>CM052546.1:30800627-30923231 GCA_028533065.1 Trachops cirrhosus | reverse complement strand
CAAGCCCTTATTATATGAAATGTTAAAGGGACTTATCTAAGAAAAAAGAAGATAAAAAACATGTACAGTAAAATGACAGCAAACTCACAATTATTAACAACCACACCTAAAACAAAAACAAAAAGAAACTAAGCAAACAACTAGAACAGGAACAGAACCACAGAAATGGAGATCACATGGAGGGTTAGCAACAGGGGAGTGGGAGGAGGAGAGAGGGGGAAAAGGTATGGAGAATAAGTATCATAGATGGTAGGTAGAAAATAGACAGGGGGAGGGTAAGAATAGTATGGGAAATGTAGAAGCTAAAGAACTTATAAGTATGACACATAGACATGAACTAAAGGGGGGAATGTGGGTGGGAGAGGGTATGCAGGGGAGGGGAATGGGACAACTGTAATGGCATAATCAATAAACTATATTTAAATTTTTTTTTAATTTTTTTAAAAAGTAAAAAAAAAAAAAAGAAGGAGTGATGTTTAGACAGAAACACCAGCTGATGACCACGATCCTGGAGGATACAATATTGACAATGAAAAACTAGTTGCCTGAAAATGAAAGCGTTATCAGAAGACACAATTGAAAGACAAATGATGAACTGGGAAAATATTTACAACACAAATAATAAAGGGATGGTAACACATACTGTTTTCCCAATTCTCAATAATTTCCAAACTGTAAGAAATTATTAATAAATGGGCAACAAAAGAGCAAATCCAAATAGATAATAAGAGGGGAAAAGCTTAACTTATTAGTAATAAAATGGAAATTAGAGTGAGATAACATTTTTTTGTCTTTCAAATTGACAAATTAAAAAATACTACTCAGTGCCAGGGGTGAAAGGCCAGGTATTTTCATGGGGCTGTAACTTTCCTAGAAAACAATTTAGCAATAAGTTTTAAAAACAATTAATTCCCGCTGGCCCTATTAGGGGCCTAATTCTACTAATAGGATTCTGTCCTAAGGAATTGATTTTAAAAATGTGCGCACAAAGTTTTATATATAAGTAGCACTGTTCATAAGAATTAAAAACTGGAAATAGTACAGATTATCAACTATGAGAAAATAAAGTGTGATACTACGTTTATGCAATGTTCACACTGAAAATCGTATTTTTTAAGTTTCATTTATTTTTAGAAAGAGGGGAAGGGAGGAAGAAAGAGGAGAGAAACATCAATGTGTGGTTTTCTCTCATGCACCCCCCATGGGGGACCTGGCCCACAACCCAGGCATGTACCCTGACGGGGAATCCAACTGGTGACCCCTTGGTTCACAGGTCAGCACTCAATCCACTGAGCCACACCAGTCAGGGCTGAAAATCATATATTTTTAAAAGAGTATTGTTGTTGGGGGAAATGCCTGCAGTACAATTTAAAGCGAGGAGAAAAGATTAAATCATATGCATTCTGGAAACAGGGCTGAAGACAGAAATGGCCTCTGGGAATGAGGGAAAGGGGAATCTTTCTCATTTTATCGTTGTTTTTCCTTTCAACAAGTAGTACTAACGGTAGTGGCTATGTGTCTGGAAATCATTTGAATGTTTCCTGTGGGCCAAGCACTGTTCTTCTAGGTGTTTTGTGTTTATTTTCTCACTTAACCCTACAACTGTCCAATGAGGTAAGTACCACACTGTCATCATCCCCCTTTACAGAGAAGAAAGCGGAGGCACAGAGGGGTCAAGCCTAAGACAGTGCTAGGATTCAAGTGTGAAATTTTGACTCCAGAATCTTGCTCTAACTATAGTACTAAGGTATGGCGCCTCGGGTTATATATTTATAGTACTGTGTGTAAATTAAGAAATTGATCCCACCTTTGTCCTGGTGGTTCCTCCTCCTCCCCCCGCCTTCCCCCTTCTCCCCCCCTCCCCCCCCGCCCCCGCCTTCCCCCAGCTACATAACCTCCTGATCACTTTAAGTTCTTACTTCATGGTGACCTTCACAAGGAGTCCTGCCCTGAGCACAAGGTCCAGAACTGCAGCCTGCCCCTCCCCTGTTTCACTCTGCTTTGCTATTTGCATAGCATCTATCTGGCATGATATACAGCTTTCAGGACCGTGGTCTGATTCTGTGCACCTCCCCACCCCCCACCCCCCACCCCCACCCCCACCACCGCGTGAGCTCCACTGGGCCAGGCGTTTCCATCCGACCTGCCGGCCGATGGTCGTGCCACAACCTGGGAAGGCGCTGGCACAAACAAGGTGCTCCACAGACATTTGCGGATTAAATGAAGTTTTAAAAATACAGCACGATTCCAATTTCGCATTCTGATTTTAAAGCATAAACATGTGCACCATGTATGGGGAGAATAAAATATTTCAAAACATTAATGGTGATTTCAAGGGATATTTTTTCTACTTCTTTATATTTTCCTGTGGTTTTATTCCGATGTGAAAATGTATTATTTTATCATGAAAAAATTGCTT
Source organism: Trachops cirrhosus (assembly GCA_028533065.1). Taxonomy (NCBI): domain Eukaryota; kingdom Metazoa; phylum Chordata; class Mammalia; order Chiroptera; family Phyllostomidae; genus Trachops; species Trachops cirrhosus. The sequence continues at coordinate 30,920,812 of CM052546.1, read as the reverse complement.
TTTAAAACGTCTCTTCTAAACCTCGGGAACATACACTGCCACACGCAGCAAATATCTTAGCTGTAAATTGCATGGGAGGCATTCAGCTATTTGGGAGACACTGATGGTCTTTAAAGATATGACTGCTTTTAAGTAATCGCCCAGTATTTTGTGGTGGTTAAATATTTCTTAAAGGAATAAAATCCTGGCCTCCTGAGTCGACCGCGGCAGCCCTGGGGAACGCACCCACCTAGCAACGGGAGCCGAGCTGCAGCCTGGCGCTGCGCCTTTAATTCCCGGGTTGGGGTGGGGCGGTGGTGGAGAATTTCCGCTCCCCCAAGGCCCTGGTGGCAGCTGTCACCTGTAAAGCGAGCACAGAACGCGGGGGATGGAGCCCGGCGCCCATTGGACGAAGTATAAAGGCAGAAACCTGCCCCGAAGACTGGGGGCCGGCGGGGCGGCGGTGGTGGGCGCGCGCCGGAGACTCCCAGGCTCTGCGGCGCCGACTTGACCGAGGTCCAGCTTCGGCCACACGCCCGCCCAGCCTCGGCGGAAACGACCAGGTGAGCCTGGCCGAGGCGGACGTGACTCCCGGAACCCGGCTTCGGCGCGCACCAGCGGGCGCGGGGCGGTCCACCTGCCGCAGCAGCCCCGGGCCCAAGCCGGTGGGAGGGGCGGCCAGGCTTCCCTTCGGGGCAGACCCTGGCCATGGCCCTGGCCGCAGCAGCAGCAGCGGCGGCAGCGGCCGCGGCGGCCGCGGGGGTGAGCCAGGCGGCGGTGCTGCGCTTCCTGCACGAGCACGGCGGGAAGGTGCGCGACTCCGAGCTGCTGAGCCGCTTCAAGCCGCTGCTGGACGCTGGCGACCCGCGCGGCCGCGCCGCCCGCAGGGACCGCTTCAAGCAGTTCGTCAACGACGTGGCCGTGGTGAAGGAGTTCGACGGCGTCAAGTTCGTGGTGCTGAGGAAGAAGCCGCGGCCCCGAGAGGGCCCAGAGCGCCTGCCCTCCTGCCTCCCCAGCACCGCCGAGCCACTGGCCCCGACATCCAAGACCGCGTCCCTCTCACACGTGGAAACCGCTGCCTCCGGGGCTCCATCCTTGGCCTCTGCACAACTGTCGGTGGATGCACCTGGGGACCCGGACCCTCCATCGGAGCCACAGGACACTCCTGGGGCGCCGGCCTCTGAGCTCACTCAGCCGACTGGGGAGCCGTTGTTAAGCACCCCGACCCAGCAGTCAGCGGGGACGTCCAACCCGGGGCTTCCAGCCTTGGAGCTAGCCCAACCCCCCGAGGACCTTTCTGCAGACGTGGCCCCACTGTCTAGGGCACCGTCCGAGGCGGCCTTACCCCACGCAGAGCCGCCTGACCCTGAACCCGGTCCTGGGGCGACGGCAGGGCCGTCACCACCCCCGCGACGCGCGCCTCCGCAGAAGCCCTGTATGCTGCCGGTGCGCTGCGTCCCGGGCCCCGCGGCGCTCCGGCTCCGAGCCGAAGAGCAGGGCCTGCGCCGGCAGCTGTCGGAAGAGCCGAGCCCGCGGAGCTCCCCGCCCCTGCTGCGGCGGCTCTCGGTAGAGGAGTCTGGCCTGGGCCTCGGCGTGGGCCCTGGCCTGGGCCCGGGCCGCTCCCCGCACCTGCGGCGCCTGTCGCGGGCCGGCCCGCGCCTGCTGAGCCCCGACACCGAGGAGCTGCCCGTCGCGCCTCCGCCGTCTGCGGTGCCCCTGGAGCCGGCCGAGCACGAGTGGCTAGTGCGGGCGGCCAGTGGCCGCTGGACCCACCAGCTGCATGGGCTGCTGCTGCGCGACGGCGGCCTGGCCGCCAAGCGCGACTTCATGTCTGGTTTCACTGCCTTACACTGGGCCGCCAAGAGTGGCGACCGCGAGATGGCTCTGCAGCTGGTGGAGGTGGCGCGGCGCGGGGGCGCGCCGGTCAACCTGAACGCGCGCTCGCACGGCGGCTACACGCCGCTGCACCTGGCGGCTCTGCACGGCCACGAGGACGCCGCGGTGCTGCTGGTGGGCCTGGGTGCGCAGGTGCACGTGCGCGACCACAGCGGGCGGCGGGCCTACCAGTACCTGCCACCGGGCGCCACCTACGCGCTGCGCCGTCTCCTGGGCGACCCCGGCCTGCCCAGCTCCGCCGAGCCCACTGCGGTCGGCGGTGGCAGTGGCAGTCTTGCCGCCCGGCGCCCCGTGCAGGTGGCCGCCACCATCCTAAGTTCCACCACGAGCGCGTTTCTGGGCGTCCTGGCTGACGACCTGATGCTCCAGGACCTGGCTCGAGGCCTGAGGAAGTCGGGCTCGGGCTCCTTCACCAAGTTCTTGGGGGCCTCGCCCATAGCTCCTCGTAAAAAGACGAAGAGCCGCGGTGGCGTGCCGGCCTTTTCGGAAATCTCTCGTCGATCCACTCCGGGGTCCTTCACTGGTCTAATGCCCAGCCTTCCCCCCACCACCTGACAGTCGCTGAGGCTCCGGCTTGGCTGATCTAGCTGGGCCTGCCCCTCACAGTCTAAGCTTGCCCGCGGCGGCGGCCCAGCACTTTCCCTCCATCCGGTTTCCAGCCTTGTCCACTGCAGTCTGTTTCACCCAGGGGAGCCCACGCCTCCAGCTTCTGCTGAAGCTTCACCTGTCTCCGGAGCTGGGCTTCGAGATCTCAGTGAGCGTCCTATGAAGACCGCCAGAAGTCAGGCTTGAACTCTGGGGGAGACTTGAAATTCAGGATTAAAAGTTAAGGGGCGGCAGCTGGTCTGGCCCCTGAGTGAGCTAACCCAGTGCCTCTGCTTCCGTACACTCCCAAGCCAGGACCAGTGGCAAAGGCCTCGTTCGATGTTGTGTGAGGTCCGGTGGTCCCCAGCTCTCAGATACCAGTGGTTCTGTAATTTGATGCTTTTATCCTGTTTTTAAATTAAAATAAGGCAAAGCAACTTTTATAATAACCTTGTGAAATTATATTTTTTCATTTTTTAGGCAAAATGCTCAGACATTTTTGGTCTTTGGTAAAGATTTTGGAATTCTACTTTAAAAAAAAAAAACAACTAATGGTCAATATCTCAAAGAAATTGCCCAAGCTGGTGTGGTTCAGTGGGCTGAGCGATGTCCTGCCAAGCAAAAGGTCTCCATCAGGTCACGTGCCTGGGTTGTGGCTCAGATCCCAGTTGGGGGCTTGCAAGAGGCAACCAACTGATATTTCTCTCCCTCTCTATCTCCCTCCCATCCCCTATCTCTATAAACAAACAAACAAATAAAATCTCTTTTAAAAAATCTAAAAGAAATTAGCCCCAAACGACAAAACCCTTAAACATTTATCTACCTCATTTTAGGCAATGAAGGTCCCGAGGATCTTGGACACAGAACATGACCATTGTAAATGGAATTAAGTTTGGCAGGTACTGTGAATGCTAAATATTGGAAACAAGTGCATCTTGGGAGAAAAGGCGATTTAACAAGAGAAAAGAGACACTTGGACAGATACTTTTAATTAGTGGTTTTCTTTATGGTGGAATATAAACACGTCTTTGGCACTGGTGGGTGGCATTTTGATTTGGCATGAATATCTCATTATTTTAAGTGTGTTTTATGTGAATTGCACAGTCATACCATGTTTCTGAATCTGTGTCTTTTTCAAATCTGGCTGAGCCTTTCAATAAAGTAGGTAAATATCCCAAGTTGGGCCACCACTAAAAAAAAAATTATAGCATCACACCAGAAAAATAACTAGTAAAATAGTACTGGGTACAATTAAGGAGCAACTATTTTGTATGAAAATTCTGTACAAATAGAAAGTATGTGATATCCATTTTGAAAAGTCATCTGAAAGCCAACACTTTATTCCAAAATAGTAGATTCAGAATCTCTTTGCTCAGTGACCTTAGAGGGTTGACTTAATGTCTCGGGACCTTTGCTTCCCTGTAATCAAGAAGGTTCGTAGGTATTGCCAAGATTTCCCAGGTTCAAGGCAGTGTAATTACAATGGCTCTTTCTCTGTTTTAAAGATTTGGAATCTATTTGCTCAGCCTTTTTTTGTATGTTGTACGGTGGTGATGCCCTGCTTTTGCAAATCGTGTTTGCATGTCATTAGTTACATCAAATGGCTTCCACGGCATGGAGCAGCGTGGCGCCCCCCACAGACGAGTGCTTGTATCAGCCAGGCCTCTGAAATTATTTCAGGTATAAGTAAAATGTTTTGATTTAAGCAACGAAATAAACAATCTCCCACTTTGTTTCTGTCTGTGTGATGATGTACTTTCCTTGAATCTTCTACAGCTCTTGCCACTGTATTTTTTTTACGATTTTTCCTTTTTATTGACTTTATCGGGGTGACACTGATTAACAAAATTTTACAGGTTTCAGGTGCACAGTTCCACAACACATCACCTGGACGCTGTATTGTGTGTTCGCCCCCCAAGTCAAGTCTCCTTCCATCACCATCTATCCCCCCAGACCTTCTTCCACCTCCCCCCACTCCCTTTGCCACTGTATTTTTCTTTTCTTCTCCTTTAATTTACTTGATTTCTTCCTTCTCTCCTCATCCTTCTCCTGCCACTTTCAAGCATTCTGTCATTGAGTTTGAATAACTCTGCAAAATAAAAGGAGTCACCATATGTGGCTCTAGTAGGCAAAGCTGTAGATAAATGCAAGCTCTAGTCTGACCCTTCCCACCTTCCTTGCCTGGAACTCTAGCTAAGCTGCATAAATTATTTTAAAATGCAAATGAAATCTTCTGCCTCTGCAGGAAAACTGTGGGAGGCAATAATTATAGCAATCCGAGTGGCTGAAAAACTAAAAGACAATAAAATATTAGAGATTTTCCATGGCAAAAGAGAGGCTTGACTTAAGACAGGTAACAAAGGTCACAAACAGCCATGACCCACCTTGAGAAAGATCAAAATCTAAACCAGAGGGTAGTAATAACAATAACTAGTGTCCATTGAACACTTAACTCAGAGGAGGGTTACTCAAAATGACCAGGAAAATCGTGTTGCAAAGGGTGCGCTGGGAGCCTTCTAAATGAGGTAAAATATTTGGCAAGAGTTTAGAACCAATAAGCCTAAAGCTCAGGTGTTAGAAACCACAGCTTTTTCATCGCAGCCAAGACTTTCTGAAACTATAAGGTAAATCAGCAGGAAATTATGGATGGAAGTGCATATGGAAAGTTTTCAAGGACCCTATATTGCCTAGCAGGAGGTACACCTGTGGAAAGATATTTCCAACGACACACATAAGAATGATTGTGTGTAAGTTAAGGCAATTGAGCTGGTTAGAATTCTCACAGGGACGAGAATCGCTCCTTTTAATGGGGAGAATTGTTGATGCACAGTGGATGCCTGGGCCGTTGCCAGAGCAGGCTTTTTATCAAGTTTCACATTTCCTTCGCAGAAGGTTGGAAGTTGCCCTCGAGCATGTCCCACTTACTAACGGAGACCAGGGCATGGGCAATGCTCACATGACCTGTGTTTATTACGTGACAGGCACGGCTCTGAATGCTTTGCAGGTACTAGCCACCACCTTAAACGTAGGCACTGTTAGCATCTTGATGTTAAAGTGAGGAAACCGAAGCCTGGAGAAATCATCAGTGACGTGCTCAGGCCTCACAGCCCGGCAAGCGCCGGAGCCGGCATGGTGTCCCATTCCCATTGCCATGCGCTGCAGCGGAAAAGCACGGGGGTCTCCGCCTCAGTCCTTCACTCACTGAGGGACCTCGGGCCAGTCACCCAGTTTCCCGATGTGTCTCCCTTTTCTGTGGGACAAAAGACTGGCAGTACCCACCCTGCAGACTGTGGGGAGAGGGACATAGAAAATGAGTAGGTAGAGCTGTCTCTGAACCCCAAGCCAACCTGAAACACTAGGAGGTGCGCCAGGCTGGGTCCACACGGGCATCTGGCTACACCGCAGAAAGAAACAGCTCAGGCTGGTGCCTTTGCTTCCCCGTTCTTTTGCCATGTTAATAAATGTGTACAGAAATAACCAACTTTACTAGGAAAAACGTACTCCCACAAAAGGGGAATCATTCCATATTCTTTATGTGAGTTTAGTTAAAACAGGTAAAACAATGTCTTTCTTAATTCACATTCCTGTGGAATCCCTACCCCCACTTCCCAGAACTGGACAGTCGTGGTGCAGCCCTCCGCACACAGTTACAAGGTAGGCACACCCAGGACACACATTCTCCCCTCTTTGGGCCTTTTCCTGGAAGAAATTATTGGACCGCTTAAAAATGTTTGCTTATCCCTGGCTGGTGTAGCTTAGTGGATTAAGCGCGGGCCTGTGAACCAAGAGATCACGGTTCAATTCCCAGTCAGGGCACATGCCTGGGTTGCAGGCCAGTTCCCAGCAGGGAATGCACAGGAAGCAACCATACATGATATCTCTCTCCCTCTCTCCTTCCCTTCCCCTCTAAAGATAAAAAAATAAAATCTTTTAAAAAAAATGTTTGCTTAGATAAACTCTATTGCTCTCCAGAGAGCTTTTAGCTGTGAACCTCGGTCCTGGCCTCAGCATTCGGAACTGCCACACCTCTGGCCTTGAACATTGCAGCAGAGGTGGCCTCAGGTGTGACTACTGGGAAGAGGGAGAAAGAGAGGGAGGAGGGAGATAGACCACGGGGAGGTATGCGCAGACCCCTCTTCCAGAAAAAAAGTCTTGGTAGGAAGTTGATGTGATTTAAATATCAAAGACAACAGGTAAACCACCCAACGTGACCGTCTAAACCGCAGTTGAGCTGCAACAACTGCAGGATGGTTGAGAAGGTTGCGTTAGAGCGATTGCCTCCCCCCACCCCCAGCCTCCCGGTTCGCCGGCCCCCTATGCGGCCCTCAGCTACGGTTGACCTAAGTTCCATCTTAAGCTTCCGATCTGCACGTAAGGGAGCAGCACAGAGGGCTGCGGCGGCAAGGATCCCCGCGGTTTTCACCGCTGCTCCAGGAGGTACGTGGTGCGCGCAGCCGGTTCACCGCACACCGCGCGCCGTTCTCGGGCACGCGGAACACTGCTTCCCTGTTCCGTTCCCAATCTGCAGTGTGAAGGTAAAAGTACACTAATTACATCCACATTAGCAGCAGCAGCAGCGAGGGCGGGTGAGGCAAGCCGCGGAGGCGGTCGCAGGGCTGCCTGTTGCCCAGCAACAGCCCCAGCTTCAGCCGGCCCTGGGCAGAGCGCGGAGGCTCGGCTGTCAGCAGCGTGGCGGGGGCAGGGCACAGGCGGGGGTTGGGGGGCGCGGGCGGCTTCTGGAGGTGGATCCAGAAACCCCGACCCAGACTCCTGAGTCCTTGTGTTCCAGCCGTGGGTGGGGACTAAGTAAGACTTCTCGATACTGATACTGGAGATAACAACCCCGGCTTCCCTCCTCCTCACTTCTCATTAACCAGCAACCAAGGAAAGCTAGCCAGCTTTCCCAGGGCTGCCTAGCCAAGATTGCCTTCCGACTGAAGCAGAAAGGCCCAGCCCCAGCCTTCAGGCTCAGCAGCGACACTGCTGTGCAGAGCCAGGCAAAGTCCCAGTGGCTAGTGCAGAGGGCCTGGTAGCTGCGGGAGCTGCAGGTGGTCAAGTACAAGTAGCAGCTTTCATCATGAGAACAGTGCCCTCTGCTGGCAGTATCCTGGAGGGTGAAATTCACCCGGCTCCCGGGCCCTGCAAGTCTTGGTCTGTGGTACCAACACGCAACAACTATGGTGAGCTCCTTCTTGCCGTCTGAAGGAATAACGGAGTGGGAGGGAAATACACTGTGGGAGGAAGGAGACAGAAGCCACATGAAAGGACAGGAGCAGTTGGTGTCCACCTACTTTGGTGGCTCCCCTGATGTGGTAGGGACAAGCAGAGAAGCCTCGTATTTCCCCAGGGCAAAACTCAGCACAGAAGTAAAGTGCAATTTAGCTGGACAATGGCAGGTGCTGCTCCCCCGCCCATCCCGGCCTGGGAGTTCTTTGTCTGAAATACACCGTTTCCACTGCCCAGGGGACCCCAGTAAGTGTCTTTCTAAGAATATCACAACCAGAGAATGCAATGGGGCCTGTACAGGCCAAAAGGCAGAAATAAACAGATTCCATCTAGAATGCATCCTGAAGCCAGCTGCCCGGCTGGACTGAAGGCCTGGAGCAGAGGCCCTGCCCAGTGTTCAAAGCATAATGTTAGAACCCGCAACTGCCTCAGCAGGAGCCCCATATGTTTTTTATAAAATGGCACAATGTGAGCATTGTTCTGCACTCAATAGCACGACTGTTACAACTAATGCTTTTGCTATGAATACGACCATTTAAAATTCCCAACCAGTTGCACTTGGTGACAATACAAATCAGAAAACAAGCCCAGAAGCAGAGATTTCTCACTTTGGGGTCAGTTGGCTTTAAATACACATATATATGCCTTTTAATGTGCCCAAGTTCCAAAAATACGCCGAACCTTTGCAAGAACAATGCTCTCTTTGGTGCTTGCAGTTATAAATACTAACACTGATTTTCACATGTATATTTGAGAACTTGACATTGATTCTGTGTATACAGGGCTGATGCACAAATAAAGGAGCGTTTGTGTCCTATGCTTCAGCCCCTAACTCCTCCTTCCCAACCCCAACCCACCCCCAGAAGGGCGCCTCTAGCACAGCCGAGCTGCCTCTCCTGACCCTCAGCCCTCATGTGATAGGTATCCACAGCCTCCAGGCCTCACCTCCTGCTCCCACCCCTGAATGCCCTCCTCAAGCCCGCCTGACCCAGTGCAGTCTCCAAAGGAGAACAGGATAAACTCAAGTTTGATAACACAATTGGAAGAGGAAGAAAGTTCTTGGAACGAATGTCCCCAAATGTCCAAGTGTACTAGGCATTTGTCAGGGTTCTTAGGCAGCAAAACATCTGAACCCATGTTCCACTGGGGACTTTATCCATTGAATCTTGAAGGGAGGCAGTACCCCACTTCCACTACAGAGGTTGGGGGCTTGGGTAAACCCGGTGAAGGAGGCCTGGGCTTGGCCAATCAGGCCTGGTGTTAGTGGTGACATAGTCCCCAGAACAGTTAGGGATCACTGGTGGCAATGGAGTTGGGGGCCCAGCAACCCCCTGGTCCCAGCTGTTTTGAAACCTGGTTCCCCCATCTTCCAGCGATGTCCAGACCTCACTGATACCCTCCAACAAATCCCTCCTCTGCCCTCGTCAGGGAGGGTCGGCGTCTGTGACCAGTGAACAAGATCCTTCCCCAAACTACATTCTAGGTGAAATACACACTCCTCACGTCAGTTTTTATTGAGGGAAAAGAGGCTGTTCTGCATCTTAAGTTGAGATTCTGCTTGTCTCCACTCCCTCCAGCCCACTCAGACCAACCCTCTCTCTCATCACAAGAAGGGGGAATACTGCAGTTTATAAAACCCATAAATTAATTACCAAATAATCCACAAGACTTGGGCGAGGCCACATGACACCACTTGGAAGAAGTATCCTGGAAGGGCCCAGGCTGGGTCATCCCCACCCCAGGGGAAAGCACCCGACAACCCAGCTTCACCCCAGCAGCGTGAGCGAATGGCAGGGGCAACGCTCCCCACCTCCACGCCGTCGCTAAATAAGCAGGGCTGGGAAGGGGGGTTTATGGGGAGGCTGGGTCCCTGGTGGGGAGGCCAGCCTGGGAGATGAGGGTCGATGGCCAAGACTGCTCCTGACAGCATCCAGTTGGTCCTGAAGGAGTCGGACACGCTCATCTAAGCTGCGCTGCTGGGCCAGGATGGCGGCCTTGCTGGCCAGGAGGGCACAATAGGTGCACAGCTCCCCGGCGGGCAGTGCCCGCACCAGAACCTCGCGCAGGGCCCGCTCGCGCCGTGCCACATGCTCCTTCAGCTCCCTGGCATCCTCCTGCTGTCGCTGCAGGAGCCTGAGACGTTGCAACAGAGAGGCCTGGAGCCCACAGGGAGAGGTTCTGTGAGCCAGGTGAGCACGCCTTGCCGCCCTGCTCTCCCGCAGCCTGAATCCTTTACCTGCTCGTCAGGGTCGCTGTCTGCCCCTGTCCGGGCCAGGGCTCGGTGCACGCGAGCCAGGCGACTGCCCAGTAGCAGCAGGAGGCCAAGCACACGCTCTAGGTCGGCCATGAACCGGCTAAACCGCTCTAGGTCTCGGGGTGCACAGGCCTGGCCTACCTCGGCCTCCAGCGCAGCTCTGCGCCTGGCCCAGGTCTGGGCTGCCCCCTGCAGCTGCTCCTGCTCAGCCTGAAGGTTCTGCAGCCTCTTTTGGAGGAGGTCTGCTAGCTCCACCTGCAGGGAGGGCGTGGGTACTTAAAGCTGGGGCCAGGCCCATGAAGTCTTAGGTCAAACTCCTGCCTCTTGTCCCACCCAGCTTCCACCAGCACCACCACACTCACTTTCTTAGCTTGGATGCTGCTATTTGGCTCCGGGAGACCCTGGCCACATGGCTGGTCAGGCACAGCATGGGTGGTAAGGTTTTCAAGCCTTGTTTCTTCCTGAGAAGTTGGCAGGAGCTGGGTGCATCTAGAGAGGTGGGACCTGGGGATAAAGCCAGCACTCCCTGGGTTGTCATGCCCCAGGCCGCAGGGACTTAGAATCCCCCGAGTCCCTGGTGTCCCTCACTCACCCTGGCTCAGAAGTCACAGCAGCCTCCTCTCCAGCCTTGCCACAGGCTGGCCTCATGACAGCCCAGACCTCAGCCAAAGGAATCAGCCCGTCCAGCAGATCCAGAGGAGGATCTGGGCTGGGGTAGGAGGTGAGAGTGTCACTCAGAGAGGGATCCAGTCTGGCCAGCTCCTGAACCAGCTCCTCCAGGCGGGGACTGGGCCACGTTGGTCGGGAACCAGGCTGGCCAGTGCCCCAAGCCAGGGCCTCGTCATCTCGAGGCCCTTGGGTGTCATCACCTGGTGGTCCCAGGGCATCCCCTGGGAGAGGCTGGAGGGGGTCGCTGTCTGCAGCTGCAGGGAAGTCAGTCATCAGCAGCCCAGTGCGGTCCGTGGTCGGAATGTCACCATTTGCAGTCCCAGCAGGGCTACAGCATGTGAGCCTGGAGACACCCACACAGCCGTTTACCCCCTGCCAGCGGGGGCTCTCATGGAAGGGGTGCTCTGGGGGGACGGTAGCCCAGTTAGGCCTTTGGCTCAAGCCAGCTCCACAAGGCAGGTCAGAGGCATGGACACTGGAAGTGGAAGAGACACTGAAGTGGAAAAAGCTCTGGCTGAAGACCAGGGGTGGCCTCCAAGGACCACGGGTCCTCACCCCATCACCCGGGCTCCCAGGCTCCAGCATGGAGAGGGCTGCATGCCCCTCCAGTGTTCTGTAGCTACGTATGGGAGGTGGGTGTCTCCCTCTGCTTGAAAGCAAAAGAGACCTCACCTGACTGGGAGCCCTGGGCACGCAGGGGAGTCTAGAGGTGATCTTGTTCTGACCGGCGGGGCTTCTTCCAGGAAGACATCATCGTCGGGAAGGGAGGGGAGCCGGGCAGAAACAGTGCTGATCTCTGGGACCCTGGGTTTGCAGTCAGTGGGACTGCTCTGAGGACCCACTGCAGGACATACCACTGTGGCAGCTTCCTTCTGAGCCAGGAACCTGGAGATAGAGATCCCACACTGACCAGAGCGACCAGGAAGGAAGGATTTGGTTTGCAAAAGACAGCATCAGAAGGCCCAGAATGAGGGTAGGTGCCAGGCGCTCTGCTCTCTTGGGCAAGAGCTATGAAAGCCCCGCCACCTGAGAGTGATCCAAGTCTCACCTGGGATGTCTGGTCTGAAATAATGGTCTAGGGGGTTCTGCTGCTTGAGGAACGGCCTGGAAAGGCAAAGAGGTTGGATGAAACGTGGCTCGAGTTTTCAGTCTCCCAGAAGCCCTCCACCCCAAGCCTCCGGTCCTTCTCTTCCATACCTGGATAACGGGAACGGCCCCTCCGGGACCTCCCCAGGGACCCAAAGCTTCCCCTGAAGCGCTCTGACTCCTGCGGGCAGGCCTGTAGGTGTTGTTGAGCTTCAAGGACCGGGTTTCTGGGTCCCCTGTGCCTCGGGGTGGCCATCTGATCTGGTGACCTTCGAACTCTGCCAACGCCCGATGCTGCAGTTCCTGGGGCTCCAGCCCGGCTTGGCCAAAGCTGGGGCAGGCCCCACCCGAGCACCCCGCAGCCATCCCACCGCCCTGGCCCACGCGATCCAGCTTTCCTGGCTCGGAGAAGCACCACTTCTGCTGCTGGTTGGCGAGGCGGGCCCGGCCGGGGGTTCCTGGCACGAGAACGCCGGAGCGCGCCGGTTCCCCCTCGCCACCGGGGTGGCCAAGCGAAGCGGAGCGCGAGTGCGCCGTCGGGGGCCGCGCGGGGGCCACGGGCCGCAGGCGGGCAGGCAGGCTCATGCGGAGCTCCTTGCGCTGGAAGGACGTCTCCCGGAGGACTCGCCGCTGCGCACCCTGCAAGCGCTGGCGGTAGGCGGCCCGCGAGGCCGGAGGGCTGGGCGGCTCGGCCGCCCGCGCTGCGGCCTCCGCCTCGGCCGCCAGAGCGTACAGCAGAGGGGTGGCCTGCCTGCTGAGCGCCCCTGGAGCTCCCTCCACCTGCGGGGAGCACGGCCCACTGCAGGCGGCGGCCGCGGGCCGGGGCTGCGGGGAAGCGTGCAGGGCGGCAGCGGTTCTGGCGGGCGCCGGGCCGCCCCACACCAGGCGCACGTAGTCCCAGTCCAGGTACGGAAGGAGGTCGCCGCCCGGGGACGGCGTGCGCTGCTCGGCGCCGCTGGAGGCCGCAGAAAAGGAGCCGTAGGCGGAGTCGGCGCGCACGGACAGCCGCCGCAAGTCCAGGCTGTGCGTGGATGAGGCTGAGGAGGCGCGGTCGCGCCCGGGACCCAGGGCCTCCATGCTGTGCGGGTGAGCGCTGGGCAGGCTAGCTCCGCGGGGCCTTCAAGAACACAGATGGCGTGATGCGTGAGGAGTTCGGAGCAAGAGGAGAGGCCGCTTACAATTCCCCTCTGTAGTCACACTGTCTCAAGCGCTGGCATTACCCCCAGATCAGGGATGGCATGGGCAAGAAGACCAGCCCCAGGGAGCGATTCTGGAGGTGGAAGGCCTCGCCTCAGGGAAAGGAATTGGCCCCTGGCCCGCTCCCCGCTGGGGCTCTCCAGGCTGGCACCCCCTGGATCGCTGAGAACGCACCCACGCTCCTTCCCTCCCCAGCCCTGTCCCACCCTGGCCGCTTCCTGGCGCTTTGTTAGCTTCTCCGTGTGATCTTTCCCGGACGAACAATGGTCCAGAACGTTCTGAGATCACTGGGGAGCCAAGAAAGGGGCGGGGAGGACCCAGGTCAGGTGGAGGGGCAGCTTCACAGCACTCCTCCAGCCCTGCGCGCTTTATATAAATAATTATCTTGCTCCTCCCGACTGCTATCTGCATTTCACAGAGGAGGACACTGAGGCTCTGAGGGGAAATGATTTGCCCAGGGGCACACAGCTGCTAGGAGGCAGAGCCCTGCCAGGAATCTGGGCCTGCCTCCAACCCTACTGTGGCCAGAATCAATTTCCTAGAAGCAAACTCTGCTGAAAGCCAGATCTCCTTCCCCCTACCCCACCCCACCCCACCCCAGGGGGTCCCCCAGCTGCCTGAAGCCTCCAACGCAGCCCAAACTCCACTGTGGGAAACACATTCACAGATACTTCCTCAAAAAAGGCCTAGAAAGTTCTATCTTAGTTATGAGTCCCTGCGTCGAAAAAAGAACTCTGAGCTCACCAAATAAAAACAGCTTGAATGGATAATAAAAACGTGGTACATGTTTTCTGACGGCTCTTAACTTGGCTCAGGGATGCTTTTGCAGTGGTGGACCCAGCAGGCTGATACCCATGCAGGACGCTCACACCTTTGCAAACCTGCTATGCCAGGAGGGTTCGGCTCCTTTACTATGTTTTGGGGCCTCAGCACAAAGAGTAAGGAGTTTCCACACTTGTCTGGCTGCAGGGAGCCACAGCCCAAGAGCCCAGCATGGGCGTTCCTGTCAGCGGGGGATGGGCTGCAGGGAAGGGTAGAGGCTGCAGCTCAAAGAGCTCTTTTGCCAAAACCTTCCCAGAGCAGGGGGGCAGCATGGACTCCCTGAAGACCACCAGATCAGAATCTGTGGGGGGTGGGGGTGGGCATGTGCAATAAAGTGTCACCTGAAGGAAAGAGCAAGAGAGGAAAGAGAGAAAGAGGACTTCAGTGTGCAGAGCTGAGGGCTGGAAGGTGGCGGTGCCAGGCTCAGGAAGGAGGAAGCCCAGTCGGACCAACCACGGGGTCCAGTGTTCATTCTGGGGCCTGTGGGCTTTGCGGTGTCTGCCGCAGGTCTGGCAGCTGAGAAGCTGGGATGTGGGCCAGGACTTCAGGGTAGAGGTTGGACCAGGCCAGCAGGCTGACCCAGGTTTTCAGTTAGAGGTTGTTGGGGAAATAGACGAAGGCAGCTTCCAGTGGGTGAAACCATACCAAAGCAGATCCAGATGAGGAGACCAGAAAGGCGGACAAATTCACAGGACCAACAATGGTCAGGAATTAAGTGGCACCTCCCTCAAAGCCCCCTTCACATCCGACCTCTCCAGAGAGGTTGTCCTGGCCACCCCTCCCAGCTGGCCTTCCCCCAGTACCAGGTCCACTGAGGGGACACTCCTGCAAGGCCGTCTCCCTGCCAGACTGAGTTTCCGAGTCCCGGGCTGCGTCTTGAATCCAAGCGCCCCAGACCAGGTCTAGACAGGCAGCCGTTCTGGAAAGGCCCAGGGCTCTCCCAGTCCCCAGTCCCCAGTCCCCAGCGCCCCGCCCCCATTCTCCCAGAGCCTCCCGCTCCGTGCGGCGCAGGAAATGCGGGGAGATGGTGGCACCAGGGGCAGTAGGCCGTGGTGTGGTCGGACCACCTACCTGAGGCTTCAAGCTCTGAGAGTCCCGGCACACGAGGGAGGAGAGAGGCTCAGGACCGGCGACCGCAGGGGGCGGCAGAGTCACGCGGTGCTGCTGCCGATCGGGGTCTCGGGGACGCTGGGACGGCGCATGGCCGCGGGCCGGCTCGTTTCTCCGCCTTTCCTGTTGGGTTCGCCGTCGGGGAGGACTCAGAGTGGGAGCTGGGGGGCAGCGCAATCATGGGCGGCAGGGACCCAGATTCCCCAGCGACCCCGAAGGGCGGGAGTGCAGGGTCGTGAGGTAAGGCCATCCACGGTCTTCGGACACCCAAGCGCTCCACCCCGTCAACCCCCACCCCGCCTCTTGGCGGGTCTCATCCCCGCCCCCAGCCTTCTTCGAAGAGCACCGGCGCACAGGGCCCCCCCCACCACGCGCGGAATCCACACCTCCACACCCCATGTGGCACCGACTGCCCGCAGCCCCCCTGGCCGCCGGCCCTGCTCGCCGTGGGGCTCACCCGGCCTGCTCCTGGGAAGCGGGGGACGGACCCCGCCGCTGCGACGCGTACCTGAGCTCCAGCCTGAGAGGTGCTTCTGGGCGCCCGCGGCCGCGCGGTGACATCAGAGCCCCGGGCTCCGGCTCCGGACCCCACCTCCCGGCTCCGGTCGCTGCGGGGGAGGCGCCTAGTCCAGCCACCGGGGGCGGGAGCGCGAAGCGGCGGAGCTGCCCCGGGAGCCGCCCGCCCCTTCGTAGTGCCTGAACGTACTGGCCCCGGGCTCAGGGGCGGACACTAGTTCCTCGTCCGGCGCAGGCCTCTTGCTCTGAGCCAGCGGTGCAGGAACCTTGCGGGAGGAAGGGCAGCCACCGTGCTCGCCTGCCCGCTTCATCAGCGCCCGGGGTGCGCGGGCCAGATCCCTGCCACACCCCACCCCGTCCACAGGTCCCTCTGGATGGGGGCGGGGGGTGTGGGTGGCCCAGGCTGGGCCCCAAGGCCTCCGGACAGCCACCCCTTTCCTTTGAAACATGGCCAAGAAAAGAGACCCGCCTAGGGCTCTTTCTCTGTCCCTGAGCACCATTCGGTTCTGAGGTCACACATCATTGACCAGCTCTGCAGAGGCCCCATTACCAAAACTCTTCCAGCTTTTTTATTCTGTGATTCTTCCCCCCGTTTTTACCCCCCTTTCTTTCCTTTCCTTTCACTACCCTGCACTGTCTAGGCCCTCCCTGCCAGCCACCTGGACCAGAGGGGGTCTGCTGACTTGTGTGTCCACTCCTGCTGTCCTAGGTGCATCCTTCAGGTGCTGGACATAGGTGGATGCCATATGGCCTGGGCAGGGGTCACAGGCTAGATGAGTCTGGCTCTCAAGGTCCTGCCTTTGGGCACCTCTCCCTTCAAAGTATGCTCTGCATTCATCTGCCACTCTGCTCCATGCCCCCACCCCTCATGTCCTGTCTCTCTCACCCCCACCCTGCACACCTCTATCCCATGAATCCTGGCTCTGCCAAGAAATGCTCCAAGCTTGGAAGGGGGCCGGAGGCCCTTTGCTGGGCCCCTTCAGGTCTCAGGTCTCTCTGCTCTTGGTGTGGGTTGCCCTCACTCTCTCTCAGAATCACACGCCTGGGGGTCTGGACCACCTCACTTATCTCAGCATGCCTAAATGGTAAGGCTCGTTGGTGGGAATAACTGGGGCCCAGAACCCAAGGGTCAAGGCTGCTTGCTGCTTTCTGGGATCCGGGGGATCTCTGTCTTCTTGGTTCTCCTAAGGCAGAGGCAGCAGGCGACTGAGCCTGGACTGCAGTTGGTGCCCTTCCAGCTCTACTGCTGCTCCCAACGGCCGCCTGACCCAGCCATCCGCTTTGGCTGCAGCCAGAGCTCGGGCTCCACGACCACCGCTCAGACTCTCTGGGCTTCGAGGGCCTGCCCTTCTAAGACCCTGATTCACACGGTTGGCCTCAGAGCAGTTTCACATAGAAGGAGCACAAGCCAGCAACTAAAAGTCAATTCAAAATTGCTTGTTTTTAATTTATATTTTAAATGTTATATTAAAAAGAAACATATTTCTTGAAAACCATGAAGTGCACATGGTGTCCACAGTCATTTTTAGGAACCCACTCCACCTCCCTGTCCCGTACTTCCTCGCACATGCTGCAGAAGCTCTCTGCCTGATGCCCCAGAAAACAGACGCCCTGCCCAACCCCTCTCTCCCCAGGAGGAGAGAAGCAGCTCCCCACTTCCGGAAGTTGGCCTGGTGCTGTCAGCCTGACCTTGGTGTTGCTCGGAGCCCACCTGACATGCATAGTCAAGGTTTTGGTGTTCTGTCACACCTAAGCCATTTCACAGGACACTAACATCAGACGAGGCATAACCAGGGGGGCTTAAGACAAAAACCAAGACCACCCTGTAGTCGGATCTGGACACAGTAAACAATGAACATTGTCCACATCACGAAAACCACCAGACATTGCCCTGTCCCGCACGAGAGGGGCAACTGCTGTTTCCTGACCAACTGCAGCTTCGGCTTTGCCCCAGTCATTCGCCTTTCCGAAAAGGATTTGCTAAGATGCCCGGTCACGGATGACACTCGCTTCCTGACAGCATCCAGCACAGAGAAAAGCCCTGCCTCCTGAACTCACTCTGAGCCCAGTGACACAGGCCCAAACCCCGTAAGTGCTTTCTAAGGCCCTCTAACCGAGATGGCCCAGGTTCCCCACGCTGGGTGTCCCCCTCACTGCAAGGGAATAAACCTGATTCCTTTGACTGCAGGAGTCTTCCTGGGGCTCCTTGCCTGCAGGACATTTTGTGTCTCTTTGTTACAAAAGCCCAAAGAATCTTGGAGAGGAAGGGGAAGAAACTGCTGAGAAGCTGAAGCCAAGCCGAGTCTCCTTGAGTGGCCTGTGGGATGGAGCATGCGCATATTTACCACATTTCTCTGCTACGAAAAAGACAGATGCCAGGGCACCTGCATATCTCGGTACGTTCCCAGGCCTGGGAGAGTTCTGTCAAAGAGCCCCCCGAGGTGATTAGGCTTAATCAGGGCAAGAGCCACAGTCCTGGATCCTCCAGCCAGGCTCGAGCTCCAGGCGCTGACGAGCGGGGACGGTGCTGGGCCTCCATTCCATGTGGTTTGACACTTGGAACCTGAACTGATGACACCACAGCAGAGCGACCGTCCACTGCACAAGTCTGTGACTTCTTGCATTGGTGCCCACTCTCTGTTGGACTCAGGGGACATGATGTGACAATGGTTTGAATGCTAACGCCACATCTTTGCTGCCAGACCCTGTGCTAAGTGCTCCACTTAGTTATTCCTAAGAGGTGGGTGTCATTATGACCCATTTTACAGGTGAGAAAACAGAGGCTTAGGGAGATTAAATATCTTCTCAAGGTCAAGTAGCTTTTCATCAGTAAAGGCAAATTTTGACCCCATGATGGCTGATTCCCAAGGCTACATTCCCATGACCAGAAGAAAGAACTGCACGGTCGGGGCTTCCTGCTCTGTGTGTGTCCTCAACAGTTCGACACAGACCTGGCCTGCGTTGTGTCTGGTTTCCAGTGGCTTATTCGAAGGGGCTTGCAAAACATTTCTTCCTGTAGGTACCTTTGCAAGAGGTTCTGCCCCTTGATTTTTTTATTTGAAATTATATCTTGGGGTTCATTCAATATCAGTTCATACGGTGTACTATTTTTCTAAACAGGTGCATCATTATTCATTGCATGGACGCAAATAAATTGAGTTATTTGACCCAATCCCCTACTGATGGGCACTTAGGTTAATCTAGTCTTTTGCTATTTCCAATTCCGTAGTGAGTGCCCTTGGTCACATTGGTCAGTTTGTACGGTAAGTTCCTAACAGATGAATCGGAAGTGGATCCTTTAGCGTCAGCCATCCCAGCTGACGGCCTGTGGGTCGGAGAAATACCCCACCTGGCCTTTCCTCAAGCTCTAGCCCTCAAAACAATAAGCAAAATAATTGTGAATGTGTAAGCCGCTAAGTTTGGGGTAGTTTGCTACACAGTGAGAGGGTGTGCACACTTCCAGTTTTGGTGGCTATTGCCAAATTTCTTACAAAGACGTTTCCCATTTACAGTTCCATCAACATATGAGAATCCCTATTTTCCCACATTCTGATTAACACAGTGCATTATCAAACTTCTGACCTCTGAAGCCTGAAAGGTTGAAATGTTATCTCACTGCCTTAATTTCCTTTTTTAAATAAATAAAACCGCACAACTTTTGTACATTTAAAAGGCATTTGTATTAACTTCTGTGATGTGTCCGTTTCCTTTGCCCATTTTTCTATTGGATGATTAGCCTTTTTCTTATCGATTTGTAAAATCCCTTTATATGTTAAGGCAATTAACATTTCCCCCTGTGTGTGGCAAATATGTCCCCAAGTTCATGTCTTTTTACTCTGCGGTAGTGGTGAATCCATGCCCCATGGTTGAAGCAGATGTATCTCTCTTTTAGACGGCAGCTACTTGGCTGTCCTAATAATTCAGAGATGGTCATGTATTGGTTCAAGTACATCAGAGGCCAGAAATCTTTCCATGAAATCTATTGTCTATTTTCAGATATACAACAGCATGAATCATTGCTTATACACAAATGTCTACTTAAATTGTAAATGTTCCCTTGGGGCGAGTTTGTTTGCTTTTTAATTATGCACGGAGTTCACCGCATTGCTCTGAAGACGGGCTTTACAGAAAGGCAGCCACAGGAAGAAGGTGCAGGGAGCGTGGCGCTCCCCCTCTTCTGCGGGGGCTTCTGACAGGCAGGATCTCTGGGACCGGTTGGGCAGGGACTGGTTGTCCCGGGGATTGAACCCAAGGTCCCTTTCAGATCAGCAGGTCCTGGAAAGGAATGTTGGGCTGTCACATTCTTGCTGAGTGCAAATATACCACCCTTTCCCTACAGACAGGGGGTGACACACCAGCCTCTGTTTGCTTTGGTCACAGTAACGCAGCTTTTCTCCTCTAGCCTGGCCCCAAGCCCCGGGCCTGGGGCCATTCCAGCCCCTTGGGCTACTCTATTCAGACATCACCCACACATCTCTCCCACACAGGAGAGGACGAATGAGATAGATGAACAGAGGCTCTCTCCGGCCCACTCCTGTGCACCCAGGACAGATAAGTGGAGGTCAGGTGAGCTCTTCTGCTTTGTTATTCTGGTCTCCTGGGCCCCACATGAAGTGTCCCTGATGTTTCCTTTCGGTCTGCAGGCACAGAAATTAACTCAGGCTCTGCACTACCCCCACCCCCATGGCAGCATCGCTCAGCGCGGGCAGCAGCTGGCTCAAGGCCAGGAGTGAAGGCTGCCCCTTCATTGTTTAGGCCTTTACACAGGGGTGGTGGTGTCTCCAGAGAGCCCCAATCCTAAAAGTGCCCTTCTGTTTGAGCTGAACCTCCCAGGACTCTGTTGCCAGGGAGTTGCCTGCTCAGCATTTTCAAGGGGAGAACTCGATTCTAGAGCTCCAGGCCCAGGGCTGCGCAAAGAAGTCGTGTGCAGGACTTGGGCACAATGGCTCCCAGCATGCCGCGTGCATGTGGGGTGAAATTTTGGTCATTGGCTCTGGAAGCAGACAATGGATGTCCTTAATGTGCACAGAGAAAATCCTGCTGATTTTTTTTTAAATCCTTATCCAGGGACATGTTTACTGATTTTAGAGAAGGGGAAGGAGAGAGAGAGAGAGAAAGAGAGAATGGGAGAGAAACATCAATTGGTTGCCTCCTGTACACGCCCCAACAGGGGATCGAACATGCAACCTAGGCACGTGCCCTGACTGAGGATCAAACTCGAAACCTTTTGGTGAGCGGGGTGACACTCCAACCGAGTGAGCCACCCGGCCAGGGTGAAAACCCCGCTGGTTGTAACTGACCTGTTTGGTCAGGTTCCCACATGGAAGAGACTTTATTCATCATGATCCATGTGTTTGTAGGGCCCTGCCACAGGTGAGCAGGAACACACACACACACACACACACACACACACACAATCTAGCTGGCAGCTCTTTCTTTGGACTTCACAGGAAGCATCAAGAGACATCAAAACAAGATAAATAGAAAGTAACTTTTGACTTTCCTAGCAAATCACATAGCCAGATACAGGCAGGTTGTATGTATTCGCTGGGTGACACCGAAGGAGTGTAGGGGCAAAGAGCAACCAGGAGCAATTGCCTGGAAGGAGCAGAGATGGATGCACTGGCTCACCGGCCACGCAGTGAGTTTCACCATGAACAGCGCACCCCGGGAAAGGGAGGCCAGCGCAGGGAGAGAGCACGAGCCGCGCCTGGTGGGCCCAGGTGCGAAGGCCGGGAGCTGCAGGACCCTGGAGATGGCCCAGCCTGCCAGAGCCTCCATCTCCTCATCCGAAAGCGGGGACACTACTGCATAACTGCCAGGTAAAGAGGAAGTGAGATTCCCTCCCGCATTCTCAGCCCACAGGAGGCCATCCGTACTTGAGGTCATGAGGTCAGCTGTCATTGTTACTCCTGGAGGCAGCATCTGGGGGGGATGGTACAGTCTTGACTGAACCCTAGCCCCATTTTCATCTCTAAGGATGGCCTCATATACCAGCGACCTCCCATGGGTGCTGCTGCCGCTGCCTGTAGCCTCTCTCCTAAACTCGGCTCACTGCCCCCCGAGACAGGGCCACAGTGGCCATCCGAACGCTCCCTTCCCAGGGGACTCCCACACTGCGTGGGTCTGGGGAAGACAGAGCCCTCCCTGCACTGCGAAGCCAGCTTAGCCACAGGGCAGGCCTGAGCCCTGGACTTGCCGCTTCTGCCAGGGACTGGCAGTCTCCTGTGGGGACACAGAGAGGCAGGGACAGGTGAGAAACTATCGAGTCCTCACCTCAGTGGTGTCCCTAACACATGTCCTGCTCTCGCTGCCCAGCCTCCTCTGGCTCCTGGTTCTCCTGCCTTCTAGTCAGTTCCGTGAACCACCAGACTTCCTTCCAGTACATTCCTTTTGGAGTGAGTCAGGTGCAGCTGGTGGCTGTTATTTAAAACTAAGAAGTTTCATATACAGAACCTATTAATACCTATTAATATTGAGATGGCAGGGCTGGGCAAATCTAGCCAGATTCGGATTTCAGAGCTCCTCTTGCCTTAGAAGGAGCAACCACAGGCCAGAGGACAAGAGAGCTCTCCCACGGTGGCCCTGGGGTGTGGCCCGGCCCCCAGTGAGGCTGGTTGCCCTCTCACAGGCCTCACACAGTCTCAAAAACAGCAGCTCAGGAAACGGGAGAGAGCCGTGCAGGAGAAACACAAGGCAGGCAAGTTCCTGGTTCAAAGGCATGAACATCGCTCTATAAACAAAAACAAGATTTTCCTTGCTCAAGAGAAAATCAAAGTTTAGACAATTTAGAGATCCGGTGCTTTTTCCAAAGAGGGTTGTGCCTGGTGCCGCCGGGTTGTTCGCACCGGCCTGGGCCGAGAGGCTGAGCCCCCAACGTCGGGCCGAGGTGGGCCGGCAGCAGACCCCAGAGCATTGGCTCCCATCCCACAGCGGCCCGGAGAGCCTTGGCGTGTGCTGAAGTTCCCTCTCCCACTCGCAAAGGTCCCTGGTAAAGGGCCCATCACCATGCTGAGTCACACAGCCCCTGGGCCGAGTGTGGCTTCCTCAGTGAAGCCTTCCTTGATATCCCCAGGCAGAGTTTGTTGCTCCCTGTTCCACCTAATCCCACACTGCGGAGTGTGTGGTCACTTACTGTTCTGTCTGCTCCTTTGGACAGAGCGCAAGCTCTCAAAGGGAAGGCCAGGCCTGGCAGCCCCGCGCTCAGAACTAACATCGGTGCTGCTGGGTGAGGGCGGGGGGCCACCATCCCTCAGGCCCACAGCGGCACTGTTCCTACAGCCTGCAAGCTCACACTTGCGGCCACATCCCTCGGACGGCCTCGGTCTCCCGACCCAGTGCTGTGTGTGTGCACGTGTGCGTGCACGCGTGCTTCGGGGAGGTGTGAGTGACAGCCTGTGCAAACAGCATTCTAGACACTAAGTGGCCCTTCTAGGGAAGTAATTGTGTTAAAGGCATCTATGTCTTCATTCGCAAGCAGTCATTGAGTCCATGCACCAATCTGCCCGTAGCTGAAGGTGAGAGGCAGAGGACACTATACTAAAAGCCAGGAGCCAGAGGGACACCAGCAGACCCTTTCTTCCTGCTGCTGCCTTCGAGCCCTCTGTGTCCTGGCCTTAGCCACCCTCAGTGGCTGGTGGCTCTGCCCGTGGGCAGACCCCCCTCAGCCTTCACAGGGCGGGAAACCAGTGTAAGGCAACCTCGGGTCCTGGATTGGTCGTTGCCTTCAGGTCCCCGCAATTCTTTTTTTACTTTCCCCTTTGGGCGGCTTTAACAAAAAGATGTGACTGGCCATGCACTAGGGGCTACTTTCTTTTCGGAGTCGAGCGCTCCAGCCACTCCTCAGGCACAGCAAAGGTCAGCCTGGGAGCCGCTGCCCTGGGCGGGAGCAAATACCTCTAAGAGAGTTCATTTGGATTTCCAGATCCTCTGTGTTGGTTCTTAGGGTGAGATCAACAACCTACACTCGTGAAGGCAGCAGGTTCAAGTTCGCAGTGTGTGAACACGGGCTCTTTTCAAAGAGTTTGTAAGTACTGGGAAAGAATCAAAGGCAAAGTCGCACCGCAACCCTCTTTCTTTCTAGAGCAGTTAGCACTTTCTTCAAATTAGCGCTTCACATGCTTAACTGCTTGCAACTCAGCAATAAAAAGACAAGTAATCCATTTTTAATGGTCAAAAGAATTTGAGTAGACATTTCTCCCAAGCAGACACACAACATGCCAATAAGCACATGAAAAGGCACTCAGCATCGAATGCAGATCGAAACCACAACGGGTAGGGTGGGGAGCACACAGCATACGGAGGACGTGTGACAGAACTGTGCACCCGAAACCTACGTCATGTTGTTCACCAGTGTCACCCTACTAAAGTCAATAAAAATAAAATCAGAGCGAGGTACCACTTTGCACCCGTTTGAATGGCTACACTCAAAAAGACAGACATCGCGTGTCTGCGAGGATGCAGACACATCAGTCTCCGGGCGTCACTGGGGGGTGTGACAGGCTGCGGTGGCTTTGGGAGCAGTTCCTCAGCTCCTCAGACAATTGAGCCGAGTTACCGCACAGCCGAGCCGGTCCGTTCCCAGGTATGTAACCCAGAGAACCAAAGCCTATGTTCACACAGGAGCCTGTGTGTGAATGTTTGTAGCGCCATTAGTCATAATGGCCAAAAGTGGGAACAGGTCAAGAGGCCATCAACAGATGAATGGATAAACGAAACGTCCCATTTCCGTGCTGTGGAATATTATTGTCGTGAAAAGAAATAGGTACTGATACGTGCTGCTACAATATGATGAACCTTGAAAACAGAAAAAGCCCACCCGTCACATGACTCTGTTTACATAGAATGTGCAGAACAGGCGCCTCCGTAGAGACGGAAATCGGGTGAGCAGTTGCCAGGGGCTGGCAGAAGGGGTACGGAGGGTGGGTGCTTGGTGTGGAGATTCTTTTTGGGATGATGGAAATGTTCTAGAATTAGACAGTGGTGCCCAACGTTGTGATTTGTGCTAAGAATTATGAAATGCTAAACTCACTGGGTCATACATTTTAAAATGGTAAATTTAATGGTGTGTGAGTGTCTCGCTCTGTATGTGTATGCGTGGGGTCGCTTCCCAGCCTTTCGGGATCACGTGTGTGTGTGAGGGTGGACACACACGCTGACAGTGGCCTGTACTTGCTCAAGATCTTTGCATACACAGCCAGAGGCAGCCTCCACAGGCTCTAATCCCCCTGGCGCTTTGTCAGTCCTCACCGGAGGACAAGTTTATTGATTTCAGAAAGAGAGGAAGGGAGGGATGGGGAGAGAGAGACAATGATTGGCTGCCCCCATAACTTACCCTGACCAGGGATCAAACCTGCAGCCTAGGTGTGTGCTCTGATTGGGGATAGAACCGGAAACAAACCTTTTAGTTGTTGCTGCTAAACTAAAGGGGATGCTGCTCCAACCCACTGAGCAACCTGGCCGGGCCATCACCCTGACATTTTAAGTGTGTGTTTCTAGATGCAGAAAGACAGCTCACACATCCTCACACTAATTTACACACAAGTTTAGAGCCCCGTCTGCCCACAGACCTGAAAGCACCGTGTAAGCCACATGATCTCAGTTTCTCCTGTGGGCCAAGTGTTCTGATGTTTATATGCACGCAGGTCACGTGAGTTTTTAAAAATTACCATCGAAGGTGAATTTAAGCCTCCTAATTATTTAAAAAAGAGTCTTTAGCAGTGATGCAGAAGTATATCGCCTAGTGCCACCCATTAGCCTATTCTGTCTGACTTGATGACATCGTGAGTCAAAGGAAGACAGGACTTCTTCTCAGGATGCGCCAAGTCAAGGCCTATCCCCCCCTCCCCAGATTCCACGTGTGCACCCATCTACATGGAACAAGAGTTCCCAGCTCCACGCGTGTAGTTCTGTGGAAGACAAAGGACGTTGGCCGATCTGGGTCCAGCATCTTCCCGGCAGGCAGACTTCTGTGTTC
The DNA here is from genome assembly GCA_028533065.1 of Trachops cirrhosus. Classification (NCBI taxonomy): domain Eukaryota; kingdom Metazoa; phylum Chordata; class Mammalia; order Chiroptera; family Phyllostomidae; genus Trachops; species Trachops cirrhosus. Next base: position 30,895,496 of record CM052546.1, on the reverse strand, counting down.
CATCTGTGCCTTGGACTTGAGGGGACAGAGAATCAGACAGCCCCTGAGGACGACACGGCAGAGGCGGCTGCAGGAAATCACGGGGCGTTTCACGTGCACCTCAGCCTGTGCCTCACTCCTCCAGCTGCGGCTGTGTTCACCAGCGAGAGCGGTGATTTGTTTTCTACCGTCGGGGGTTCTGCCCTGCTCAGTTCAATGGTGGGAAAGAAGGACATTCGTGCATCACTGTTCAAAAGAGAAAGCTGCCGCGTAGGAGGGAAATGTATCAGATGAGTAGTAAATATATAACGTGTGTACTTTGGAAGCGTCACGAGCTCGTGGGCAATATCCACCTTGGGGGGCAATATCAGGGTGGAGTTCAGAGTGAAATCACGTGAGGAGGAGACAGTTACGCTGTCCAATAGAAATGTAATGTAAGCTACCTATGTAGCTTTAAATGATCTGATGGCCACATTAAAAAAGAAACAGATAAAACTGATTTTAATATATTAACACACATATATATTTAATATATCCAAACAGGTCCCATATACCAGAATATTGTCTCTTCAGTGTGTAACCAATGTAACAAAGTGAGATATTTCATTCTTTTTTTCATACTCATCTTCGAGATCTGCTATATGCTCCACATGCATCGCTCAGCGCAAGTTCCATTAGCCACGTTCTAACTGCTCAATGACCACGTGTGGCTAGTGACTGCTGTACTGGAAAGCCCAGCTTCCGAGCATCGTAGCTGAGATAATAATAATAAAAGCAGCACTTAGTAAGACTCTATTTGCTAGACATGGTTCTAAGCTCTTTACATGTGTTAACCCACGTAATTCTCACAGCGGCCCTGTGACATAGGCTCTCTGGGGAGCCCCGTTCTGCAGGTGGGCAAACTCACTGCCCAGAGTCACGGTCAGGGTGGTCCCAGAGCCCATGCTTCTCCTTAGCCTGCTCTACTCCTTAGTTTGTGCCTGCGGTGTCTCTCTCTAGTATGATCTTGATGAGTGGTATTAACCAAGTGCTGCTCTTTGGGGGGGGTTTAAAAATCTCATTTGCATATAGTTTTGCTGGATCTGAGCAAGGGGAAGCCGTGAGCCCTCAGTCCCAGGAAGTGCTCACGGTGTGGCATCAGCCCAGCAAGTCTCCAAGGTTCCTCGTCTGCACGACCCTGCGTCAGCCCTTTGCAGATATTTCACAGGCTGGTCACAGTCAAGGGCGTGGACACAGTGAACACCTGTGATCCTGATCACTTTCTTCTGCAATCATGCCACGATTTGTGAAGTTCTCAGCACAAATTTTCCTGGCAAATGATGCAGTGGAAGCTCGGCACACTAACCTTTATTTTGACTTTGGTAAACTGTTAAGTCTGTTAGCCCCTTTTCGGGAGGTAACCATTGAACTCAGTTTCCCCACGTTGAGGCAAAGCTCCAGGTTACTTATTGACAAGTAGTCAGGTCCTGCCAGTTAATACTCTCTAATGAGATACTTTTTTGTGTTAAATTTGGTAAGCAATCCAAATATTGCACGTGCTCCTGCCTTGGAAATAGCTCTACTTTTCTTACCCCAAACTGGACAAGAATGAGAGGGAGAAGTTAAAGGAAGCCACCCAACAGAGAACAGGTAGAAAGTTCTTTGCAGGTCGCAAAGGGGTTACAGTTTGCTTTACAGTTGGCGTTTCCTGCCCGTTTTCCTAAGCAGAGGTTTCAACAAGGACTGCACGTGGTACTTATGGCAGTGCCTCTTTTTTACTCGGAGGACTGAACACACACATTTATCTCTGCTACCTCCCATTAACATTAGGACAAGTGAATATCAAATATACACACGGGGCCAAGAACAGGCGAGGAGAGTGGAGGATCCTGGGAGAGCTCAGGAAATGAAGACGCCATGGACCCTGGAGGCAGCGGTGCCAGCTGCCACCGTCAGCGGGTATCAGCTGAATCTGTGGATGGAATCACTGGACCCCAATATACAGCCCCCCACCCCAAGCAGGGAGGTGACCACCCCTGCCCCAGCTCAGCATGAGACTGGCAGTTGTTTCTGTGGAGAAGTCGAATCCAGACAAGTGAACTCTGGGTGGGGTCGAGGTTGGAGGAAGGGGTTAGGTGAGAGCTCACAGCCCCTTGTACTGCTGAGCTCTAAGACCACCAGCCGCCGAGTGTGTATCATTGCCCCTCTTCCTCCCACCAGAAGATTGGATAATTGTTCCGTGGAGAAACCTGTGGAAACTGATACAAGCCTCAAACCAATGAGCCCGTTAAATTAACACATCCCTCATGCACAGCTTCCAGCAGTGTCCTAGGGCCTTACACATACACAGGCTCGTGAAAGGCCAAGGCCCTCCCCCAAAACAGAAGCAAAACAGGACTCGAAGAAGAAAACACAGAACAAACAAAAATGGTGGTTAAGAAGCACCTCATGTGGATGGGAACTTGAAGCCAGGAAACGAGGTACATTTTATCCTCTCCTTTCACCATGAGAACTTTGGTTTCTTCTCTTACTAATGCAGGTTGCCATCCAGCAACCTGGGAGAGACAGGCCAAAGAACAAAGAGAGGAGCCTCAAAAAGGGATTCCAAGCTCACTTCTCTGCATGCCCTCCGCACTGCTGTGGTCCACACCAGCATCACCTTTCACCTGGACCAAGAGGAGAGCCCCCAGGTCCCCAGAGCTCTCCCTCTTTCAGGTTAGTCTCTGTCAAATGACTCTACACAGAACAATTAATCTCTTTTTAAAAATTCTCACCTGAAGGTATGCTTATTGATTTTAGAGGGGGAGGGAGAGACAGTACGTGAGAGAAACATCAATGAGAGAGAGAGAAACCAATCGGCTGCCTCTCGTGCGCACCCTGACCAGGAATCGAACTCACAACCTAGGTTATAAGCTCCAATAGTGGCTTGAACTTGCAACCCACCCCAGTGTACTAGACGATGCTCCGACCAGCTGAGCCACCCAGCCAGGGTCACTTAGAGAGATCTTTATTAAAAAAAAGAATGCAATCAGTTCAGGCCCCAGATTAAACCTTTTAAATGACTTCCCATTGATCTTGGCATAAAAATCCAATCTCCTTGCTCTGGCCAACAGGGTCTTCTACCATCCTGTCTGTCTGTTCCTCCACCTCATCTCCTCCCACCCCACTTGCCATGCCCCTTTTTCCTCCTCCTTCCCCACTTGCCAGTCATGCCCAAGGCTTCCCGGTGTCAGAAGACAAGTTTGCTCGGCCTAGAGGTCCCCGAACACTGCTGCTCATGGTGTCCACTTGTTTATTGTCTGCCTCTGCCCACTGGCACACGATGGCAAGTGCCTGTCTCTCTTATACACTGCTATTACACCAGCATCTAGAAGAATGCCTGGTTTCTAGTATTTGCCTAACAAATATTTATGGAATAAATACATTTATCGTTTAAAGGGCTAAAAGATTCATGGGTAGAAGTGATGTATGGCAGATGAAAAACTACTGAACCACTAATGCCATCAGGAGATATCAGAACTTTACTGATGTTAGGGTCAGCACGTCCCTTGACCCAGGTGAGTTTCGGTGTGGACAGCTCTAGTCTACTACGTGAGTGTCAGAACCCCAGTGGTGATAGCATGCTGTGCTTCCGCAGGATGTCATCACTGAGGGGACTGGACAAAGGCCGCATGAGATGTTATTTCTCACAGTTGTGTATGAATCTACACTTATCTTAAATAAAGCATTTAATTAAAACATTCTAATCTATCCCTGGCCAGGTGGCTCAGTTGATTGGAGTATCATCCGGTACACCGAAACGTCGTGGGTTCGATTCCCAGGCAGGGCACATGCCTAGGTTGTGGGTTCAGCCCCTGGTCAGGGCACGTACGGGAGGCAACTGATCCATGTTTTTCTCTCCCTCTTCCTTTCTCTCTCTAAAATCAAGAAACATATCCTTGGGTGAGGATTAAAAAATTCTAATCTAAGGTAAGACATTTTAATAATTTATTCAGCCTGCTTACGTAGTTCTCACCCCCAGATGTATTTCTTCCTCCACAGAATATTCTGTGATGACAGATACGCACTGATGGAACTCAGGCTGGTAAAGGCAGTCGCTGTTTCTGGTAGAGGATATCTTTTTTCTGAGGCTGAGAACATTAGACTCTGTTCTTAACCACACAAGGCACATGGCCCATAGTCAGTGTTCAATAAATATTTATTCAATGAGCTAATGACTTCTGAGAATGCCAAAATGACATCCAGGCACAGTCTGTGAACTCTCAACACTGCCTATCACAGCATTCCAACGTGGAAAGCCAGGTCTATAAATAACTCTGTAAACTGCTCACAGACCATTCGGGATGCCCAAAATGTACAGTTGACACTTACCCACAGATATCGAATTACTCAATTCTCCCATACAAATTGCACTACATAGAAAGGTAGAGCAAAAAAAAAAAAAAAAATACTGTCAGACCACCTACAAAATCTTGCTTTTTAAATGGATACTGAAAAAGCCCTGGTCTAAAAACAAACCAAGGCCTGACCCAAAAATTGACCAGTAAATCTGTGGTTTGGGAAGGACCGTTGCAACAGAAAGTAATTACCTGACTCATCTGTTCTGGTAAAGGAGGAAGTGTCAATCTCCTGGTTGTGTTTATCTTTCCATCTATGTAGATAACAGTTAACAGGTAGAACAGCACAAGTTTCTATGGTACCAATCCATTCAGCCAATCTGCACACTTAAGGAACATTATCGGGACTCACAGCCTCTAAAAGAATATTTAAATCTTATAATTTCCCTTCATTTATCATTTCATAAGTTGCCAACACTCCAAAGTTACAAACTAAAATAAACAAAGTTCTTCTATCTGAGCGTTTTCCTTTTATCACTTATATAACCATGAACACTTTTTCCATATTCCATGAAAGAGCAACTTTATTTTCCCCCCCAGACTGTATTAACCGGAGCTCTAAACCAAGTCGAGTAGCTGCCGCTCTTGAAGCTGAATAGCAAGATACAAAGTATTCAACATAACACAGGAGCTGATTTAAACTGATAAAGAGCAGGAAACTCAGGACTGCAGGTAAAACCAGCCCTCGACATGCGCCTTTGTTCCCTGGTACTCATCACATTAGGCGACCTTATATCTCATCTGGACTAAATACCAAAGCTGAAAGCACCTATTTAAGGCAGATGTGGCCTCATCCTTAAATTTCCAGATTTCAATCACTGCTGTCCTTTTTCATTTATCTTCTAAAGTGGCAGCTTTTATAAGAGTAACCCAAGAAAAACAGGTTGCATGTGGAGGAGACACTGGGGGACTAGTCTATCCTCAATTGTGTAGAAGAGACTCGCCAAAGTTTAAATTTAGCAGACATATCAGCCCTGAATGTTAACGCTGTCTTATGAATGAGAGAAGCTAGATGTTCAAATAAAGCCTAAAAATAGTAAGACAAAAAAAGCCAAGCTTCTAGCTCTTCAAGTTGTCATCCCTCAGCTGCAGCATGCAAACACTATGCAACAGTGTTGGTTTTTTTTAAGTCAGTCAGTTTTAGAGCTTAACCTATAAGGGTGAACTATGTTTTCTGGTCCTAATTTTGGCATTGACCCAGATGCTTAACGTCTGTCCATCAGAACTTCCCCTTTATTTTCTTCTTTTCAAAATATTTAGGTTGCAGAGCACAGTCCACACTCAGCCACAGGACCAGGCCATGAAAAAAATAACAACGAACAAAAATTCCTGATTCAGAAAAACAAAAAGCAAGTCAGCTCAGGGTAACTGAGGAACTCTGAGAAACCCCTTAAGTTCATGTTTCATGTGATTCATTTGGACACAGCCATATTTAATTTTGAAATTAAACTTTCAAGAAAGTTTAATTGCATGTTGCCACCATTACTCATGATCTTTCTATTCTAGATATTTTTTACTCCTGACAGTTGATACAAGACCCCTGAAACACCATTTCTTTCTTAAACTTGCAGCCTCCTTTACTAAAGAATAAAGGTGCCTTTGAGTTACCCAAGATAGTAAAGTTCTTTGGAAAATGGGCTTCCTAGAATTTCTCCTTTGTTTCAGTTGCATTTTTCTGAAAATGGTTTTGGGAGGAAAAAACCTGAGCAGAAAATAGAGCATCTATGTTGTGTGTGCAGGCCTGCAGTGCGCATGTGGGGCAGCACCAGGAGACGATCCCAAAACTAAATGAACAATTCCGTGCACGGTAACATCGAAAGAATAAAATTCTTAGAAATTTAACAATAAAAAGCGTAAAACTCATACTCAGAAACTACAAAACATTTTTTAAAGAAATAGGAGCTCTAAGTAAAGGGGAAAACACCCCATGGTCATGGGTAGAAGGCAGCATTGTCAAGAGGGCAGTACTCCCCAGTCTGGTCCACAGATTCAACACCATCCCCATCAAAACCCGAGCTGATTCTTTAGACAGACATCTTAGTTAAGCACTAAGAGAACATCATTTCCGAGAATGGAAAGTACTTCTTGCACCTAGGAGTTACTTTTGGTTTGTAGACCAGGGTGTTAGAAACCCTGAAACAGAAGTCACTGCATCAGCCCTCTGTGCCCCTAGGGCTCTCTTAACGCAAACTGAAAACTCACACATAAGCCCTCACATCCAAACAAGGCCCCTCTGTACTGCAGCCTTGTCACTGCCAGCTTGGATGGGGGGCGGGGGGGGGGACAGTCCAAAGTCCACCTGAAAAAAATGTGCGGGGGTGGAGGCATGGGAGCTAAGGGAAACTGGAAAAAAAAATAAAAATGCTCCTTGCCTTCCTTCCATAGGGTCAGAGATCTAAATGCATAAAGAAGAAAATGCATTTTAAAACTCTTTAACACTGCACTTGCTTGGAAAAATTCTGCAAGGCAATTTCCTTTAAGTAAACAGAACAAACGCCACATTGTTTGATATGAATCGACCCATTTATTCAAGCCATCTGAGGAGCAGAGTCAGTGTGGCGTGCGCCCCTCACACTGCCGCAGCAGCCATGGGCTCTGCTGCACACGCTCTGCACCTAGTGGGCCTCACTTCACTGGGACGTCGGCGGAGAAGTCAGCCGCTCTTTTACGCTGAAAAAGCGATCAAAAGTTGAGCCAAGACTAGCTTTCAGACACTTCCCCTGCCTCCCAAATCCCCATATAGAAGCAGTCTTTATTTAGTAAGCACACACACACAGGGAATCCATGCTCTGACAGGACTTTATTCTCCCATTAAATAAGACTCCGACACTCGGAATTGTCTATTTGTAGCGCAGTTCCATCCAAGATCAATGCTAATGAGTTTTTTAAGATCAGAAACAATACTCTTACGAAAAAAACCCTTAGAGAAAAAGTGAAAGCTCTCCAAAATAATTATATTTACACTTGCAAATAAAAAAGGCAGAGGTTAACCCTTTACACCGACAGGTGCCACAGACTGTGACAATCGACACAGGTCCCTCCTCGTACAAGACACACTGCAGTCAGTATATTTAGCCATCTGACACATGAAGCTTTGTCCTGAAGGCTCAGGTGGGCATTCGCTTTGTCGAAGAGGCTCAGTGTTTTGGCTCGGAGGACCGCGCTAACGACAGGTGCACTTAGTGGCTATCATATCTTCGTATTCCTTGTAGGCGATGGAGCCATCGGGCTCCACGGTCAGCACGCTCAAGGGGCTGTACTTGGCAGGCACGCACGATGGCCGGGGCACGGAGTCGTCGAGCTGCTTCTCGTAGATGATGTTCTGCACCATGGTGTGAACTGGAGAGCCATAGCGATGCCCGACGGCCCGGGGACAGTCCCCTTTACAGTACCGGGGGTTATACCTGTGCGGGGCCACGATCCAGCTGTCCCACTTCAGCTGACTAAAGCTAAGTCTAAAGTCATGGAGCTCACACTCATTTTGGGGAAAAAGAAACTGTCTGAAGTATTCGCTCAGATTGAAAGAAGCTGGAACCAGAGGCTTCTGCAATTCTGAGCTGACAGTCTCCTCACCTCTCCGGTGACGGGCTTTTACTCCCCTGGCAGCTTCTTCTCCCATGGGACAGGCAGACGCACCTCTCCGGCCAGGAGCCTGGGGAGGGCTCCTTTTGTCGTAGAGGGAATACCACCCATGGTAAGCGTGAGCGCTGGTGTCGTTCAGATACAGAAGCAGTGACGGGGGGACAAGGCTAATGGGACCGTCCCGTGCTGAAGGGGACCGCAGCCGGTCTTTCGCACACGTAAAATTCACAGACACCTGAATACTCCTCTTGGCGGAGGCCACCAGAGGCTGAAGCAGGGCGGTCACATCGACCTCAACCCATTTGTATTTCTTTCTGAATTCAGACTGTGACTCGAAGGAAAAGGAGTGTGGAGCCCTAGGGAGCGTCTGGCTAGAAGACTCTGGCTCCTCCAGCAGCAGGCGGCACGTGCACTGCGCGGCGGAGGGGAAGGACGCCGAGTCGTTGAAAGTGTACAGCAGGACTGACTTGAGGAGGTGCTCCACAGCCATAACACGATCCAGGTTGAACAGCAGGCCCACGGATGGCGTGGCTCCTGGGGAGAAAAACAATCCACCAGTAGTGCTTGAATACGAACAGGACAGAACGAACGGGAAGTCAAATCAAGGAATCAGTACTTCGGAGTGTGCTTTCTCCCTCCTCTTTCCCACTTCCTTAAACCTCAAAGAAAAGGGGGGCGTGGTTAGTTATACAGAAAATACAGGTAATTGGGACCACAACTAATTCCCAGCAACTACAAATGGATATTTTCTCACCAAAAGTCAGAATAGCTTTGGTGGTGAATTAAAACAGCAGAATTATTACACATTCTTAAGTTTTAGAATCTTAATTAATTTGCCCCTAACACAGAGGAAGCTAATAAGGAAAACATGTTTTTCTCTTGGGAAGTCTCTAGAGGGAAAACTATATTAAAAACACTTACTAGGCTTGTTATGCAGACATTCTGAGCCTTGCAGGGGTGTCCCACCTTCGGCCCAGCACTGCATGCGGCCCAGGATGGCCGTGAATGCAGCCCAACACAAAATCGTACATTTACTTAAAACATTATGAGATTTTTTTGTGTGATTACATGTTGCAATGTATTTACTGTGTGGCCCAAGACAACTCTTATTCCAGTGGGGTACAGAGACGCCAAAAGTTTGGACACCCCTGCATAATGGACTGCATCAATAAAGCAAGCTTAATTGCCTACGTTAATTTGAAACACTTGAGACTGACGACAAACGGAAGCTCTAAAACCACCAAAATGAAATGGAGCCGAAGGGAAGGAGGGTTTTAACAGCCCCCTCTGACCTGTGGGCTCGAACCATGAGCTGGTGAACACGGATTCTTTTCAAGCTCTGCTGCTTTTGCACACACTCACCGCGGTGCTGGCTCAAACTGCCGACTCTGCTCTTGAAAGGACCCAGTTTCGAATCGGGACTTAAGCTTTCCCCCACACACAAAGTAACAAACAAGGGGGAAACAGCCCGTGTGACGAAGAACATCAATAGCTATGAGATATTTTAGGCACGTTTTCAGGCCAGCATTGGCAGAATGGGAAGAATGAACAACTGGAAGCCAAAATGCGCAGCTTCCAGTCTTGGTTTGGTGACCTTGGAGAAGATGCTGACCTGCTCCAGCAGCACTTTCCTTGGCCTCTAGAGCCATTAATCCCTTCCAGCTCGGAAATTCTCTCATATTAGCCCACTTTACCCCATGATGGCACTAGAAGGAACGGTTAGACCAAGTATCCGATTTGTTTGAATTTGGATTCTCGTTATCATGCAGAGTAAAATGCCATTCAAGGGGCAAGGCCCAGCTCCTTTCTGTAATTGAAGTGCAGGTCCCTTCATCATCTTCCCTCCACCCATTAGCCAATCTACTCCTACACACCTGTCGCCTGGTCCACAGAGGCCTGCTTGTGCTGGACAGAAGGGGTGAAGAGCCGAACAGTGTTGTAGAGGTGACTTCTGTTGGACTTGGGGATCCCCTCCTTGGTAGCGTATGCCTTATAGAGCCTCTTCATGTAGCGCAAAGCTCCGGAGTCTGGTTGCAGCCTCCGGGCCCTGCCTGGCCCATCACACAGAACTTTGAAGAGAGGGGAGAAGAGGCCGGATCTGTCTCTCCCACCCGTCGGCTGCGGCAAGGACCAAGGTTCAGCTTCAGATTCCAACTCAGCACTAGCTGCAATCTGAGCTTCTCCCCTAGAAGCCTGAGAACCGAGGCTAATGGGAAAACCCAGCCAGGAAAAGCAGCCAAACCAAAAAAGGAATTTGCTGGGAAGCGCCATGGCTTGCAAGAACGAGCAAGGAACACAACCATACCATTCTTCCTAAAAACCAGGAAGAGCCTAGGCTGATCCCTTAAATAAATTTTAGGTGTGTGGGTGGGCTAGCATCACTTCTGTAATCAGACCTCAAGGGTGCTTAGCTGAAGATAATTTTTATCAGCCGTGTATCGAACAGCTGATAACACCCTATTTTATCCAATTTGTCCTCATTAGAGATGGATTTCTTGGTTATTTTGCTTTCCTCTTTCATTTATTCAAAACCTCTTAAGTTATCATTGTACTAACGCACAAGCTATGTAGCTGAAAGGCTAAGAGAAATTAAGAAATGATCTTAAAGTAAAACCACCCATTTTTTGAGATTAGGATTCTTAAAATGTTCCTTAGGTGCTTGCTGAAACTCCCAAGGCACGTGGAAAAGCTAACTAATTATTTATGGCTATACGAAGATCTGTTGATATGCAATTTATGGTATTAGGTTTACTGTTCCTCTCCCTTCATCCTCACCACCTCTCCTGCTTTCCCGGGCCTGGAATAACTATTTACTGCATGTTGGTCTGGACGGTGAGAGAAAGTCTAGTTGGCACTGAAATTCCCAGAGCAGAGAACTGTTAGGTTGCCCAGTTCCCCCAGGTGGCTTAGTGAAGAATATGCACTTAATACTGCCATATGCTTAAAAAAGGACATCACCTTACACTTGACTCATTTTTAAATATAATTTCTTGATGTCTTTGCGCATTCACCTGTACACAGTTTGGTCAAAAGGTTTAGAGATGTTTGCAGGTGCTAGCAAGTACATGAAAATTTTACTTATTATTTTCTTAATCACTCAAATGGTGGTTGAATTTCATAGGGTATTACTGTTCTTAACTGTTAGAAGTATTTGTTTCTTGCCTTGGAGCTGAGACCAGACTAGAGATCACGTTTTAGAAAAGTGAGACGGAGGCACGCCATGAATAGCAGAAACAAGGGGACACCCAGGGCCACCCCTACAGAGACCGTGCTGGCCAAAAGGCAAGCCACACTCCCGGTACTAGATACTGAGCTAATCTGCGCTACTTAGGATGGTAAAACTGAGGTGTGTTTGTAAATGTTAAGTTCCTCGCTTGCCAAGCCTACCTGGCCGCTGGCTACCTAGGAAGCAGGGTTATAAGACACACCCGAACTGTTGAAAACTTTAGTCCTAGATGACAGATGGCCAGCAATGCCATGACGACAAATCCACAGACACAGCAGCCAGCAGAACAGGGCAGCGGCGTCCTTAAGTAGAAAGCGCCTTCTGAAAACACCCTAACGCCCCACAGTACCCTCCCTCGCCTCTCCTGCTGGAAAGTGGGGAGAGAACGGAGGGCATCACGACTTATGCGCCCCCTCCCCCACGCCTAACCATCTCGGGAAGACGGAGAAGTGGGGCGAGCTGGGTGCCGTGGAGGTAGCCTTGTCCTTCCCTCTTACCGCCACTTAACAGCACTTTATCAATTGCTCGACAATTTTTTGGGGGGGGCTCTTGTGACTGGATCTGCGGAAACGTTTTTATTCGACCCTGGGAAAGTCTACACCCCGCCAGTGGGAGTCTCAGGCGGCGGCGGCCAGAAGAGGCCCGGGACCTGAGTCCCAGATTTCGGTACTGCGGTCGAGCCGGGCTTCGGCCGCTGCCCCAGACGGTGGAAACCGCGCGCTCGCTGCGGGGGGCGGCGCCCACTCGAGCCTGGGTGCGCTCTCCGCAGAGCAGGGCGCTCAGGTGCTCAGCGCGGCCCTCGGGCCCCTTTCTCGTCACCTCTTTCTCCCCCTCGGCGTACGACCGCTTCCCGCCGCCCCACGGGAAGGGCGAGAGCCTGAGGGGGTAAGCCCCGGGGCAGCCGAGCCCGCGCGACCGCGGTATCCCCTTAGGCCCCGGCCGCCGGCCCAGGCACCGCCCACGCAGAGTCGCGCGGCCGCCGCATTCTTCTCCAGAACGGGGGCACCAGCGCCCTCCCCGGAGATAGCGGGAAAATGGTATGCCCCGGAAATGGCCTCCCAGCCTCCCAGGCCGGCTTCCGGCTCTACCGGAAGTGGAGGGAGGAGGCCGGTTGGTCCCGCGACTGTGGAGGGCGAGGTGACCCCGGTGCGGGAGTGGGGTCCGGTCGCGCAGTGTTTGTGGCCCCCGGGAGGGTGGGGCGGACGACGGGGCGGGCCTGTCGGGGTGCGGGCGGTGCGGGCCGGGGCTGAGCCGGGCTCCTGTCCGCCCTTGGTCCTGCAGGCGCCGCCGCCACCATGGGCCGCGAGTTCGGGAAGCTGTCCAAAGTGCGGCATGTGATCAGCTACAGCTTGTCGCCCTTCGAGCAGCAGGCCTTCCCGCACTACTTCAGCAAGGGCGTCCCCAACGTGCTGCGCCGCATTCAGGCGACCATCCTTCGCGCCGCGCCGCGTGAGTGTCTCGGCGGGGGCGGGGGTCGGCCCCCGGTCCCAGTGGTGACTGCGGGCCCATTGGGGAGCACTCGCCAGACACACGTTTTCTCCCTGAAAATTCCTCAGGGTCCTTGAACTAGTCAAATCATCGTCTCCATCTTACCGATGAGGAAACTGGTTCACGGAGGACGTAAATGAATGGTCCAAGGTCACTTGCGTGACAACGTCTCCGAGAGAGATGACCTCCCTCTGAGGTCATCTTCACTCATTTTTCTTAGCGACGATCTGTTTTGTGTTAATGTGCAGGAGATGGTGGTGGTGGTGGTTGCACAACATTGTGAATTTGGTTAAATGATAAAATTTCTGTTAATTTTACCTCCATTAATCAAAAGTTTTTAGCTTTGTTCCTTTTCCTTTTCGTTAACACTAAGTATGTTAAATGTGCCATAGGGGGGAGAGAGGGAAGGTGTGATGACCCAGTTCCCCAGGTACCCTTCTCTTTGGTTGCCTATCAAATGGGTGTGTAGTTAATCTTTCTTGATCATCTGGTTTGAAAATGGGTTTGTTAATTTTTTTAAACAAGAAACAGGAGGGCAGACTCGGTTGTGATTCAGAGGAGGACCGGGACCCTTGGTCTTGTATGTGCTCACCGCTCTCTCTCCCTTTTGATGTTTAAAGCATTTGTGGCGTTTTACCTTCTCTACACGTGGGGGACCCAGGAGTTTGAGAAATCCAGGAGGAAGAACCCAGCTGCCTATGAAAATGACAGCTGAGCGACCCGTCTGGAGGATGGTTCCCTGTCTCCGACAGACCCTTCTCTGGGAGAGGAGTCCACACTGTAGTGTCTTGAAGACACAATAAACTTCTTTCAGGCTGCGATGCTGTGATTTTGCGTTTTTGCGAGCAGAGTCCTTGGTGTGACTTGCGAATGTTCAAGTTAATGAACGCCATTCCCCAGAGGAGCTGTGAACGATTTCGGCTCGTCCAGGCGTTTGGTGAAGGGATGGGGCATGCCCCTTGCTCTTCAGTGTAATCTACGGAAAAGGAGCTGCAGCTGCTCCCGAGAGCTGGCCAGTTGTTGGGAGCACAGGCTTCGGGCGTGTTGGTTCCTGGCCTCTGCTCCTATACTTAGAATAAAACCACCTAACTATATTGTAATTATTGTGTCAGGTACTCTTCTTAGCCCTTTACACAAATAAGCTCTTTTAAACCTCAGAACTGCCTTTAACTGTCATTACACTCACTTTGCAGATGAGCACACAGGCACAGAGAGGGTAAGTAATTTGCCCACAATTAGAAAGGCAGTAAAAGGCAGAGTCGGGCACTGAAGTCCATGCCGGTGAAGTTATGCTGTTCTGCCTGTCCTGCTAAGGCTGCCCTTCCCCAGCCTGAGACGAGTCAGCTATAAAGGGGGTGAGGTGACCCCTTGACCTCTAGGCCTAGGGCATCAACCCAGCTATTTGTACCAGGTTGCTAACGGCGGTGTTCAATCGTATATGCTCCATAAACCCTAAAATATTTACTCTCTGGCCCTTTGTGGAAAAAAATTTACCCATGTTCTAGAGCCTTTGAATTATCTTTTTAGTAGAAAAGCTACCTTTTTTTAACAGTGTATTTATTACAAGGGCTCAACCAGGGACTTAACTGAAAGAAACAAATACAGCACAACAGCTGAAGACAGTCCTATGCAGAAATCAAGGTGAGGACAGACCATCTATGGGAAAAACCAAAAGATCTCTAGAAACAGACTGGGGCGCAGGGTCGGGGCTCTTGGCTGGAGACGTGTTTTGCGTGGGTCTCTAAGGCGGCAAGGTTCTTCCGGAGCTCGCAGCCTGCGTGCTCAACAGGCTGTTCACGCTGGGCTCTCTCAGGCTGCGGGTGGAGAGCAGGCCGGTCCTGACGTCCTTCAGGGCATCCAGGCACATGCCACTTTTGGTGTCCGCACTGGGGTGGTAGCAGGAGGGGAGGAACTTCGCTGTGGGTGCCCTGTACAGGTAGCTGTGGGGGAGCTCCAGGGAGAGCTTATGCCTCAGAGCTGCTCCAGGGACGGCCCCACCCATTTGAAAAGTAGTCCAATTAGGGAAGGTGGAAATGCCTTTGTCGCCAGGCATCATGGGGGGTCATCAGCTGCTGTAACTTCCCCACCACTCTCCTCTTGCCCGCGGGTCTCAAGGGCGACCGCAGTGCCGCTGGCGGCTGGGTTGCAGTTCTGGGAAGCTATCAGAGCAGCGCTGGCAGGAACTTGGAGAACACGACTGACTCAAAAAGGTACCTTTTTACTTTCGACAGCAGGCCGTTTTTTGCTTCTGCTTCCCTGCTCCATTTGTAGAAATCTCCTCCCTTCTAAGGACACTTGTTGGTCCAGAGCAGTAACTCACTGTAGCTCACCTTCTGTCCCAGACTGTATCTTTCCTTCTTATTCTAAGGATTATTCTTGCCTTCTAAGAACCAAGTTAAAATACTTCCAGACAACTGAAAAAAATGGTAAAATAAATTGCATAGATTGTAAGGCGGGATGAGGAGGAATGGCTGAGTGACATACTTGGGCCCATGTCCTTTAACTGTTGCTTCCCCCTGGGATACAGGCGAGAAATCTGCATTCCTGAGCTTGAAACTTGTTGCCCCCAAAATAGTATGTTAATACAAAGTCATAGGGTTGCTTTGAAATGAGTAACACGAAGTGAGTCTGGCAAGGTAGTGTAGACTCAAAGGACAGCTATATCATGAAAACTCACCAAATGTGGTTAATTTTCCTGTTTGGCTCTTTGTTCGAATTTACTCTCAGCGCTTGCCTGATCTGCAGCATCTTTGGGTCATGGTCCTGGGGAGTTGTGAGAGCTGTGGACCAGAAGGTGTAAAAGCACCCACCCATAACTTCGCAGTGAATCAGGGGAGGACCACGCTGTTCATGATCCCTCACTTTCTCCCTCTGATTTTAGCCCTGAGCTAAAAATCTCCTAGGGGAGCTGGCTGCCCTCTCCCGCCTTCCTGGCTTCATTTTACCCTCAAAGTTTGGCTGCTTTGGAAATACCAGCTGAAAGCCAAACGGCCTTTCTCAGCACTGAGCCTGCACTGCAGGTCTGACTCCTTTTCATCCCAGAGTGCCCTACAAAAAAGCCCCAGCTGTAAGCCCTGCATGTGCTGAGCTTCTGCTTTTAGCTAAAACTGCCGAAGGCTGCTGTTGAGCCTGCCTCTCACCGAAGGGCGTCCCTCTGAACTTAGGGCACGGAGCTCTGTGTGGCTCGGCGCTGAGGTGGCGGTGCGGGTGGAATGTGGTGAGTTGTCATAGTTCCCTGCTCCTGCACATGATCTGGGATCTGGGATCATTTTAGGGACTACGTGTAGAAATCCATAAAGAAAAGGAAAACTTGGGTGAAGCCTCTTAAAAACGAGGGGCCACTGCTGTGGGCCCCAGTGCCTATAACGCACTCACCTGGAACCTCCAGTCCTGGGTGCAGCTCCTTCACCCGCCGCTGGGGGCACCACCACTTGTTCGTTTTGCCCTCCTTTCACCCCGCAGCGCTCCTGCGCCAACCAGGGATCTCACCTCTGGGCTGCAGAACGTGGCAAAGGGAGCTCCCCAGGTGGCCAACAGGCCTGGAGGTCCAGGTCTACCTACTGCAGGCCCAGAAGTCTGCCAGTTCCAGCCAGCAAAAAAGCGAATATACTTTGACCCTTTGTTGAAATTTTACCTGGAAACGTTTTTCCATTTCAGGAAAGTCTTTCATTTTTTATTAGGCGCCTCCTGCTCAGGGACAGCACAGAAGTTTCCAGTTACTGCCAAGCCCTAATAACCCCTCCCCACCTGGAACGTGTTTGAAACATCTGTCCACGTACTCCAGTCTCTTTCTCCCGTTTCATCCCAGGCTCTCACCTCCAAGGCAGAAAATCCCTGGCAGCTGTGTTCAGAGCTAACCACGCTATAAAGTATCAAACGTGCCTCAGTCTCACTTTCTTGTAACTTTGTCACTCGAACCCCCAGATGTCAGTGCCTGAGAGGCCCCAGGAACCTCCTCCTACCTCACGGACAGGACAAGACGCTGAAGCCCAGAGAGGGGAAGGGCTGGCCTGTGGTCACTGACCCCACCGCCAAGCATTCTTCTTATGGCTGAAATTCTCACAGGCTGCTTAGGCCTTTCCCTGGAGGAAGGAACTTGTAGTGGTGTGTTTATTCAGTCAGCAAAATACTTGATTGCAGAGAGCCCATGACATTTTAGTTCTTTTCAAGATTCAGGAATAGGCCTTCGCAACCACTCAGGGTGTAGAATGGCTGTGGACCACTGCCACTTCAGCTTAGTGCTGCCTGGATGCCACTGTTTAAACGTTTGACTTTTGCTCCACAGTTAACTTAAAACAACAGCAGGGTTAGTTTAAACCTATGTTGAAATATTTTCCCTAACAGTGGTTTCTTCCACTGGCAGTAACTGGTGGTTCTTTTGCTTTGGGAGGAGGGGGCAGACGAGAGGGAGGTGTGAGCCACGGAGGGTTCTGCAGTGTTGTCAGAATGCTCCTTTTTCCTCCATGCACAGGGAGGGCACCGGGGCACAGACCCTGCCCTTGGCCGTAGTGTTGGCTTTATTAACACAAAAGGCTAGTGTTTTTTTGGTTTTGCTTGGAATACAGGAAGGCAGAAATGGAGGGTTAGGAGAAGTACCCACCTTTGGAACAAGCCATTTCAAATCTCACTTGGCATGTGGCTCCAGGCTGATTACCGGAGGCTGGCGCCGAGTCCACAGACCCAGCAGGCTCCAGGACGTCAGGTTGTTCGGTCTTTTGCTTATCTAATCAGATTTGTTCTTACCCAATGTTCACTAGGTCACCACGTAGCCTCATCCCCACCCCACAGGAGCTTCTAGCTAGCCCCTACCTGGGTGCATTCAGGACCCCAGCTCAGGATAAAGGGAAGGAACAGCTAACTAGCCACAAACTTGCGGGAACACTTAGGTGGGTTTGGCAGAGGTCTGCTTCTCAAAGTTCCTCAAGTGCAAGCAGTGGTGCCTCCTTCCAGGCCTGGCTCCAAGGTCCCTCGAGGCTGGAACCAGGACAGACAGATCTGGGGCCACACCCTGCCCAATCCCAGTTCTGAGGCCCTCCGTCCCACCCTCTTCTCCCTTGGCAGGACTGGCAACCTTCTGTTCCCCTTCAGCTGTCCTGCAGCTCCTCCACTTTTCCTTGGCCAACAGGCAGGCTCTCGCCAAATTGCCAACCTTTGGAGATGAGAAGGGCCTTGGGAACAGGTATCAGCAGTTTTCAGGGAGATGCCAGGCAGAGAAGGAATCGTTGCATTTGTTTTGTTGGCTAATCCTTCTAGGTCACGGGAAGATCTAAAGTCTTATAATCTCCCTACTCAGAATTCACACCCCCCCCAAATTTATTAAAATGCCCATGTTGTTTAACGCGTACCTATAACTACTCACAATTTAGGTCCACACCCCAAGAAGGCAGCAGGAGTTTGGGCTTTGGAGATGGCTCAGCTCTAGGCCTGTTTCCCTGAGGCTGCTGGGAGGACATGCCCTTTAGGAGGCCGAAGTCACCCACCGGGAGGAAAGCCCAGAACTCAAGGGTTTGCAATGTGGTTTGTTACCAGCACAAGCTCTCCCACTATTTTAGGGGCCCTTGCTCCCAACTCATTCACAAAACAAAGAAATCAGCCCACACTCATTCATTCAATTCACCTGTGGTTTACCTAAGTCCCACATCAGTCCTGATGGCCATTCCTGGGAGAGAGGACAGGTAGACATGATTTTGACTTCCCACAGCTGGGTCTCCATTCTTCTAGGGAGACGGTCTGGAGCAGAGAATTAGGGTGACAGTCAATCTACACAAATGAGGGGCAGCGGCACTGACTGTAGATGCTTGTGGCTGCATCATCCCACAGCAGGGAGGGAACGGCCTCACCCAACCGCCTGTAACGAGACCGGTGCCTCTTTCCTAGATGAGGCTGGAAAGGGTCAACACTCTTTCTGCAGACCTTACTTTCAGAATTCTATTTTGATTAAAGTGATCTCACTGAGCTATTTTGGTATCTCCATGTGGCTAGGTGCCTAGCCTCCCTCAATGGCTGCATGTGGCTCTCGCAGGGGGGGCGGGACAGTGCTGACTTTTGCTAAAATGGGTGAGAGTGCCCAAGCCAGCAACATAATCACTCAAAGTCCAGATCAGGGATCAGTAAATACAACGTGCCTGAAAGGCAGGCCTTGAGCACATTCCTCTGGTAGACATTAACTTATTAAATCAACCCCATTGCAAAAATAAACTTTGCCCTATCTCACCTGGCAACTAGGAGAGAGGCAGATCTCAGTCTATAAAAGGAAGTGGGAACTGTCCCTGGTTTTCAGGCTCCAGCATCCCCCCCATCAAGATGTGGCACCTCAAACTCTTTGCAGTGCTCATGGTCTGCCTGTTGCTGTTGGGCCAGGTAAGGGAAAGATCCGAGTGAGGATGTGCGGGGGAGGGTGGAGCTGCACGCAGAACCCGAGCCAGACTCAGTCCCGAGGAATGGCTCCTCTGCTCTCGGTCTACAGCATCGGGGCAACGACCCCCTCCTGAGGCGTGCGGCAGGGCGTCAACTCTTCCACACACACCTGAGGGGAATCTGTCTTTGCCCTACAGGCAGATGGCTCCCCAGTGTCACAACTGAGTTCAGCAAAGAGAAGGCTGCGGAGAATGACCCCATTTTGGAGAGGGGTTTCCCTCAGGCCCATTGGGGCCTCCTGCCGGGATGATTCTGAGTGTGTCACCAGGCTATGCAGGTAACCCAGAAGCCCGGGAGCACAGCTGAGCCAGGGGCCTGGGCAGCTGGGCAGAGATGAGCACACAGACTTAAGAATGAAATGGGGATGGAGGACTTGAGGCTGGGTGCGCCTTGGAGGATCCCTCCCTCAGGAGTTAAGAGCCAAGGACAGCGCCACACAGATGCCATGAAAGAGCGGTGCTCTTCCTGGAACCAAATAGAGCGACCAGAGGGAGGATATGCAGGCTGGCTCTGGGCGTGCTACCGTCGCCTTAAAAACCTTTTCTTTTCCCTTAGAAAGAGACGCTGTTCTCTAAGCGTGGCCCAGGAGTGACGTACAGACCAGGGGAGAGGACAGCTATCACAGCCATGCTCCGTTCTATGGAATACTGGTTCACTGCATACTGGCTGGAGACACTTAGGTGAAGCAATGTCGTGTTTTTAATATTTAAAGACAGATGTATGCTTCAAATTGGTCTTCATTTCTTTTTAGAGTGTTGATGTTTTGATGAGCGTATCTAAACTTGTCAATTTAGAGTTTATTTTTCTATGTATACATTAAACGTCTCAAACGTGAAATTTTGGCAGTCTGGAATTTCAGCGTTGGAGGGGACTAAGGGTTCACTTTGTATACTGCAGAAGAAAACAGCTTTGCCTCATACTAACGGATTACTTCTCCATCTTGAAAACTAACAGTGAGTAGTAATGGAAGCAGTGAGGGTTAACGTTTCTGTTCAAGAAATAAAGGCCACAATGGCAGGCAGGCTAGAGGCGTAAGTTTAGTAATAGCTGTGTGATCAGCAAGTTCATGAGCTGTGGCCCTGGATCCCAGCCCTTCACTCCCTGTGAAGTAACTCTTCAGTAAGACGCCGAAGACGGGCAATGCTGGCACTAGCCACCTGCTGACGTGCCCAAGTCTGCCTGCGACTGAACAGAAGGCAGAACTGGAAGAGAATCTAGTTTAATAAAAAGTAAAAGCCCAAGGCACCAAGAGGAGCAAAAAGGATCTGTCTGAGCTTCCTCTTGGAGGAGGGCGAGCCCTGATCTATGCGCAACGACCCGGGGCCAGCGGAGCGCGGGCTTTCCGGAATCAGAAAGCGAGACCTGGACTGGAGGGACCAGACTCCGGAAGAAAGAGTAGCACTGGGCCCTGAAACGCAAGACAGGAACTACACGAAAAGGGCAGAGTGAGCATCGACAGTGCTTATAGACTTTAATACAGAAAATCTATTTGATGTTTATTAAACTTAGTTCTCCAGCTATGGTTTGGCATTATACAAAGCATCTTTAATGACACAGGAGAGTTAAAAAGATCTTTACAAATTGAAATGTGATACCCTTGTCTCCAAATATTTTAATTGCCATAAATTTATTTAAAAATACACATTAAACGCATGTTTGACACTCTAAACTTTCTATAATCTCAATACCACAAAATACATATAATATACTATACAGATGTGGAAAAATCTAGTTAGTATATAATACTTTGCTCACCATTAACAGCTTTATTATGTGAAATGCACATACTGACTTAGAAATCCTAGCTTTTGAACCCCAAAGTACCTCTGAAATTTTAACATATTGCAACAAATAAAAATCACAGTATATAATTGAAATTTTGGTTGAAAATGTCAGATGCCTAAATATTCTGGATAAGAGAAATGTAAAACACAGATCTGGGTCATGTACAAAACGAAGGCATCCAATCGGACACTAACAGTACCTTTCTGCAGAATCAACGAGGCTTCTAATTTATCGGCGGTGCCACCTCCCCTCCAAAACCCTCCCCAAATATCAAACCATTATTCACCAAATAACTTTAATTTCAAATAAGATAAAAGGATTTTCAATAAATATATAAGCATCTCCATCCTCCATATACAAAATTTCTTAAAACCATTTAAAACGGAGGCTAGACAGAAATTTTTGTACTGTGCTTCCCAACCCCACGTCTGGTCCTCGAAGCCGGTGCCGGCTCAGGCACTGCCGCTTGGCCAGCTCCGGCGGTGAGCCCTGCCCCGCCCGCCCCCACCCACCCCCAGTACTGTTGAATGCTCACGCCAATGGCTTGCCAGGTGTGTGCGTAAGGTGGTAAAACAGGGACACTTCTGAACAGCAACGACGAACTCAACAGTGTGGATGATCATGGCAGTGACTTGAAAGGCAGCATTTCCAAAGAGATACGTATTTTCCAGAGAAGAACAGAGCAGGGAGAAAATTCCAGCGGTGACAAGCTGAAAAGCAGCTCCATGTGCAAGCAGGAAGAGGTCAAAACTGAGTATTACTAGAATTGCTGGGTGGGAATTGTTTTCCCCCATGCTTATTTAGAGAGCTTTTTTTATTTTTCTTTTTAAAGACTAGCAGTGGAGGCTTAGCTGAGCAATGGTGGCAAGGAGAGGTCACTAATGACATTCCCAAAAGCCATCTTCACTACAACAGGATTGGTTGGGCTGTTTTGTGATGCTTCAAGATCTACACGACTTGGTTTAGACTTAACTCTGATGCCTTATTCTGTGCCCAAATTCTACCAAAAAGAAGAGACAGATAGTCTTCCCACTCCCTTTTCTGAAGACAGTAAGTTCTCTTTAATTAACCATAGGGTACAACTGAATGGAATCAGCAACTGCTGTACGAACTATTAAAAACTGCTTCCTGTCACTTGCCAGCCTTGTTCTAGGGTTTAGGGGGTCTAAACTGAATTTCTCCTTCGCTGAGTAGGAGAAACGCATGCCACAAACGTGACCAATGTGGCCTCTTGTCACTACATATTCCAAGTCATTCCTTACTTAGCTCTTCTAGTTATCTTACAGAATAGCAACCTTAAATGTGCAGTATTATTACTGGAAAAAAAAGTCTGCCTCTCCAACACACTGATATATGACATTGAAATGAAGTCTACGTTCCACATAATTAGGGAACACGAGTTATAGGAGTATATATAGAGATTTGAGAAGCATTCTCAGTTTTCTTAGGTTTTGTTTTCAAAAACATCACCACAATCTGCCTAAAATCAGTCATTCCCAGAAGATGTTCCTGAGACCCAGAAGCAAACTCCTATAATTCAAAATACATGAGGCCATTTTATCCAATTAACAACTGGAAAATTAAAATCTTTCCCACCCTGTAAGAGCCCTATTATTCTACAAAAGGGCTCAAATATATTTTAAAAGTTAATTTACTACAAATCATAGTAATTAAGCTTTAAAGATCTAAAAGGAATACACATTGCACCCTTGAACGTTAAGATTCAAGGTGTCAACAAGAAAGTGTCTTAGATCAATTCAATAAATAATGTGGAAATAGTTGCACTAAGCTAAAATACTAAACACACACATTTTTGACAAACTAATTTCATGTTTCATACATACATACATACATATATATAAAGCATGTGTACATAGTTTTAAAGTCCGAAGTTGCATACCCTCACACCTAGCAGAGGGCACAGCGTGCCTCTCCTCTGCACCACTGGGCGTCGCGGACTGGAGAGCCCACTGGCTGCTCTGAAACCCCACAGAGTGCTGCCTGCCTCCAGGGCCAGAACGTTCCTTTAGAACAGGTGCCTTTTTGTAGGCGCTTGCTTCACCGCGCAAGCTCATTCAATAAAGGTGTCATCTCCCAAGGTTTCTGTCACTCAACACAAAATGATGCTGTCTGAGTTAGCTGATTAACCTTTCTTTAGAAGAAACAAACAACAATTAAAAACAACAGTGAATCTAACGAAGCCACGAGTGTGTCCTTCGGAGCACAGGCACATGCACACACTGCTCTGGATGCTTTTACGCCAGAGAACTGGTGACAGTCAACCTTCTCCGCTCCTCAGCGACTTACAACTGTACATTTATTGGAAGTATTCATTGCTTTTAAAGTCGGTGCTTGGCTACTCACCCCAAAAAAGGTGGCACTGAGGCAAGAAATGGGCTGAAAGTTCCCCAGCAAGACCGGGCGCGGCTGGACTGTATAAGCTCGCGTGGCCCAGAGGGCAGCCCCCGCAGCCCAGCCCGGGCTGCGAGGCCACAGTGCCCCCGCTTCGCCCACTGCAGTCTGTTCCCTGGCTGCCCGGGAGGCGCCCAGAGGTGCAGGCTGCCACCTGCTGGCACACAAGTGTGGTCTACAGAGCAGTGGACAGAGTGTCGTAAAGAGCTGCTATTCTAGAGTTAGCTATATATTAAGTACAAGTCTCAGACTAAGTGAGTTTTTAGCCACTTGTCAAATTCAGTTGTAAATGGCTGGAGAACACTGAAACACCTACTGAGGAAGAGGAAGGGTCACCTGCAGCGGAGCCCAAAGCACGTGCTGGAGTCGATAAAGACACAGACAGAGCTTCTGAGATGGACTCAAAAGAGGGAGTGGTGTTTCCACAGACAATGCATTACCTTAAAAACTCCATTATTTAGGATAGGACTTTGATCCATTGCCCATTACCACCTGGTGGGAAAAGCCCACCACAGCTTGAGAAATTCATTCTCTAAGAATTGACACAGTTTTAGAGAGTATCTTAAAGCAGCTCCACAAAGCATGCAGGGACCTCTGCTTTAACAGAATGTCAGGGTTGCGTCAAACACTCTCCTGCTGCCTCTCAGGACACACGAGGGACCAGGGGCACACTGGGACACAGGGTGCCCGGAGGCTGTGCCGCTGACCGTCGAAAGCTCAGGACACTCTTCCCAACCCTAGGACATTGCTGCGGAAGAGGGAGCCGGGGTCAGAGAGGGCCAGGGCACACGTCCACGGGCCAACAGTGGCGGGTTTCTTCCTGAATAACCACCTCGGCCACTGAGCAGTTGTCCTCGTAAGGAAAACTGCTCCTGAAACACACAAAGATTAAGTTGGAAAGACATCTGAGGCTATTTCTCGAAGGGAAAAAAGGTCAACATACTTGGTAAATATCCTTGAATGATACGCAAAAACAACTTGAGGTCCAAAGCAGTTAAGAAGCTCTGTAAATAGGAGGCCACAGGACGATGGAAGGTCTCCAGCTTCAGAGGAAGTGTGAAGGAGACCAACACAGAGAATCCACTGCACCAGGTGGGCTTGGGGGCTTTTCTATCCCTTCTCTTCCATTTCAAGCCTTAGCAATCATCTGTAAATAACAGGATAATCCTTTTTTTCTGATTGGAGGGATTCATTTTTGGAATGGGGAGAAGGACAAACTTTTTTGGAGCAGCATTATTCAGTAGGTTAGACTAAGTCATGTACCAAAACATCAGCTTTTCTGAAAGAATTAATCTTTAAGTTGCCCTAAAGGAAGAGTTTGAAAGGAGAGAGAATCTAACATTGTCACTGCAGAACACCAGCCGCATGTGTGTGGGCTCTGGTCCTAGTGTGAGACTTCATCTGTAAACAGTCCAGAGTCTTCGCTGAAAGGTAAGATTCATAAGGCACACCAGACATGATAGGGGCACTAAAAACAAGACAGAGGACATATTTCTCACCTTTGACTCCTATATGCACCTTAGGGAAAAGGTACTTGAATATACAACTCTTACAGAGCTGGCTTTTTAAGCAACAACCCTGACTCCCCACCCCTTCCCAAGAGAGCTCCCATTGAACCAAGTTAGGTACTTTTCTAGTGTGAATTTTCTGATCCCATCAGAAACAGGTATCACTGATGAGGGCCTTCGTAATAGAAAGGGACTAATTATAAAACAGGTCTAAAAGGAGAGACTCATCACCTCTACACCAGGCATCAGAACCCTCAGGTTGCAGAACAAACGCACACACGCCAGTGCTCCAGCTCGCTCCCGTCCCAGTCACTGCCTGTCCCCATCAGAGTGTGGAAGGTTCAGAAGATTTTTGAAACAAGAATTCTGGAGAGAGATTTAACCCTTTAAACATCATCAGTGGAAAAGGTATAGGCAGCAATTTTCAAGTCTGCTCATCCTTTGCTCATCCTTTACTCTGTTCCAATCAAGTGTCAAATAATTAGCAACAAAAAATACATGGTTTTAGTAAAATCCACAAACTTCGAGATTGTCCTTTTATGAAACCCTTCGTATATGCTTCTCCTAGAAGGTCTGCCTGCCCGCTTCTGTAATGCATTAAATGCACGTTGTAGTCACCTTGTGATTGTTAGTGTTATTAACACACATTCACAGTCCCAGGAATAATGCACACCAAACCCAACAGGTTTCGTTTCACACCATGAAGAATGCTGTCGTCTCCTATTTAAGTGATTTTCACATATAGAAGAATATCCTTAATACTAAGTATAAATTCTCCATTAATAAAACTGTAGTTAAGATTTGAAATATCATCAGGTAGTAGGTACAGAAAGAACACGTCCATATTTTAGATGAACCAACAACTATTACTCTTTGAAGAGCTACCAAAGAAGGTATGATAAGGTAACAAAACTCCCAAAGTATATAAATAAAAAATGCCTACCTTAAATTTATGCTAAATATTTAACAGGATAAATTTATAGGTGGAAATAACCAAGTTTTAAACTAGCCCCAATGTGGGAACTTAAAAAAATTAAAATAAATAGATTTTCAATGGATTAGTTATGAATCGCAACTGGATTTCCATCTTTTTAGAGCTGAAACCACCCGACCAACACGCTGCAGACTTAAAGCATTCACACGGCTTCTCGCACGGGGACGACTGAAGAGGCCAACGGGCACGCCGGCTCCGGGCTGTAAAACCAGTGATGCGTGGACAGGGGAGGAGGACACCACTCCTCAGTCTGAGTGTCGACAGGGGCATGTGTGGCAGTTTTCCTTCGTGATGGAACACAGTGTTGTGGAGAAAACCAGAGGCAACGAGAACGCGTCCAGTTCACGACGCCAGCTTGGCGTCCTGGCGTAGCCAATGCAGCCCCTGCCGGGTGTAGCGCACCAGGTCGGTCATGATGCTCGCGTTGAAGATGAGAGGGCCCATCACTTTGTCCAGTTCAGCAAAGAATTCTAGAAAACCAAAACGCTCCTTAAATGCTGTGCACTCTTTCGGAGTCACTGCTTTAAAATTTTTAGTCTAGACTATGAAATGTATTCATGTGCAGTCAGAAAACACACCCTCCTACGCTAAAGTAACTGTCCGTTTCTTAGAATGGAGTTGCTCCAGTCACATTTTTTTCCTTAAGTCACAAAACGTTTTAAATGAACTACATGATCAAGAATGAAATGTTATACACAGAAGCAGAATTCTGCTGATGGAAATTATAAACTGTTAATATGCAGTAAACATTATTAAAATGGAGACCTAGTGCTATAGTGCATTATTACTCAAAACCTCCCGTGCCCTGTTTTTGTGTGAGCCACACGTCTCCCCGTGTCAGCCTCCGTGAGGTCAGGCTCTCACAGTGGCCTGTGTCCAGCCTTTGGGCTCCAGTCACATGCCCTGCACCACTGGCCAGTCCCATGTTTCAGACAATAGCTTAAAAATATAAGGGATGGAAGTAAAAGGATTCTCCCCACGCAAACAAATACAGGCTGAGCTGCACGTGTGTGTGTGTGGGGGGGATAGTACTCAAACATCTGATCCCAATGCAATGGTGGGAGAGGACAGAGGGATGTAGCTCTCAGACAACGGAGAGTTGATAACAAAAAGGGGTCACTATCATGATACTACTGGCCTACTCAAATAGGGCGAGAAGTAATCAAACAGTTGAGAAGAAAGGGGTCTTCTTTATAGAATGCCAGCTAATTAATGTAGAAGGAATACCAAAATACAAAATTCTTTTTTTTTAATTTTTTTTTTTTTAGATTTTATTTATTTATCTTCAGAGGGGAAGGGAAGGAGAGAGGGTGAGAAATATCAATGTGTGGTTGCTTCCTGTGCATTCCCTGCTGGGAACTGGCCTGCAACCCAGGCATGTGCCCTGACTGGGAATCGAACCGTAATCTCTTGGTTCACAGGCCCGCGCTTAATCCACTAAGCTACACCAGCCAGGGCAAAATACAAAATTCTTGATGTATTTTCTATTTCCTAATGGAATAATAAATGTAGGTAATGATCATCCACATATGCTAAAGCATACGTTCAAGTTTGATAGGGAATCTCACATCAAACTGAGTCAGGCTGACACCACGAAAGTCAATCAATGGTCAGATTTTATTATCACTGAAAAAGAGATAACCCCTGCATGCCTTACACTGTGATGTAACAGAATATCTAGAGTGCTACCTACGAAACGTTCTTATCTACAATAATGAACCTGAGTCTAATCAAGTCTCAAGATGTAACTCTCAGTGTGAGGGAAATAAAGGGGACAGAGAATAGCAAGCTAGATGACACCACGAGAAAGTAAGCAAATGCAGAAACGACACAGTCCACGGCCCAGTTTCTCCCCAACCATCAATGGCACAGCCACGAAAAAAGTGGGAGAGGGGAAGATGCTTAAGAGACTGATCAGTGAGTGTTCAGCTCCTGTCTAAACCGAATCAACTGTTAAAAGGGGACATGTCTGAGACAGCGGAGGAGTCTGACAGTGGACGGGGTATAAGAGGGTATAAAGGAATTACTGTTAATTTGGGTAGCTGTGATAAAGCCATAGTGACTACGTTTCTGAAAAGTCTATCATCTGCCCTGGCCAGTGCCCATCAGTTGGTCAGAGTGTTGTCCCATGAACCAAAAGGTCGCAGGTTGAATCCCTGGTCAGGGCACAAGCCTAGATTGTGGGTTCAGTCTCCAGTGGGGGTGTGCAGGAAACGCAACTGATTGATGTTTCTCACACTGGTGTTTCCCTCTCTCTCTCCCTCCCTTGCCCTCTCTCTAAAATCAGTAAGCATGTCCATGGGTGAGGATAAAAAAAAAGAAAGAAAGAAAAGTCTATCACCTAAAGATGCATATTAAAGTATTCAGGCAGAATGTCATGATTTGGCATTTGCTTTAAAATACTCCAGGGGAAAAGAATGGGGGGTGGGGGTGGGGAGATGGAACGTGATTAGCAAAATGTTGTGTTAGTGAAGCTGAAGCTGAGTGAAAGGTACAGGGGCTCACTATATCACTCTGTTTCCTTTGGTCAATGTTAAAAACTGTCATACAAAAAGGAGAAAAAGGAGAGGAGAGGAGAGGGCAGAGCAATGAGGGGAGGAGGGGGAGGAGAGGCTAGAAGTCGAATCAGGGAGAAGAATGGAAAGTAAAGTAGCGGTGACTAAAGAAGAATTTCAGATCTGTGATGGTTTCTGAGCAATACTGACAATATTTAAAATATTAAAAACAAAGTAAGTTTTAAAAATGTAACTTCATGTTAAATGTTGAGATTCCACTTCCAACTTTCTTCACCACTATCCGTCCTTAGAAATAGGAATCTTTCATCTTCATCTGATTATCTGGTAATCAAATGCACTCTGTGACGAAAGAACACCTGACTGCTTGTGTTTCTCTACAAAGGATCTACCTGAACAGATGCTACACACACACACACACACACTAATAACATCCACTGAAATAACGAGTATTTATACAGTACTTCTCTGTGAGGCCTTTAAATACTTTATAATTCTCATTGTTCTTAATTTGGGAAATAACAATCTTAAAGTACAAAGTTTCAAATGATCTAATATTAAAAAATGTTAAGAGTGTGGCCAGTGGCTCAGTTGGTCAGAGCGCCATCCAGACACGCCAAGGCTGCAGGTTTGATCCCCAGTCAGGGCGCATACAAGAATCAACCAGCGATACATGAATAAGCGGAACGACAAATCCATGTTTCTCTCTCTCTCTCTCCCTTCCTCTTCCTAAAATCAATAAAAAAATAGATTTCTTAAATGCTAGAAATCTATTCATTTTGTAGTCTCTTATCACATAAGTTTCTTTCAATATACCTAAAAATTCAGTAGAAACATGCTTTCTTGTATTTCATATGTGTAAGATTCCTGGATGTGATCCTATGCCTACAGCCAATCTTACTGTTAGTCATTCTGAAACAGAACATGTATTTTATTACTTTTAATAGTATGAGCTGCATTTAATATACCAGAACAAGGGCATATTTGTCTTAGACCAAAAACTATTTTTAGTTTAGTTTGTGTCAAGAGTATAGTGAATGTCTGACCAAATTTAGACCATTCAAACTGACTGCTAAGCAACAGACTGCTTTAGTTATTAGCAAACTGCTTATAACTAACTCTAGACTAGAAAATAAACTAAAAGTGCAGACCAGACGCTTCCTTAACACTAGATCATGAAACTTCCTTCTAACAATCCCACCCTCAAAGCTTCTCCAGAGCACACCCTACCTTTTTGTTCTTTGGAAAGCTGCTCAGCTTGGTCCCAGATTTCTGTGGCATAGAGGAAGTTGGATGTAACCTGCACATAGCTGGCTGCCATCTGGTGGATTCTGTGTGGAATGGTCACCGAAGAACCACTTGCTGAACCGCTACTGGCCCCCGAAGAATAATTTCCTGAATTGCCTGGTGACAACTTTGGAGAAACAGGGGAAGGCATCCCAACCGCTTTGCTGCAAACGAAGAAACAGGACGTTTGTTCACATGGATATGGTAGACATGAGGAAATCAATGTACTACGGGCTTTAAGGAAGAGCCCATATGAAGGTTTTTAAAATTTAAAGATACTTTTAAACTTAGAAGGGTTCGCAGAGAAATACAATTTCTTCTAAATAAGTAGTTCATTCATTAAAGACCACTGTGAATTATCATTTTATCTGCACTCATTGTTTTAATAAATGGCAATAGAACAAGAGATGGGAAAGAAATGTTTGTAGTTCAAAGACTTAATTGGATGGTCTCACTTCCAGCTCAACATGCTTTCGATGGGCATATATTTAGGTACTTTTCAAACTGTTTTGTGAAAAGTTGGGTGGAATTAACAATTCAGCACACACACAAAAGTGTGGGTGGTAGATGGGAACATCCTATTTTGAATTCCATAATTTCTGGCACTTTCCTAATTTAACCAAGTCATTCAGGGCTGACAGAGGGGTATAGCTTTCTCAGAGAACTGCAAGCATCTCAAGCTCCTGTCACTTAAACGTTTCTTAGAAAAAACACATGTGAAAAGCTGGCAGGTTCATTTCAGTAGTATGAAAATTTGTGGAACTGCCCAAGACCATAAAAAAAAAAAGAAAAATTAAACGAAAGTTGGGAGGAGGAAGCTATTTGTTAAAAATATTATTATCTGCACATTTGGCACTAAATTTGGTTAAGAAACCCCGTAAGGGCAAAGACAAAATGCCAATCACCAGGAACATACTAACTGAACAGATAAACTCAAGAAAAAGGTTTCGCGGTATTCTTCCTCCCTTCGGGAGGAGCACGGTATGAAAGTGACACAGAGATGGAGAAGAAACCACAACCAGGCCTCTATCATTAAATTCCGGCGTGTCAGGGTTTTAGTGGAGATAACCCACTGTGATTACAACCCCAGTAACTACAGGAGCCGACTTGCGAGGAGAGTAAAAGGTGCTGTGAAAAACTCAGACTTCTGCAGGTGAAATGGCCCCTCCTCTCTAATCTTTATAATATTATATTCGTCATCCTATTTCAAGTTATAAAAAAGAGAAAATATTTAAAAATAATTAAAGATGGTTTTTTAACCATCTTACCAATTTTTTTAAAAGATTGTCTTATCTTACCACTTTTGGAAATTAGACCCTACCCATTCCATTTCACATAAAAATAAACAACTTGTCCCAAATAATATTTTATAGACTAAAATTGACCTACCTTCCCAAACCAGGTGATGGTGCTTGAGAATTATTATAAGAATTCTGTGGAGAAAATAAAATGTACTTAACAAAAATTTTTTAGAAAAAACACTAAAGTACTAGATATATTCAAAAGCACTGGGCCGAAACGATCTTAAGATGTCTCGTAAATTAAAAAAACCAAAGTGTGTGTGTAAATATGCAGTAAAGTTCTGTGTAAGAGCTGGGGTGTTCTAGAAGACTTCAGTGAGGGACGAAGAATCAGTAACACTCAGGCCAGTGAAGAAGAGGGGACAGGAGAGCCCCACCCCGTGCGAAGGCTGCAGAGAAGAGAATGTGTGTGACCCGCCGAGGTTCCCTGGAGCACAGGTTTAGATGAACAAGAGAGACACCGAGGACCTTGCAGGTCAGGGTAGGAAGCTTGGACTTGACCCTCCAGGAATGATAAGCTACTGACGGGTTCCAAGTCATAATCAGGGCAGGACTTGAGGAAGATTTATGTGTTGCTATTAAAGAAAAAAACATAGACATTTTAGAAAACTATAATAAGTCTAAGGAAAGAAGGGAGTGAATACAAAAGACCACTTTAAAAGTGTAAGTTAGGCTTCATGACAGAGATGGCCTACCCCTAGTGAATGCTAAGCGCTGCTGAATATGGCTGCACAGGTTCTGTAATCGGATCTGTATGTGCATTTGAAAACCTACCAAGAAACCTCAAACTTACCGGGAAGTTCCCAAACAGCAGCTCCCCCCACCCGCTCCTGCCGTGGCATGTGAAACATGAGGGCACTTTGGGGGAGGGGACAGAAGACTTTACAAATCTGTCTCCTAGCAAACGGACCTTCCTCTTCGGCACACTTACCTTCAGGTGCTCTGTCAGTGTCTTCGAGTACTTCAGAGCATTTTCCTTCTTCAGCTTGAACAGCCTCAGGTACAGCAACGACTGGCATCTCAGGCTGGTCAACAGGAAAGGGCAGCTTATTGACAGGACCACACACTCTGGCTTCACCTGCACAGAGCACCTCTGCATCGCGCGAGAGTGCAGAGCTGGCTCCTGTGAGCGGACCCAGGCCCAAGGGCAACAACTCTAACTCTGAGGCCAAACCAAAAGCTGTGCTCTTATTATGGCATGCACCCTAGGGGTGGAAAGAAGGGAAAGAGACCCAGGACTAGCCTCCTATTTGTCGACACTCAAAAATTAAAGCCTCACCCACAGGACCCAACGTGGAATAGCAACATATGCATTTTTAAAAAAATCGCTGAGGGGCAGACTCTAGATCAAATGATAAGTAATCTAAAATTAAACAAAAACTAGTAGACTCAACTATAACTATTACAACTGTGAGGTAATATGCATGGGCTTTAACATGGCTTTCAAAGGCCCTGTCACTGCCTAACTCTTCAGTCACTGTCCCTTCCCACTGGTCTATGGTTCCTCCAGTTTCACTGCACGGCCCAGCCTGTGTGTGTGTTCCCTCTACCTAAAGACTAGGTCTCCCTACACGCCATTCTTACCATTACATGTACTTTTCTTTCGTACTGTTTACCTAATACTTGTGATTGTCTGATTAATTTCTGTCTCCCCACACTAGACACTAGACTGTGACAAACAGGACCACGCCAGTTTTACCCACAGGGGCACTCCCAGCTGTTAACCACGGTGCCAGGTACAGCAAATACCTGTAACGAGGAGCTGCTGTATCTCCCCAGAACACAAGCAAACCAACCACACTCTTCAATCTGAGCAAGCCAAACATTTGCTCCCAAGGAAAGGCACACTCGTGTATGTGAATGGTGAGAGAGGACACCGAAAGAAGAGCCCAGAAAAGTGACCACTTAAGACAATGCAGAGTTCTTAGTAATTCCACCCTACCAAGGTTTTTGTCAAGAGGACAATGGATCAAAGACTGTCAATTATTAAAACCTTTCAGTAGGAATTTCGAGTTATTTTCTACTTTACCCATCAAGAATAGACTTACGCATGGGTCATGGAATGTTGATTCAAGGATAACTTTCAGAAGCACGTACACAGAATGATTTACAATGAAGTGCCTGTCATTTAGGAGAGATGAGAATACACAATACTTACCAAAGTACTGTGAGTCTTTTATCTGCAGCTGTGGCATCTGGTGCTAAGTAATTCTTTAGCTTCATCGTGTATCTGTGAGTAAAAGTAACAAACAAATGACACAAAGTATTTCAACTTGATCTTCTGACTTTCTTAGTCCTCAAAACATTAGAATCTAACCTATGTAAAGGCAAAAATACCCACTGACATACCGAGTTCTCCCTATGCAAACACAATAAAGGCTGAAGCATTCTCTTTAGCTCTATTACACATAGTCTTGTTGCTTAATGACAGGGACACGTCCACGTCATCAGGCAATTTCAGCACTGTGTAAACATCTAGCGTGCGTTCACACAAACTCAGATGGCACAGCCCACCACAGACCTAGGCCAGATGGCACAGCCCCCAGCCTCCAGCTCCCAGGCACAGGCCTGCATGCTACTGTACAACACAAGAGCAAATCAAGTGCAAGAGAAAACGATGCAGTTGAGCGGGGAGTGAGCACGAGATGTGTGAAGCAGCTGCCTGTGTAACAAGGCAGACTGTTTTACAGTGAACATCTTTGTATTGAGTAAGAGTACATTTTAAGATAACGGTAAGAAGTACAGAAAACACATAAACCACCAAGTGTTCTGTACTGTATGTAACTGCATGAGACGGGCAGTACAGGCGGGCTGTTTACACCAGCATCACTACAAACAAAGGTCTGCACCAGGACACGGCCATGGACCCACTCCACCAGGAGAGTGAAATTTCTCAGTTCCACTATAATCTCGCGGGAGCGTCGTACATGTGGTCTGTCGTTGACCAAAACACGTTGTTACGCAGTGTGTGTGACTGTTTGGTTACATCAGCCCCTTCCCAGACAGGCAGACCGGAGAAACAGTACTGCCAACGCCGTGGCAAGTTTCCCCACTTACTTAATGAGCTCC
This sequence comes from Trachops cirrhosus, assembly GCA_028533065.1. Lineage (NCBI taxonomy): Eukaryota > Metazoa > Chordata > Mammalia > Chiroptera > Phyllostomidae > Trachops > Trachops cirrhosus. Next base: position 30,861,559 of record CM052546.1, on the reverse strand, counting down.
ACCGTCTCTGAATACATGGGGAACGGGGACTTGGATTCCTGAGCATTTTTCTCTAACGCATTCCCACATTCAATGAAAGACACCACAGCATCAAGATAGTATACCGCTTTCTCAAACCTGTCGGACTGAAGAAAGGAGAAAAGAGGCCATGAGAGCCGCACTGACACGGCACGGGAACAAACACCAGTGAAGATTTAGTTAATCTGATGAAATACGGAAAGGTGAGGACAGTGTTTACATACCAATGCATCTGCATTGTGCTTTAGCTTTTTTGCTTCTTGTAGATAATGGTCTGCTGAGTAATTTCTGCAATGCAAATTTTTATTTTAAATAATGTGGCAAATATTTTTCATAAAATGACACTAGTTCATTCTCTACCATCCCTCAGTTTTCATGTCTTCAAGTAAAGAAAACAGGCCATTACTAAGACATTTGATTCAGTTTTTTTCTGATAAATGTTTACATTGGGTTAAGAGCATAAATAGTTTTGGCCAACTCATGGCAACATTTTTCTATTAGGAAACAGAAATCAAGAGCCCTAGTATTAAATACTAACTTACCCAAGATGAGACATTTAGAGTAAATAAAATATTAAATAGGAGAAATAATCTTTTATCAAAACGGAGGGGAAGCTGACATCACTCTCACACAGTTACGGAAGCCCCGATTTTCGACGGTGCCGGCAGCAGCAGTGGGGTTCTGCGGGGGACATGCCACTCACGCCCCCGACAGGGGCCGTGGAGTTAGGTCAAAGGAGCAATACGTGGGGCCAGTGGGTGCCTTTCAAATTAAAATCTGATTTATTGTATAAATTACAATGCAAGTATGAATTCTTCTGTCAACTGACAGAAATTAAAATGAGCTTTTTATATGCTGACTGGAGCGATGTCTTGAATGCATAAACACCTTATTAACCTCACCTGTCGTCAAAGGCGAGCTTTGCTCTCCGAGGCTTAGGAGCGTCAGGGGCTGGTGCAGATGTAGGACAGTTAGAGGAGCTATTTGAAGCCTTTTCCTGACCAAAAAAATATATATATGTTTAAAGTTGTGAGGTTAAAATTAAACTAAAAATATTTCCTGAGCCACTGGTAAAAGAAAACAAAACTCCATTTACTTCACTAATTAATTTTCTTATGAAATTTTTAAATTTCAGATTATAAACATGTTTTTAGAATCCATTTTACATAATCAAAAATTTTCATTCTAATATTAGGGGTCTCCTGTGTGCCCGGCAGTGACCGAGGCACTTGCTGAAACATCATACATGGCGGGGCTCGGTGGGTTGGGTGTCGTCCTGCAAAGTAGGAGGTCACCGGTGTGATTCCCCATCAGGGCACACGCCTGGGTTGCAGGCCAGTCAGTCCCCGGTTGGGGCTCATGTGAGAGGCAATCAATCAATGCTTTTCTCCCTCCCTTCCCCTCTCTCTAAAAATAAATAAATAAAATCTTTTAAAAAAACATTAAGACACAAACCTAACATCAAAATAACAGCATTACTTAAGACAAAATTTACTGTAATTACTGACCAATAAAAACAGTTACAATAATATCTAACATTTACTATGTGCTTACTTACTACTCACCAGACACTAAGTGAGCTAACTACTTAGCACGGTTGTCACCCCTTCAACAACCCCACAAAATACGCACTGCTAGGAGGACAGAATAAAGAGCAGGCTCAAGGAGGCTAAGTAACTTGCCCCGAGTTCAAACAACTTTTAAGTGGCATTCCTATAATGTGGGTTTTAAATCCAGATCTGTCAGATCTCAAGAGGCTAGCCATTTTCTTAAACTTTATTCTGCCTTCTGTCAACACAGCCCCGTGGGCCAGGGCTGACTGCTTTCCCATCTAGCCCTTAGTCCTGTCTTTAATAGAATGAATGTACACTTTCCATAATAAAGCATCCTAAATAAGTAGACTTTCCCCTACAAATGCATGAATGTTTCAATGTCAGAAAACCCAGTAATAAATAATTTCACTACTGGTGCTTAAAATCTACTTAAAAGGAATCAGGTAACCATTTTCTTTCTTTTCTTATATGATGAGCTTTTCAGTTCCACTCATTACAGCTTACTTTAAGGAATGAAAATAAAAGTCCTGAGATCTGACAAAATTCCAAGCTCTTTGTGGTCAAGTTTGCACATTTATGCAATGGCTTCCTGAATATCATGTTGCAATGTAACATTACTAAGGCAGCTTTTAGACTCACAGTGCCTAACTTAAGCTCTACTGAAGGAAAACGAAAATTTCTGAAAAATAAAAAAATTTTCCAGATATTTCAACAGACTTTATGATATAAAAATTATATGTCTGAAATATGAAACCACTGTGTGGTGATGGATGTTAACTAGACTTATTGTGGTGATTACAGTACTTCAAAAAATATACATATATCAAATCATTATGTTGCACACCTGAAGCTGATATGTTACATATAAAGTATATCTCAATGTAAAAAAATTATAGAACTACAAAAAAAAATCTTGTATACTTGTGGAAATAACAGGAGAGTGAAACACACTTCTCCCAGTAAATAACAGAACTGACCAAATGTCAGCACAGAGAAGGTTTGAAAACATGATTAATCTAATTGAGTTTTATAGAGTCCTGTCCCCAATGAGGTGTATTATAGAATACACATTCTATTCAAACAAATATAGGATATTTAAAAAACCTCCCATATGCTTTATAAGAATAAAGCACATCTTAGCAAATTTTAAGCTTACTACCATGCAGACCACTCTCTAGCTGCAACGCAACGAATGTAGAGGGACTACCTAAGAGGTAACTAGAAAATCTCTGTATGTTTGGAAACTGAGTAACACACTTTTAAATAACTTGTTGGTCAAAGATGAAGTGAAAATGGAAATTAGAAAACATTTTAAACTGAGTTATAAAAACATTATGTACCAAACTGTGTGCAATGCAGCTAAAGTAGTATTTAGAGGGAAATATATAATCTGTTTTTAGTAGAGAAAGAAAAAAGGCTTAAAATTAATTTAAAAATTAATGAGGTATCCATCTCTAAAAGTTAGGAAACAGAACAGCAAAACAAACAAAAAGAATGAAAAAGGAAATTATAAAGAATATTAGTTAACAAAATAGGAAACAGAATAAACTACAGAGAATTAACAAAAACAAAAGCTATTTTTTCAAAAAGACAAGTAAAACTGATAAGCTTCCAATGAGAATGATAAAGGAAGAAACAGAAGATACACAGCTAACATTAAGAATATAAGAGAAATTTAAGTAGAGATATTACAGATATTGAAAGCATAGTAAAACACTACAATGAACAGCTATATGTTAATTTCATAAATTTGAAAATATTATCAAGTATCTAGAAAAAAAAATTATATGTAATGTTGGTGTGCCTTATTAGTTGATTTTTCTTTAGTTGATATAAAAAATAGCATATTTTCTAACTAAATTAAAGACTTTTCTTTAGCTCTGGCTGGGTAGCTCAGTTGGTTAGAGCATTGTCCTGATGCACTAACATTGTGGGGTTTGATCTCAGGTCGAGGCACATACAGGAGAAATCGACCAGCAAATGCATGAATAACTGGAACAACAAACTAATGTTTCTCTATCTCTCTCTTCCTTCCTTTCTCTCTTTAATCAGTAAAAAAAATAAAAAAATATTTTTCTTTAATAAACCCATATATAATTATTTAAATTTGAAATTGCCAAGACTAACAGCAACACTTTTAACAAGTGCTAAGTACCATAAGCTCTTGAAATTAAAGTGATCAGGGTCTCTATTTTAGTATGTCAATAACAACAGAGTACCATCCCTTCCCCTGTAAAGATAAATAAATAAAATCTTAAAAAAAAAAAATAACAACAGAGTACCAAATAACTACATCTGATCCAACAAATATTTCCTGATTACTCATTACGTTCAACAATGGATAAAATACAAAACAAGTAAGATACAAATCCCTGCTTTCCAAAAGCTAACAAACCACTCAGGAAGAGAATAGGCAATGAGTTTTATCTACAAAATAACAAAAGCCAAATGAGTGGTGAGCTTATTCAATGAGTGCTTAAAAAGCAAAAAAAGATCCTAGTTTCAAGAAATAAGCATACAGGCCTCTGATTCCTAGAGTTAAAGGAGAGAAACGGAGAAGAGCCAGTGAGCAGGCAGTGCAGATCTGGAGCAGTGAAGGAAGCCGACAGGACACTTGGGTCCCTGGGGGCCACCAGGACGGCCTCTCTGGACTCCTGCAGATGAGTGCCCAGCCAGAGAAAGAGCCCTCTGTGTGTCTCCATTGGAGACGTTCACAATTCAAATTACCTCAACTTAAAGACTTAATTACCACATTTAATAAGCATGATTAACTGCCTAAAACAGTCTAATTTTTAACTCTCAAACCTTTGCTTATTTAAGTTACAAATTACAACCCAATGAATTATATTCTAAAAAATCTAGGTACTGTCTTAACTTTGTCAGAGAGTTTGTTCCTGGTTCAAAACACTTTAGAAAGCAATGAAAATAACCTGGTAAATTAAACTGAGGGTGACAGTTCAAAGAAGGTTTTTCGAGGCTGCACTCATTTCCATCCACATACGTAAGAATATTCCCCTACATGTGATCACGCTCTAGGAATGACTCCAGTGTTAGCTGAGTTAACCAAGTAACTACATGAAAAGAAATTTTTCTTCTTCATGAATCAAAGCCAAATGGTTGCTCTGTCACTTTATGTAATATAACTTGCTTGTAAAATCCAATTTTAAAAATTCTCAATCCAATTTCAAACCATAGAGAAGCAACTGGAGCTGTGTATAATTAGATCACAATCAACTGTTTACCCATAACCGACTTTTCCAACTAGGCATGTGGCCGGCGAGCTGACTTGCTGCTTTCATGGTCCCAGATCACTGCAGAAGTTTACTATCAAAAACATGACATTTTGAGAGTAAAAACGCACAGGCCTATAAATTTAATGAGATGCTTACAAAATTTTCAAAGCACAGTGTCACCTTGGAGAAGTCACATGGCAATGAGTTGCTTTTTGAAAGACTCAGGCCCCCAGCGTCTTACCTTGGCCTCCTTAGAGCTGCTGGAAGTCTTCCCTTCGGTTTTCTTCTGCTTTGACGCAGAGGAACTGTTTCTGCTGCTGCCACTGTTCTCCTTGTTGCTGTTGTTACTTGACTTTAAGGAAGAAGACTGACTAATAGTCCTCTTCCGAGAGCCATGCTCTGTTTTGGGATCTTTTGAAGGAACAGGCCCAGCAGGGGAAGGCAGCAAATCCTTTTCTTTCGACACACTCTGCTTAGCCGACCTGCCAAACCAAACGAACGGCCTCATTTCTCCACACAGTCAGAGGGGTGACTGAGTCCACTCCTTTCTCTCTGACTGCTCTCCACACAAATTTGTTTTTCCCTGTAAGATTACTAGGACACATGATTGCTGCAAAACAAAGCTGTAAATTTCATGAGGGTGTGCATCTTGTCTGGCTTTTCTCCCCCCATGGTTGTATACCTGGTGCCTAACCTCTGGCCTGTCATGCAACAAGTATTCAATAAATGCTGCTCGACTAACTGAACAAAAAGATGAACGGTAAAGGAAGATATTAGTGCTCACAAATTACCAGTCTCCTGCAAGTTATGGATAAGTTTGTCACCTAGCCAAAGGGTGGTAAAGCCTTCCTTTAATTTGTATCCTATATCTACCCCCCAGTCCACTAAAAAAAGAGCAGAGGAAGACTGAACCTTAAATGCTTTCCATCCCTATTAGCTAAAAGCAAAAGCTCCCACTATTTAGTATATGTATGTGTATATATGTATATGACACACACATGGTAAAAGACATTCTAAGAGCATGTTAGAAAGTACCCGATGGCAAAGGGCATACACACATTAACATGCATGTAACATGCTTTGGAGACATACTCTCTGTTGCTGGACGGCTTGTGGCCTGCAGAGTTCTTGTCCTCTGTTTTGGGTTTCTTGCTCTCATTGGCTCGGTTATCATCTTCATTCTGGACAAAAACCAGAAAAAGAGCTGCTAGGTTTGAACTTTATTTATCTGCTTTTAGTTTCCAGAACTAGGCACCCACAAATATATATATAGTTTATCCCTGATAAACTTCAGCAAGAAGACAAATGTGAAGGAAAAGAATTCATCTGACCAATGTTCAGTGAGTTATGTATTAAGGCTCAGTAGAAATCTCCTATTTTAGATAAACAGAGCCCAAGTATTAGAACAAATTTCCTGTATCTTTTAGATGGCATCTTTTCAGACCAATGATTTCAGGGAGAGGGAGATGAAACTGTAATTAAGATATAATTCACACACCATAAAATTCACTCTTCAAAAGTGCACAGTGCAATGGCTATTAGTGTATTCACGAGAAGTTGCACAACCACCACCACAACGAATTTTAGAATACTTTCGTCATCACAAAAACACCCTGTGCCCATTTACAGCACTCCCCATTGTCTCCACCCCCAAACACTAGCAATTACCAATCTATACATTCTGTCTTTATGAATTCGCCTATGGTAGACATTTCATATAAGTGGAATTGTATAATATGGGTGGTGTTTTGTGTCTGGCTCCCTTCACTTAGCACATTTTTAGGGTTCATGCATGTTGTAGTATGTATCAGTACTTCATTTCCTTTTACGGCTGAATATAAGCCACTGTACGGACAGGCAACGTTTTATTTGCCTATTCAACAGCTGATGGCCATTTAGGCTGTTCTCTACCTTTAAGCGAATAGGGATAGTACAGCTAAGACCATTCAAGTACAGGTTTTTGTGCAGGCATGTTTTCATTTCTCTTGGGTCAATACACACCTAGGAGTGTAAGACCTGGGACAGAAGATAACACTGTAACTTTCTGAGGAGCTGCTACATTTTACATTCCCCTGAGCAGTTTGAAAATTCCAATTCCTCCACATCTTTGACACTCGCTACTGTCCATCTTTTTGATTATAAGCCAAGCCTAATGACTTCTGAAAAACTCTTTTTGCTAAAACAAAACTTATGGGCATATCTATAATTGCCAATGCTAACTTTTCTGGGTGAATCTAAGTTTTCCTATTTGATATTTGTTTTACATACGTATCAGGGCACAGGACTGCAAAAATTTTTAAAACACGCAACACCTGACTATTCAGTCAGAGGCACTGACCTCTTTTCCCTGAAACTGTCAAATAAAAGAATGACAATAGTTAACACAATGATAGCCATTCAGTGTGAATGATACAAAATTATACCTATTTTTGTCAGAGCAGCAAAATAAAAAACAAAACAACGTATTTTTGGTGTGCCGCAGAGTTTCTATAATTAGTTTATGTGTGCCATGAGATGAAAATGGTTGAAAATCACTGCCCTATATTTCGTGTGTATGAACACACAAAAACATGAGAAAAAGGAAATCTACATCCCTCATTACCCTTGGCTGGATCTCCTGTCATTGTCATCTGCTTTATCATTAGGAACTGCCCAACACTTAATTTTACCAAAGCCACCAATCTCAAAAATCATCACCAAGTTTCCTGGTGTTACATATTTTGTAAAATCAAAATCTGACTCACAAGCATTGATACAGAAAACCTGGGAGGAATACACACCAGTGAGATGGAGAGAGGAGAGGAGGCATGGGGCATGACTTTTAGAGGAAGGGGATGTTTTCTTATAGGTAATATCTTTTTAAACTAAAGAGTAAAAAGGACCTTCATTTGCTCTATTATACTGTAAACATTTGAAAATCTGATAAAGAACATGTAATACTTGTTAAGCACAAAAGGATCATCTTTTTATCCCCTATCTTAGTTTTCTGAAGAGGAGAGCCTATCATACACAAGCTCTTATTTCATGTAATCCTACAAATTAAGTCCCATAATCGCACCCAACCATCAGAAGTTGTGGGCTACAGGGGCCAGCAGCCCAAAACAGCTTACTAGTTGAAGTAAGCATCCCTGCACCACAGTGATGGAACCGCGTTCCCTATAGCACTGACACAGTGAGCTTCAGTTTCCTAGAAACTCAAAATTTAGTATCTTCAACAAAAAATAAGTAAATAAGGAGAAACAAGTATTATTCTAGTTTGTCCAAATATACCTCATCATCTGCACACAGAACTGTTTTAAGAAAGGAAAAATCTCTAGCTTACTTCATTTTAAGAAAATGCTGTATTCTTCCTGTCCTACTTTGTGACATTCTTAAGGTCAACTGAGATTGGGATTTTACTCCAAGACCACCTGGGGTACCTGTCTGTTCACCTGCTCACACTTTCAGTCTTTTATACTTACGTTCACATCTATGTATCGAGAAATTGCACTATTCTTTAAAACAGACTATTAAAATTCACTTTGCTCTGAAAATTCCTCACTAGCTCTGACTGGTGTGGCTCAGTTGGTTGGGCATCAGTCCACAAAGCAAAAGGTCACTGGTTCAATCCCCGGTCAGGGCATGTGTCTGGGTTGTGGGCCAGGTCTCCACTTGGGGGTGTGTATGAGAGGCAACTGACGTTATCTCTCACACACATGGATGCTTCTTTCCCTCTCTTTCTCCCTCCCTCCCGCTCTCCAAAAATACAATCTTGAAAGTAATTTTAAAAATAAATAAAATACAAATTCCTCCCTAGACATGAAAAGATGAAGCTGTTTTTCTCAAATAATCTCTATCTAAATATAGAAGTAGTTCAGCTCTTTCCATTATGTCTACTACCCTCCAATCATAAACATCTGTGAGTTTTCACATTTCCTGGGTCTAAAAAAAGCTGACAAATATATACACCAAGCTGCATTTCTAAACCGGAATTATATGGGAAGTACTTAGAGATGAGAGCTAGCTATGTGTTGGCACATGTTTTTATTTCTGAACTTGCAGATTTGGGCGTCTGAAAGGGGCAAAGAGCTGGGTACAGTTACGGACAGTGGACTGGTACTTAAGGAAATTCTTGAGGATCTGCCAAGATCAGTGAGTCCATGTGTTACCTTTACAAAATTTAGTAATTCACAAAGTGTGACTTGGTCTGAGTATAAGAGAAGTGTGACAACCTGGAGAGTACATATCCCAACTAAAGACATTTCAAACCAAAATTTGAAGAATGCTGTGAAGGCCAGTTTGCAATCTCTGCTTTCCTCTCACCTCCACACTGGCCAACACGCACTCTGAACAGAGGCACTGGCTCACTTGTGACCCGACGAGAAGCTAAGCTGCTCTACGAAAGGGGCCAGGGAGAGGCACAGGGGTCCTCGGGGGACCGTTCTGTCTGCAGCCTCAGCTGGGCCTTGGGCTCACCCTGTACTTCCCTCATAGCCATGACTCAAGCTAGACCCTCTTGGCTGAGACTTCCACCACATTTTACATTCTGATGTTTAAAAACGAAAACAACAACAAAACCTTTTACAAACCTTATGTTTCCTCTTGCCTTTGCTGGGAACTTTTTCTGAGGCTTGTTTCTGAGCCTCTCTTGTGTGCTTCTCTGGCACATTTTTCTTTTCCCCTTTGGGTGGCTCTGTTTCTTTGTAAGGCTTTCCTGGTATTCTGGTCAAGAGATTCAGGTCAATCTTCACAATAAGTGGGTACCTGTCATCAGGCTCACTAAGGGGTGAGAGAAGTTCCTTCTCTTCCATAGGAGAGAACATTCGTTGCCGGAAAAAGCTATCTTCTTCCTCCACTGAGGAGGGCTTAACGGGAGTCCTGTTACTCTCGGGGTACTTAGGAGTTTGTGAGGAAGGAGGAAGGCTCTCGCTTTCATCCGAGTCTGAGGATGAGGTATCTGTTTCTATGATTTCCCTAGATTTCTGGGAAGATTTACTGGTTGACTTGTATTTCTTTTTCTCTGCTGAAGGGCGAGGGGAGGATTTGGACTCCTTTTTTATGTTGGGTTTCCTCGAGCCTTTGGTGGCGGCCTTGTGTCTGCTGGAGGGCATGCTGGTGGCCATGTCTACGGGGGTTTCACTTTCTATCTTCAAACCTCCCCGGGGCTCTTCAGCAGCTGCCTTCTCGGCCTTTTTGGGTTGTTTTTTGCCTACGGTTCTTCTCTGTGTTGTACTGTCACTCTGTGCAGGAGACTTCTGCCTCCCACGCCCGCCTTCTGATCCCTTCTGGACAGTTTTGGAGTCCCGGCCAGGCGTGGCAGAACTCGTTTCTTTCGGTCCACCCGGATCAGTGTAGCTGTTCCCAGCGCCCTGTTCCCGGCCTTCCTTTTTATAGCCTTGAGATGATGGGATGTTACTGTCCACAGAAGAAGCTGGTGACACTTTATGTGGATTCACCTTATTTAACCAATTGTCAAGTTGCCATTTGTTTGTCGGTGGTGGTTCAGGCTGGAAGACAGAGAAGAACGCTTCCGTCAGTATTGTGGCTTTCTCCCTCCTTCAGTCTCGGGAAGAGGAAGAACACAATGCCTGACGGAACTCGTTTTTCATAGTTCTGCCCAACAAAGGCCGAGGGCTGAACACTGACTATTAGGTCTAATCAGGTGAATGAGAAAATGAGCTTAATGGCATAGATGGCCTTTAAATAGTAAACATTCCTCTCGGCAGTCTACTTTCAAAGGCAAAATTTGAAATACCATAGAGTATCCAGAAAGTAAACAAATGATACAGGTACCAGGAGATTTTTAATCATATTTTATCAACCTACAGTAAAATTATATCATAAGACTCTTTTTAGCCACAATAACTACATAATATGAATTGCCACATTAAGATATAAAATAAGGCCCAAACAAAAAAAATCCAGTATTTTTATGACCTGAAATATGACCTCCAGTAGTTCTCAATCTAGACTGTGTTCAAATAACAAGGAAACCAAAGTACCTAGGTGCCCTCCAAATTACACAGTTCGATTTTTCATTTTGTCAAAATATGTGCCCTTCTTTCTTTCACCTTTTATCTGAATCAGGTTTCACCTGGCCATCACCAGGGGCCGTAAGAGGGCCCAGGGAAGGTGCCCCTGCCTCCCTCTCACCTCCGGAGACGCGCTCTGCGAGGGCTCGTTGGCCTCGCTGTCGCTGGAACTACTTTCGCTCTCTGAGTCCGATCCAGAGCTGCTTTCAGACCCGCTGTGGCTGCTTGAATCATCCCTGGAGTTATCTGCTCCTTCACTATTATGGTGTGAAGGTTCAGAGTTACTAAAAGAGATAAAACACGTAAGCAACCAAAAAAGTTTTTCTTTTCTTTTTTAAACAATGACAATGGGAAAACATTCAAATCTGCCAACCAACTTTACGAAATAAAAGGATGCCTACCTTCCTGGTGTACTCCTTGGCATTGTCTTATCACAATCCTAAAATTAAAACAAGAAAGGAAATCCATGGATTAATAAATAGCACTCTATATGCTTAATGTGAACAATTACCTGAGTGTTTCATAGAAAAACTGGTCTTTGTAGTGGGTGTATCCACGCTAAGTAACACTTGTAACGTACTGTTTCAACCTGAAGAATAACTAATTGCCAGGATATGATAAAAAGCTTTGTTAACAGCTCTTGTCAACAATCTCATGCTTCGTAAGTATGTTCTGATCCATCGTAAGTATTAAGGAAAAGCCATTTTTTTAAGTAAAAAAGAAAACGGAGGTTTAAAGATAGACCGGAAAACGACAACATTCCAATGTTAGGAAGCAGGAATTAACTTATTTTAAATAACTGGATCGCAGATGTCCTCTTTTATTGTAATTCTCACTAAAAACCAGTGAGAACAAACACTGTATGAGGATGGCGAAGCCTCGCAGGAGCGGACCCACCTGCTCCCCATCACTGTCCTCGCTGCTGCTCAGCTTTAGGTCATCTTTTAACATCCTAGCGGGAAAGGCAGAGAGAGTTATTAGTTTTGGAACAGTCTATTATGGCATGCCAGAGTATTAAATAACTTCTAAGAATTCTAGAAATAATCACTGTTCTAGCCAAAGATTCAACTGAAAAACAAAGAAAAAATTCAGAGTCTTATTCTGTCTGGTTTGGTTCACATCCAGAGTTAAACCTCAGAAATAAGTAATTTACAATTTCAGAAACACTAACTTTTCCATAAGTAAAATATTCATCTATCTTTTCTAATTAAACAAAAGCCACCTTCTATTAACTTTTACACTCGTGTTTTCTCTAATTGCATACACACACCCATTCATTATTAAGGCAAATCATCGTACTCATACCCAACAGTTCACTAGAGAGATGTAACCCCTAAAAAGAAGGAAGATAAAATGAAAGCATCAGCAATTCTCCTTCACTGTCGCCAATGTTCCATGAAGAGATTTGCACAACTGAGTAAATGTGAAAACCAGAACATAAAATCAAAGTTCTAGTTCATAAATGCCTCACTATGAAAGATGAGTGCCCTGCCCTGTATAGAAGAAAGAATTATGGATAAAAACCTTGGCTATACTGCAGAATGACCATGTATGTGTTAAAAATAAACTCCAGATTCCAAATCTTTATTGATCAAATCCAAAACAATTTAAAAAACACCAAGATATATTTTTCTTAAGGCCATAAAGTCAAAATTAAAATTGAAGAATGAGTAACAGACCATAAAGCACTCCTTGCCTTTTTACAGGAGAGGAATAATTAATACAAAGTTTAGGGAGAAATACAACTATAAAAAGTTTTAATTTCTCATTACCAATAGTTCCATTACTTTTCTTCTTAAAATTTCATAAGTCTCCAATCAGTGGAAGGAAAATCTTCTTTCACTCTACTAACCACTTACACTTTCTCCTCAAAGTTTAACATGATCTTCTAAATCTGACCCCAAATTCAGAGTATCACATAAAAGTTCACACAGAAATAAAGCATAACCAGATAACTATAGACTTATGAGAAGTGTTTTAAGGCTGGCCCAACTAAGTGGGACAGAAAACAACAAGAGTTTTCTTTTAGACAAGGGCTTAGCACATCTCCATGGCTGATTTCCTGTAAGGAAATAGCTTACTTTAAATTCCCTCAGCTCTTGTGATTTGACATGTGAGTATGTCAAAGCTTTTACCAAACTACTCAAGGCCCTGCCTGCTTTCCCCTCAGCAACCAAAGTGATATGCACACATACGGCAGGCTTATATGCACATGTAAGAGGCTGAGGTTATCAGTATAGACTGTGGTTACAGCATACAGCTGGCACTATTTCTGGTCAGTTTCTTCAGAACTTTGTTCTACTCGCTGAGGTGACTTGTGGTCTCAGGAATTCAGGAGTTCATTCTTTAATCTGGAATTTATTATCACCTAACATACTACCCTATGGAATTTTGATGTATTACAAAATAAAAGTAGGGAAACTTAATAACAGTACAAACTACATTGCTTTAATAGTCTACATTCAGTGGTTAAATAGAGGGCGTATGAAGAAGAATCCTGTCTTTCTTAATGTCTTCTTTATTAAAAACAACTTACCAACACAAACACACCTTGGAGAGATGGGAAAAGAACTGTAATCTCAGAGCAAAGGTAAGCAAACTCTGGCCTGCAAACAAAATCCAGACCACCTCTGAATTGTGAAGAAAGGCTCACCGGAACAAAGCCACAGACAGCCATGGTCTGCGGCAGCGATGAACAGGTGGACAGAGACCATCTGGACCCTAAAGCCTAAACACTTCCCTATCTGGCCCTTTACATAAAAGCGTGCCTAGCCCTGTCTTAGTAGATTAAGTGCATATTCCTAAGTGTTGTTCTAAATATCCAGACACTACATGTAGATGTTTAGCAAAAAAGACAAACACTAAACTTATTAATCAATAAACTTACGATTTAGACTGATGCCCATTTGAAGTTTTAGAAGAAGGATTATATCTTTCTAGAATAAAAAGAATGCAGAAATCAGCAACTGAAGTAGGGTTATTTAGATTGTAAAATATGTATCAATATACCCTTAAGAAAATATAAATCAAAACAACAAATACAGTTCTTCATCCATCAAATCTGCAACACTTTAAAGACCAATAACGTGCCCTGGCTGGTATAGCTCAGTGGATTGAGCGCAGGCCTGCAAACCAAAATGTTGCTGGTTCGATTCCCAGTCAGAGCACATGCCTGGGTTTTGTGGGCCAGATCCCCAGTAGGGGATGTGGGAGACACAACCACACATTGATGTTTCTCTCCATCTCTCCTTCCCTTCCCCTCTCTATAAAAATAAATAAAAAATTAAAAAAAAAGACCAATAATGTGAGATATTGGTGGAAATAGGCCTGCGCATCCCTGTGCTGTTGGTAGAACTATAAACTCAGGCGATCTTTTCGGAGGGCAATCTGGTAATATTATCTTAGCAATACTGTTAAATGAACACATCCACATACCCAATTATAATAAAAGGAATTTACCTAACACATATATCTGGAGAAATACATAAACACACACACAGATGTTTATTATATAATATATAGTTTGTAATGGCAAAATCTGGAAGCAAATGTCCATCAAGAGGGGACTACTGAAACAAATTATGATACTTTCATTCAATATAACATAATTTTAATGCTAAAAAAATACGCTAGAGTTTTATACCGATACGAAAACATCTCTAAAATAAATTAAGTGAACACCACAGGTAACAGTAAGTAGGGGCAGCTTATGATCCCATTTGCCAATAGTCAGCGGGTAAAAGGAAGGATGAGGCATTCCTAAAAGATTTTAAGAGAGAAAATGTAAACTCTCCGGTCCATAGCTACCTATTTTCTGTATATTCACAATGTCAGGTCCCTTTTACCTATAACAACAGCTTTAACACAGAAGAAATGGATATATAGATAAAATTTGTTAACATTAAAAGGGATCTTCCAGTTTCATCCTTAAGATCAATAAACGTAACACACTAAGTAGCAAAAAATTCCATATTTCTACCTCCCAAAATAGCTTATTATCAGTATAAATTTACCTTACTTAAGAGGGCATCACTCGTGGCGAAGAGAGCATCTGTTTTGCTGCAGAGCTATACAGTGAAGCCTAGACCTTTGCTATGGTTCCTGCCTTACCACCAACTTTACGGCTGGGCTTGAATTCCCTAAGGCTATCTTCCCCTCAAACAAGTTCCTCTGAGAGGCCAAGAGGGTGGAATGGAGGTGAAGGGGGGTTCTGTAGCTAACAGCAGGCTTTCTTCCCAGACTGAAAAAGTAAATATATAAACACAGGAAGAGAAGAGTCATTGTAAGCTACATTGACCCCTTCTTACCTGGAGTTTTGCTATCACAGAACCAAGTATCTTCATGAAGGAGATGGAAAGACAGAATGACTCTTAGATTTATAAAGTGACAATCAAACTGAATCCAAGAACTCTGTAGTTCAAATACTCAATAATAAAAATAGTTCATTTTACCCTGACTGTTTTGGCTCGGTTGGGCAACATCCCGCAAAGCAAAAAGGTGCTTGTTTGATTCCCTGTCAGGGCACATGCCTGGGCTGCAGCCTGGTCCTTGGTTGGGGCCATGTGAGAGGCAACAATCAGTGTCTCTCTCGCATATCCATGCTTCTCTCCCTCTTTCTCCCTCCCTTCCCTGACTTTAAAAATAAATAAATAAATAATTTTAAAAAGTAATTAACTTTGCTCTCCAATGGTCTATAATTCTTCATTTTTAAAGCATATCAAGATTCAGTTCACCCCATTACTAATCACCAAATCATAAAAATTGGGGTAAGACAATGCAAAAAATTGTTAAAGCAATATATGGTATGACCATGAGAAATGACTGCTCAAGAAAACCAAGGGGAAAAGAAATACTCACTTTGTTCTCCAGGGCCAAAGCTGGACTGCTGAGACTCCTAAAATAAAGGGGATATAAATTATATAGTAACAGTAAGTGAAAAAGTTTCGTTAGTGAAAAAAGGCTACAAATTAAATAATTCAATTCCAGCTAATTCAATGAAAGATTATGCCGAGTTCCTAAGAATGCATAAAAAAACACAAAAGAAGTTAATGATTCCATCTAATCAGCCTCAGAAATTCTGTAGACAATAATGGACTTTCCCAGAACTTAACACAAAAAGCAAAAAGCGACCTAATAGTCTTTCTTTATCACTCATTTCTTTTCAGCTGCATCCATGGTACTCGTATCCTCATTCAGAGCCCTAGAAAAGCAAATGTAAGATTCTTGGTCTCTCCCTGGATGGGTGGCTCCGTTGGTTGGAGCGTCACCCCGTACATCAAAAGGTTGTGGTTTTGCTCTCCAGTCAGGGAACTGATCGCTTTCTCTCTCACACCAATCTTCCTCTCTCTCAAATCAATAAACATATGCTCAAGTGAGGATTAAAAACAACAAAAAAGATTCTAGGTCTTAAGAAAATATTTGTTTATATTTTTAAAGAAAAGGTAATACCAAAAACTGCATACTAGGGTGAAAACAGCTATACAACCTATACAATGTCAAAATATACTTCTTTTATGGACTAAAAACCCTACATGCTATTCCCATGTCATTTTACTACCATTTTCTCTCTGCTCCCAAAATCTTACAATCACTGTCATGCACTTCTTTACAAGCCCTGAACCAGCACAGCACCTGGCAGTCAGGAACCACCAGTAAAAAAGAAGCCGACATGCACTGTAGGTGAAACATGAGTTTCCAAACTCAAGCGTCACAATCAAAACAGCTGATTCACATGTGTATACGCCCATTTTCCTAGGTTATGTCGGTGGTACACTATGTACTACGAAAATTACACAAACATCCCTTAATGCCTATTTAAAAATAAGCACAATCTTCCTTTAATTACATAATTATCTGTGAAAGAGAAATGCAAACAGCATGACAGCTCAAATACAGTTTTGCTAATAAAAAAAGTTACAAAGCTACATCTGTAGTCAATTGATATTCAACAAGGGTGTCATGACCAGCCAATGGGGAAAGAACTGTCTTTTCCGCAAATGGTGCCGGTGCACCTGAACAGCCATGTGCAAAAGAATGAACCAGGATGCTTACTTCAGACAATGCAAAAAAATTAAACTGAATCAAAGACCTAAATTGAATAGCTAAAACTTCTAAAGTCTTAGAAGAAAATTTCATGTCAAATCTTAATGACCTTAGATTTGGCGAAGAATTCTTACACATGACACCAAAAGCACAAGACACAAAATAAACAAATAGATAACATGAGAATTCTCCAAAATCAAGAGCTTATGTGCCTCTAAGGACACCACCAAGAAAGTGAAAAGATAACCCATAGAACAAGGAGAAAATATCTGCAAATCATGTATCTGATGAGACTGACACCTACAATATATACGAGCTCTTACCACTTAATAAAAATACAAATAACCCAACTTTCTCGGGTCCTCGCTTCCAACATGACCAAGAAAAGAAGAAACCACCGCTGTGCCAGAAGAGGCTGTGGCCATGTGCAGCCAATTTGTTACATCAACTGCACCTGATGTGTGTCCAGGGACCAGGCCATTAAAAAGTTCATCATTCAGTCCTGGCTGGTGTGGCTCAGTGGGTTGAGCACCGTTCTGTGGACTGGAGGGTCACCGGTTCAGTTCCTGGTCAGGACATATGCCTGGGTTGTGGACCAGGTCCCTGGTTGGGAGCTTGCGAGAAGCAACTGATCTGTGTTTCTCTCCTTCCTTTCCCTTCTCTCTAAAATAAATAAATAAAATCTTTAAAAAAAAAAGTTCATCGTTCAAAACATAGTAGAGGCCAGAGCTGTTACAGACATTTCCAAAGCAAGTGTCTTTGACACCTATGTGCTTCCAAGCTATATGTGAAACTACATTATTGTGTGAGCTGTGCCATTTGCAGCAAGGCAGTCAGGAATCATTCTTGTGAAACCCGAAGGACCAAACATCCCACCCCGACTCTGACCTTCAGGTGCTGCCCCACAACCTCCACCAAAACCTATGCAGGGAGCTAAGTTCTTAAGAACTGAAGAAAAGTTATCTGAAAAAAAAATGTAAATTTTACTTAAAAAAAAAAGACAAATAACCCAATAAAAAATGGGCAAAGGATCTGAGTATGTATTTTTCCAAGGAAGATATACAAATATTCGATAAGCATATGAAAAGATGTTTGACATCATTCCTCATCAGAGGAAATACAAACCAAACCCTCAATGGGACAGCTACTTCGCACACACTAGGATGGTTAGAATCACGAAGCCAGACAAGCAGTGCTGCCAAGGATATGGAGAAATTGAAAGCTCAATGGAAATGTAAAAACAGTGTAGCTAGCTGCTTTGGAAAACATTCTGGCAGTTCCTCAAATGACCAAACATTAAGAGTTATCACATGAGCAAGCAAAATGAAAACATATTCACAAGAAAACTTGTACGCAAATATTCACAACAATATTATTCATAATAACCAAAAGCTCAAAACAGCACAGATGTCCTTCAGTTGATGAATGTATACAAATCATGATACACATCTATACAAGGAAATACTATTTGGCCAAAAAAAAGAATGAAGTACTGATACATGCTACAACTTGAAAGAAGCTTGAAAACATCATGCTAAGGGAAAGAATCCAGGTGTAAGAGACGGTATATGGTATGATTCCATTTACACGAAATGGCCAGAAAGAGGAAATCTACTGAGACAGAGTAGATTCGTGGTTGCAGAGGGTTGGCATCGGGAGAGAAGAGGATAATAGCTTAAGAATAGGGACTTTCTTTTTGAGGTGATGAAATGTTCTAAAATTGTAGTGATGGTTGTACATGTCTATAAATATATTCAAAACCATTTAACTATATACTTCAAATAGGTGAACTGCATGGTAGTGAATTATATCTCAATAAGGCTATCCTAAAACCCATAAATAAAGCAGTGCCCAAGAGGTCACTCCTGTGAATTGTGTTAAAAATGAAAAGAATCCTCCATCACCTTGAATTGCTAATTTACCTGCTAAGTGGTCTAAGAATTAATAGCCCAAGCTTTTAAGTAACCTCTGACTCCAAAAGCCTGTCACCAAGTGCTACTGGATCCTGTCTCCAAAACATCTACCAGAGGCAACACTATCTCCTCTCCATGCAAGTCTTCAGGTCCGTATCTTTCTTCATCTACAATGGCCCTCTAACTCCAGTCTCACCTTCACTAAACTACAGCCTCTAACTAACCTTTCTAAAGCCCAAGCCTTAGTATGTGACATCATTACTCTTCTATTTTCATAGAGCCTCCAATGCCTCTTTGTCTTTCCTAAGGATAAAACAAACTCTGTGGCATGACATTCACTCATATAAATGAACAGACTGATAAGCGAAAACAAGCGCCTTGTCCTCATGGAGCTTAACACCCATATGAATAATGTCAATGACTATCTTTGCAACTACTCATGCAAATAAAGATAAAATGGCAACTGTGATTAAGTATAAGGAAGAGCAAATACAAAGAGTATTGTGTGCGTGTGTGTGTGTGTGTGTGTGTGAGAGAGAGAGAGAGAGAGAGAGAGAGAGAGAGACAGAGAGAGAAAATGAGTATGAATATGAGTACCAATCTGGCCAGAAAGATTACCAAAGGCTTCCCTGAGCAATACTGACTGTTCAGACTGAGATCTGAAGGATATGCTGGAAGTACACTGGGGAAAGAAGGTAAAGGTAAGTGTTCAGAGTAGAATGAACAGCCTGTGGGAAGACCAGAAAGGACTGGAACACAGCTGGTATAAAGGACTTAAATGCAGTCTGTGGGAGGAAACAGAACAGAAGGAAGAAGACTGGTGAAAAACGAAACTCAAGCCCTGAGAAGCTAGATTTCATAGCTTGTAGACTTTATAGACCATATTAAAGATTTACGTGTGCATGCAGTTTACTAAGCAAAAGAACTGACAACCGCATGTTGTGAAGATCACACTTGCTATTAGTGGAGAATAGCTTTGGGGAGAGACCAGCACGGAAGTAAAGATATCAACGAGATTACCACAGTGGTCCAAGCTGGAAATGACTACAGCTTAAACAAATGGGGGTTCAAGCTTTTTTGATCATGCCCTCCCCATCACTAAGAAATTTTTGCATTTGTATCTCAAAAATATGCACAGTTGACCCCTGAACAACATGAGTTTGTCCTTGTGTGGATCCACTTAATGGAGATTTTTAAAAAATCCTCATAAAAGTCAACTGTATATTTTACTCACTGTTAATCAACATATATATATGACCAAAATACTGAAATTTTATAGGGCTCAGAAAAAGTGAAAAAATATTTTAGATTGATTTTTAAATTATATTAATGGCAATATTTTTCTTGCACACAAAAAATAGTGCTTCAAAGTTTACCACTAAAATTGGTTTATGAGGGGGCAGATAGAAGAGGAGAAAGGAAGGATAAATGGTGATGGAAGGAAACTTGACTTTGGGTGGTGAGCACACAATACAATGATGTATTATAGAAGTACACACTTTAGCCCTGGCTGGTATGTCTCAGTGGATTGAGCACCAGCCTGCAAACCAAAGAGTTGCAGGTTCAATTCCCAGTCAGGGCACATGTCTGGGTTGCCGGCCAGGTCCCCAGTAGCGGGCATGTGAGAGGCAACCACACACTGATGTTTATTTCCCCTTCCCTTCTCTCTAAAAAATAAATAAAATATTAAAAAAAAAAAAAAAGAAGTACACACTTTAAATCTATATAATTTTATTTACCAATATAACCCCCAAAAAGTCAATAGGAATGTTTTTAAATGGCTTATTTTGATGTTTGGCTTCACTGGATACTACAAAGGCACTGCTTACACAAATGGAAGAACTGCTATACTTACTCAGTCATGATACCAAATTTCAATCCTATACCTTAACTGTGCAAAGGTTTCTCTTGAAACCAAGCTAGCAGGTTTCCAATTTTCACTGATATCATCAGGGGTTTTTTTTTTTGGAAAATAAAGACTGTATTTTAATATTTTTAGCAAATAGACTCAAAACCCACTAAATTTAGAAAATTGTTTCCAAATCTTTAAAGTGTGCACATGTGAAATCATCAGCTTTTGTCTACTACAATAAAAAATATATAGTAATGAGATTATTTTGTTTTAAATGACACAGTTACTTCTCCATTCATTGTTAAAACATAATCTATACCCTGAAAAGACAAGAGGGTATAATGTATTGTTTAAAAAAAAAAGTAATGAAAAGATCAAGCATATTTGGGTCTTGTCTGTACAAGAGAAAGAAGAGAGAAGGGGAAGGAGGGAGAGACATACAGGGTGTGTGTGTGTGTGTATAAATAATTTTTAAATGGGATAACTATGAAAAAAATAACAGTGAACTTCTACCTCTTCTAAAAGATATTCAGGAATGTCACAGACATTCTCCATGAAAAAAAGAGGAGACAGGAGTGGGAAGGAAGAAGGAGAAATTACTATACTTTAGAATTTATCTTCTCTCTGTTTTATCTTTCCTTGAGTGGTACACAACATAGCAGCTCTTCAATATTTTGTAACTAAAAAGAATGTAACAGATATCACAAATGGAGACTATCAGAAGCACCTGTAGTGTCATCCACTACAGCTAATATTGTACACTGCATGATTTATTCTTTTGGGGGGGAGCCGGTGGATAGTACCTAACAACTTCCTTTTTTTGAATTGTATTTATCCCTCCTATTCCTTCTTCCACCTCCACTCACCTTCCTCTTCCACCCCCGCCCCACAATCACCATACCGTAGTCTGTGTCCCTGAATTTTCATTTTTTTTCTTTTTTGCTTAACACCTTCACCTGCCCAACCACCCCCAACCCCAACCATGAGCTGTCAGCCTGGTCTTTCTGTGATTGTCTCTACTTTGCTTGTTAGATCAGTTTTTCTACTAGATTCCACACATGAGTGAAATCATATGGTGTTTGTCTTTCTCTCTGACTGGCTTATTTCATTTTGCATGAAGTTAGGATTTATTCTAATAGCTGTGTCCTGAATCTCAAGCTCTGCTTTTTAAACTTGTTTCAATAGTTTCCTAAGTAATGCACTTTAGTATGCTCGCTGTTTCTTTCTGTACATTTCAGTCATTTTCACAGAAGCAGAAATACCAAATTTTTGAACAAAGGTATAAAACATTGGGGGCAACCTCAAGAGATGTGTTTAATAAAATTTTACTAAATTTTGATGTATATTTAAGAACTTAACTAATTATCACATAACTCAAAATATCACTCATCATAAATCATGATGCCATCATAATTTCACTAATACTTCAAGGTATATTATAAACGAAAATCAAGGTTAAAGATATAAATGCATAGTCAAGCTAATATTGATAATAGGGGTCTTTTTTTTCCTTCCGTTTACAGCATCCTTGTTTCTACTCTGTACTGTAGCAGATCCTAGGAGAAGGTAAATATCAACTCTGCCATTTCCTTGTTTGCTTGAAAATGCATTTTAGTGTCATTTTCATTCAGTAAGTTCATTGCATGTATACTTTTAAGCCACTGGTGCACTAGTGAAGACTGCTGAATTAAAACCAGTTAATATAATCTGTAAACCATCTTAACCATCTTAACCAAGCACTCTTAAACCTGCAGTATGCTACAGCTAAGAGCAACTGAGTGAGAGCAAGTCTATCAACCTTTCCACATGAGGAAGACCTAAACTCTTGGAGTATCTCGCATGCCTGAAATAAAACGTGGCCCTCTGCTATTCAGATCAAGAGAAACAACACTTAACTGATTTTTCTTTTTTCCCCCTGATTGAAAAGTTAGTAAGGATTTTTTAGAACTAAAAATAAGAACAAAGTTTTCATTTCCCCCACGCACTCTTCAATGCATACAACACTAAGGTATATGCTTTCCACTTCGGAGCTCACTAACTTACACAGTGGTAACGAGGATGAAGGAAAACGAATAGAACTGAAACACATTACAGGAGGTAAAATCACTGGGACTTGCCGATAGTCCGTGGGCATGATGGAGAGTAAAGTGTCAAACATAACTCCTACAAGGTTCTTCTGGTGTCACCAGGACAGGAAACGGAGAAGAGGACCGTGCTTGTTTTCTCTGTTTGCTTTTTGTTGGGAACTAGCAGGGAGAAACATGGTTCTCCCTGGAAGATGTCTCATAGTCACTTGAAACTCAGTATCTAAGAAAAGTCAAGTAAATAGCTGGATATATTGTATCTGCAATTCAGATAAACATTTTTATTAAGATAAAAAATTGTGAAATACTTAGGTAAAGAGAGACAGAGTTCAAAAAGAAGACAACGTAGGTCTAAGTATGCTGCTGACAACTGTGCATCCAATTAAACATTAATGCATAATTCTTTTTTCTTCTGTACTATTTCACTTCCCTAATTAACTTTGACACACTGAGGTCAAACACATTTCTTCTTTTGTATTCTCTTATAGTATCTAGCACAATGCCTGAAAAACTTAAATTTTTTTAGATTGATTTATTTATTTTTAGAAAGAGGGGAAGGGAGGGAGACAGAGAGGGAAAGAAACATCAGTGTGTGGTTGCCTCTCACATGGCGCCCATTGGGGACCTGGCCTGCAACCCTGGCATGTGCCCTGACTGAGAATTGAACCGGCGAAACTTTGGTTCGCAGCTCACGCTCAATTCACTGAGCTACACTAGCCAGGGCTTGAAAAACTTACTTTTAATGGTAGAGGCAGACCCACAGGAGGAAAGAGAATCATCAGAGAAACAAACTAAATCTGTATGAGCAATGTATAGTGAGAGGAAAAGAAACAGGTTAAAACAACATTGGGTTCATGAGAAGCCCAATGAAGATTTTTAAAAAAAGAAGAAAAATGTTAATTGGATTTGTCCAAATGGGCCGTTGATAATCTTAATAAAAATGGTCTTCGTGAGGCATAAAGTGTGGAAACAAGATCAGACTGGACTGAAGAGTGAGGTGGAGGAAGAATACTGACAGCGGATATGAATCACTCTGCATTACGTTTAACTCTGAAGAGGAGTGGCTGGAGAACAACATGGAACACGGGGAATTTTCTCTGTGTTTTTTAATGGCACATATCAAGGATGTTCAAGTGGATGATACGGATTCACTAAGTTAGCTCCTCAAACACATTCACAACTCAACTTGTCCCCTACCACTGGCTGCCTGCGAACTGCTCTTTCTGATAATGGGTGTGAAGTCCCCTCCGCTGTGCTCCTCATCTTCCCTTGTGCTTTTGTAACTCCTACACTTCTTTCTCTAGCACCAGCTGGTGTGATCCTCGCTAGGATGCCATCTCAAAATCTCCTGCATAGCAAAACTTTGTCCCTTTTCTGTCCTCCCATTGGGCCTAGTCCATGTGGTTAGTGCACAAGGAGAAAAAGTGCCTATTTAGGCGTCATATAAGGCTTTAAACTATGAAGTTGTAGTCACTGAAAAATTCAGAGAATGAGATGAGCTACAAAAACACAAAACCTGACCTGTAAAAGCGACTCAAATGAAGCAATAATCAGTAAGTAGCTGAGATATTTAGGAAATATCAAAAATCCAAACACAGTTACCTCAGTATGTGTGTGTGTGTGCACGTATACACATACATTCAATACATGTGTACACACATACATTCAATACATGTGTACACACATATATTCAATACAAGTTCAGTGAACAAACACTTACTGAACAGCTATTATAGTGCCAGGAACTATTCTACACATTGACACATACTACTCTAATTGCTTCTTTAAATACCAAACTTAGTTAGAGTAAGGCAACATCTAAATGGTTTAGTGCTATACTTACAGCACCTAGAACACTGCCAGGAGTGGTTCCAAGCATACCGTGAATATGTGCAAGGGCAGTCAAAAGTTTTAGCATGCTCCAAACTACCACTGGAAAATCTACCAGTGTATCACCAACTATACCCATTTACCCGCTTTCCCTGTGACGAAGAATGACCTAAGTGTGCTCTACACTAAGGTCAACACCCTCTACTTGGGCGCTGAATCTCAACCTTTCTTGTGAAGATTTCTCAAGGTTACCTTCTTTCTTTCCCATCTCTCATTTGTTCTTCCCTTTTTACTAAACCATTAAGATTAGCACATAAAATGATAAAATACCCTCATCTTATAAAAATACTCACCTGACAACATCACCATACCTGCCCTGAAATCACATTTCTCTTCTCCCCTTTACAGACAATGCATCAAAAGAAAATCTTTTATGTGTTCAGTCTCCAACATCTTGTGAGCCACCTGAAATCATTCTTCTGCCTTCCACTTTCTAACTAAAAATGTTTGTGTCACCAATAAATGCTACATTGTCAAATCTAATACCTGGAACATAGTGAGAGCTTATCAGTACCTGTTTAATAAATAAACACATAAACATATCAACTTTAGAGAGAGAAAAACCATTCTGAAATAAAAAATATATTAAATGAGATTACCAACAGATTAGACATTATAGAACAAATGATTGCGTAACCTGAAGATACAGTAATAGAAACTATCCAAAATGAAACAGCAAAAGATAAAAAACTTAAAAAAAAATGGCACATTACTGAGCTGTGGAACAACTTCAAGAGGCCTAATGTACATGTAATTTAAGTCCCTGAGACTTCACGCCAAGATGGAGGCATAGGTAGATACACTTTGCCTCCTCATTCAACTAAAAGAAGGACAACAAATTAAAAAAGAAATAACCAGAGCTGCCAGAAAATCGAACCGTATGAAAGTCCAACAACCAAGAAGTTAAAGAAGAAACATCATCCAGACCAGTAGGAGGGGCGGAGACAGGCAGCTGGGTAGATTAGATTCAGCAAGGTGGCAGCTGGAGAGAAGGCAAGACTGCAGCTGGTGGAGCCAGCCGTCCCACATTTCTGTGCAGATAAACTGGGAGGAACAACTGGGGAAGAAGACAAACCACATAGCCCAGGGATCCAGTCCAGGGAAATAAAGCCTCAAACCTCTGACTGAAAAAACCTGTGGGGGTTGAGAGGCAGGAGAAACTCCCAGCCTCACAGGGGAGTTTGTTGGAGAGACCCACAGGGTCCTAGAATGTACGCAAACCCACCCACCCTGGAATCAGCACCAGAAGGGCCCAATTTGCTTATGGGTATCAGGGGAAGTGACTGAAAGCCAGCGGAGAGCTAAGCAACTGGCATTGTTCCCTCTAGGACCCCTCCCCCACATACAGCACCAAAACTCAAGAGACGTGGGTTGCCCCGCCCTGGCAAATACCTAAGGCTCCACCCCTTACAACGTAACAGCTGCGTGGAGACCAAAAAAAAAAAAAAAACCTGGCCAAAGAAAGAACAGATCAAAGCTCCAAAAATAGAACTAAGCGATAAAGAGATAGCCAACCTATCAGATGCAGAGTTCAAAACACTGGTTAATCAGGATACTCACAGAACTGGTTGAGTATGGTCACAAAATAGAGGAAAAAGTGAAGGCTATGCAAAGTGAAATACAGAAAAATATACAAGGAACCAACAGGAAAGGGAAGGAAACTGGGACTAAAATCAATGGTTGGGACCAGAAGGAAGAAGTAAACATTCAACCGGAATAAAGACACTAGAATTCAAAAAAATGAGAAGAGGCTTAAGAACCTCCAGGACAATCTTAAACATTCCAACATCTGAATCATAGGGGTGGCTAAAGGAGAAGAGGAACAGCAAGATATTGATAACTTATTTGAAAAAATAATGGAGAACTTCTCTAATCTGGCAAAGGAAATAGATTTCCAGGAAGTGCAGGAAACTCAGGGAAATTGGACTCAAGGAAGAACACATCTAGGCACATCCTAATTACATTAGCCAAGATTAAAGATAAGGAGAGAATCTTAAAAGCAGCAGGAGGAAAGGAGAGAGTTACCTACAAAGGAGTTCCCATAAGGCTATCAGATGATTTCCCAAAAGAAACCTTGCAGGCAAGAAGGGGCTGGAAAGAAGTATTTGAAGTCATGAAAGGCAAGGACCTACATCCAAGATTGCTCCATCCAGCAAAGTTATCATTTAGAATGGAAGGGCAGATAAGTGCTTCTCAGATAAGGTCAAGTTAAAGGAGTTCATCATCATCAAGCCCTTATTATATGAAATGTTAAAGTGACTTATCTAAGAAAAAGATGACAAAAAATATGAACAATAAGATGACAAACTCACAACTATCAACAACTAATCCTGAAAAAAAAAATAAAATAAAAACGAACTAAACAAACAACTAGAACAGGAACAGATTCACAGAAATTGAAACCACATGGAGGGTTATCAGCAGGGAGGGGTAAAAGATATGAGGAATAAGAAGCATAAATGGTAGGTACAAAATAGACAGGGGGAGGTTAAGAATAGTATGGGAAATGGAGAAGCCAAAGAACTTATTATGTTATGACCCATGGACTTGAACTAAGGTAGGGGAATGATGGTGGGAGGGGGGATACAGGGTGGATAAGAATAAAGGAGAGGAAAAAAATGGGACAAATGGAACAGCATAATCAATAAAATATATTAAAAAACAAAAAGAAATCAGTGGAAACCAGGAAATAAAAGTCCCTGAAGAAGAGGAGAATAGGGGAGGAGAAGATACAGAAAAATATTTTGAGAAAATAGGAGCAAAATTTTTCCTAATGTGATAAAAACTATAAACCCAAAGTTCAAAGAAGCTAATAAATAAACAAGCACAAGCAAGAAGAATCACACTAAGATACATCAACTGAACAGCTTAAAATCAGTGACAAAAAAGAAAAAATCTGAAAAGCAGCCAGAAGGAAAAAAAACACATTACAAAGAAAGAAGAAATGACAATTACATATCAAAAACAACGCGAGCCAGAAGACAGCAGAGTGATGTCTTCAACAAAGAATTCTACATCCAATGAAAACACCTTAAAAAGAAAGGTGAGATAACTATTTATTTCAGACATACCGAAGCTAAAAGCAATCATCACCACCAGCAAACAAGCACTAAAAGAAGTGTTAAAGAAAGTCCTCTAGGTAGAAGGAAAATAATGCCAGAGAGGAACGTGGATGAATACAAAGGAAATGGTAGATCTGGGATTTACAAAATACTTTTTTCCTATTATTTAAATATTTTAAAAAGATAACAGAATGCTTAAATGGAAAATAGTAATAATATTGTGGGGTTTATAACTTACATGAAAGCAAAATATATGTAATAATAGTACAGATGCTAGGAAGGGAGAAATGCAGGCATAATATAGAAAGGTCCATATGTATTAGAAAAGAATGGTACACTATTACTTGAAGATAGACTTTGATAAGTTAAAGACATACTCTATAAAACCTGGGGCAAAATTAAATAATACAAAGAGTTGTAACTAATAAGCCAAAAGTAAACGTAAGAATGAAAAACACTCAATCCAAATGAAGGCCAAAACAACAACAACAAAGACTAGATGTGACAAGTAGGTAATAAAAAGCAAGATGACAGATTTAAACCCAGCCATATCAATAATCACATTAAATGTAAATGACCTAAATACCCTAATAAAAAAGCATTGTGTCAGACTGGATTTTTAAAAAGCAAGATAAAATGATATGCTACCTACAAGAAGTGCATTTTAAATATATAAGACACAGCTTAAAAGGATGGAAAAGGGTATACAATACACTAATCAAAAGAAAGCTGAAAGAGTTATATTAATATGAGACAAAGTATATTAGCAGGATTAAAAGGGATCATTTCATAACGATAAAGAGGTCAATTCATCAAAAACAATGGTAATCCCAAATGTTTATGCACTTAAAAACAGAGCTTAAATAGTATAAAGAAATGAATAAGCAAAAACAAATTCAAAATTATAGTTGGAGATTAACTACAACTCTCAATAAGTGATAGATCAACGAGATTAAAACAAAAACAGAAAACTTGAATAATATTATAACCCACCTTCATCTAATTGACATTTATAGGGTACCACATTCAACAGCAGCAGAATATACATTCTCTTTAAGTATACATGAAGTATTTATCACAGTGGAATTAAACCACAAATCAGTAACAAAAAATATGTGGAACATTTAGAAATTAAATGACACTTCAAAATAACCCATAGAATGAAGGAATGAAAAAAATCAGAAGGGATTTTGAACTGAATAAAAATGATAACACATACTAAGATTTGTGGGTTGCAGATAAGACATTACTTAGAAGGGAATTTATAATACTAAAAGTATATAGTAAAAAACTACAAAGATTGCAAATCAATGACCTTAGTTTCCACTTCAAGAATTTTTTTTAGCCGCAAGTGGTGTAGCTCTGTGGGTTGGGCGTTGTCCTGCAAACTGAGAGGTTGCAAGTTCAATTCCTGGTCAGGGCACATGCCTGGGTTGTGGGCCAGGTCCCTCCCTGGTTGGGGGAGTGCAAGAGGCACCCAATCAATGTTTCTTTCGTCCATCAATGTTTCTCTCCCTCTCTATCTCTCTCCCTTCCCCTCTAAAAATGAAATAAAAATAAAATCTTAAAAAAATTTTTTTAAAGGAACACATTAAACCAAGAGAAAGCAGAACAAAACGCAATAAAAATCAAAGGAAAATCAATACAATAAAAAAGAAAAACAATGGAGATTAAAACAAAACAGTTTTTAAAGATGGTCTATAAAAATGACAAACCTGCAGCCAGAGGAAAAAGAGAGAAGAAACAAATTACCAATAACCACAATAAAAAACATTTGGGAATATTATCAAAACTTACACCAATAAATTTGATGTCTTTGATAATTAGTAGACAAAATGGACATAACACTTGAAAGACACAACCTACCAAAGCACATTCACAGAGGAGATAACATGAACAGCCTGCATTGATTAAACAAATGTAATTTTTACTTAAAAACTGTCCTGCAAAGTAAGCTCACTTTCCAAAGGGTTTCACTGGCGAATTTTAATAAAAACTTAAGGAATAAATAAAACCAATGCTACATGAACTATTCTAGAAAATTAAAGAGAAGGGAGTTATGTAACAACTCATTCTATGAGGCCAGAATTACTCTGACACCAAAGCCAGGACAGATATAAAAACAACAAATTACAGACCAATATCCCTCAGGAACATAGATACAAAAATTCTTCCTAAAAAAAGGTTTTGAAAGTCAAATTCAAATCTACATAAGGCAGAGTGAAATTTTTTTAACCAGAAATGCTATAATGATTTTAAATTTAAAAATTAACTAAGATAATTCACATGTTTGCACACATCAAGAAAAAGGGAAATTCCTATTATATCAAAGATTCAACAAAAACATTCAACAAACTCCAAATTCATTCTTGATAATAACTCTCAGGTTAATGGGAATTGAAAGGAACTTCAATTAATAAATGACATCTACAAAAATCTCACAGCTAAGATCATACCTAATGGTGAAAGACTGAATTCTTTCTTGTCAATGATCACAAATAAGGCAAGAATGTCTAATCTCACGACTCTGTTTAACATTGTAATAGAGATTCTAGCCAGTGAAATGAAGCAAGAATAAGAAATGAGACATTCAGTCTGAAACAGAAAAAACTGTAACACGCTTTATTCACAGATGACATGATTGTCCAATTAGAAAATTCTATGATATCTCCAAAAATGCTACTACAATTAAGAAAATATATAAAGGTTGCAAGATAAAAGCTAAAAGCTAAAATTCCAAATCAAATGTATTTTTATAAACTAGCAAAGGAAAGTCAAACACTACAATTTATAAAATACCATTGATAATAGCATCAAAAATGAAATACTTAGAGACATCTCTGATAAAAGATGTGCAAGACCTAGACAATGGAAAACAATAATGACAGGTATTAAATTATATCTAAATAGAGAAGATGAATGCCTGTGGGTCAGAAGATTCAATATTGCTAACATGTCAAGTCTTCCCAAAGTGACCATAGATCCAACGCAATCTCTATCAAAATCCCATAAAGGTTTTACATTGAAATTGACAACCTAATTGTAAAATTCATATGAAAGTGCACAGGACCTAGAAAAATCATAAATGATTTTTAAAAATAAGAATATAATTGGAGGACCTATACCAGATAATCAAGACAGCGTGGTAGAGGCACTGAGACAGACAAATTAATGAAACCGAGCACAGTCAGAAATCTACCACACAGATATGGTCAACAGCAACCGCTAAAGCATTTCAGTGGAGAGAGAAAAGCTTTTATAACATATGATGCTGGAATTAGATATCCACACACCAAAAAGAAAAGAGAAAATAAAGGAGAGAAAAGAAATATGACCCATATCTTGTCACCCTACAAAAATTAACTTAAGATGGATCACAGACCTAAATGTAAAACCTAAAACTATAGAAAGTCTATAGAAGCATAGAAGGATTTCAATTGAGCAAATATTTCTTAGATACCAAAATCATGATCTACAAAAGAAAAAAATTGATGAATTTGACTTCATCAATATTAGCAACTTCTGCCCTTTGAAAGACACTGTTTAGAGAATAAAAAGGTAAGCCACACATTGGTGAAAAAATTTGCAAACCACATATCTGATAATGGACTTGCATCCAGAAATTATAAACAACTCTCAGAATTCACTAAGAAGAGGACAACAATCCAATAAATGATGGATAAAAGACTCAAACAGACAAAAAGAAAGACGTAAAAATGGCAAATAAGTACGTGAAGAAGACAACGAAAATCATTAGTCACTAGAGAAATGCAAATTAAAATTACAATAAGACCTCCCCACACAATTTCTAGTACGGCTAAAACTTTAAAAGACTAACCATACCAGGTATTGGTAAGATGTGGAACAACTAGAACGCTCACACATTGCTAGCAAAAATATAAAATGTTGAAAACTCAAACTGTTTTCAACTACTTTGGAAAACAGTTTAAGTTTCTTAAAAAGTTAAATATTACACCTACCAGATACCCAACTTCTTCTCTCAAAGGTGTTTACCAAAGAGAAATAAAAGCATATGTCCATACAAAGCTTTGTACACAAATATTCACAGCAATTTTAACAGCCAAAAATGGAAACACAAATGTCCATCCATACAAGAATGATAAACTGTGGTATAATCATAAAATTGAACACTGCTTAGCAATTAAAAACAGTGATTTATACATACAACAATATGGATGAATCTCAAAATAATTGGTGGAATGAAAAAAACTAGAACAAAAGGTACATAATTTACATGAAATTCTCAGAAATGCAAACTAATCTATAGTGGCAAATCAAAGTAGTGGACATAAGGGGCAAAGTTGGAAGGAAAACAGCCTTATAAAGAATCATTAGCCCTGGCTGGTGTGGCTTAGTGGATTAAGCGCGGGCCTGTGAACCAAGAGATCACGGTTCGATTCCCAGTCAGGGCACATGCCTGGGTTGCAGGCCAGTTCCCAGCGGGGAATGCACAGGAAGCAACCATACATTGATGTTTCTCTCCCTCTCTCCTTCCCTTCCCCTCTGAAGATAAATAAATAAAATCTTAAAAAAAAAAAAAAATCATTAAAAAATTGGGGGGGTGGTAATTGCTATGTTTATTATATTGACTGAGGTGATGGTTCCACGGGTGTATACAGATGCCAAAATTTACCCAATTTTATACTGTAGGTACCATTTATTGAATGTCAATTAATCCTCAATAAAACTACTGAAAAGATATTCAACTGTTTAAAAATACAAGAAATATCTGACAAAATCCAGCACCTATTTATGACAAAAACTCTGAGCAAAGTGGAAATAGAGGGCACATAACTCAACATAATAAAGGCCGTATGTGACAAAATAGCTAACATCATACTCAATGAGGAAAAACTAAAATTATTTCCATTAATAAACAAGACAGGGTGTCTACTTTCACCACTCTTATTTAACACAGTACTTGAAGCCCAAGCTGCAGCAAACAGTAAGAAAGTATAAAAGGCATCCAAATGGAAAGGAAGAAATAAAACTGTCATTATTTGCAGATGACATGATACTATATACTGAGGTCTGTCTGGAAAAAGTCCAGTCATTGTTAATATAACAAGAATGGTTTTCGTGACATCAATGTAACCTGGCAGCCAGGGAGAGTAGACTGGAATGTGCATGCGTGAACAATGACGACTTCACTGTACTAGTCAGTGGGGGCAGTAGACACCATTGAGTGAGCATGTGTACTGTGTGGCCATTGCATTAAAAAATGACTGAGCTAGTAGAGCAACAAATCTGCATCAAATTTTGCATTAAGCTTGAACATTTCTCCACGGAAACTACTTGGATGATTCAGAAGGTTTCAGCTATGGGCAACTGGTGACTGGCAGCTTCATCACGACAATGTGCCCGCTCATGCATCACGTCTCGAGGAAAGCTTTTTTGGTGAAACATTAAACCACCTAGCTGACTCAGCCCCCCTAGAGCCCAGATTTGGTGCCCTGTGACTTCTGCCTTTTCCCAAACTAAAACCACCTTTGAAAGGGAAGAGATTTCAGACTGCTGACAAGATTCAGGTAAATACAATGGGGCAGCTGATGTCGAATGAGAGAACTGTGTGAGGTCCCAAGGTGCCTTCCTTGAAAGGGACCGACGTGTCATTGTCCTATGTACAATGTTTCTTGTATCTTCTTCAATAATTGTCTCTATTTTTCCTATTACATGGCTGGACACCTTGTGGACAGACCTCATAGAGAGAACCCTTAGAGATTCTACAAAAAGCTACTAAAACTGATACATGAATTCAATCAAGTAGCATGATACAAATAAATATTCAGAAATTGGTTGCATTTTTGTATACCAATAATGAACTATAGACAGAGAAACTAAGAAAACAATCTCCTTTACCATTGCATAAAAAAGAAAAGAAAAGAAAAAAAAAAAAGGAACCTAGGACTAAATCTAACCAAGGAGGCAAAAGACTGGTACTTGGAAAATTGTAAGACAATTAAGAAAAAAACTGAAGAAGATACAGATGAATGGAGGCATATACCATGCTCATAGACAGGAAAAACTAACATCATTAAAATATCCATACCCCCAATAAATCTACAGGTGCAACACAATTTGTATAAATACCAATGGTGTTTTTCACAGAACTAGAACAAATAATTCAACAGTTATTTGGAAAAGACCCCAAACAGCCACAGCAATCTTGAGAAAAAAGAACAGTTTGAAGTATCACGCTACTTGGTATCCACCTACACAAGGCCATAGTAATCAGAACAGCAGTGTGGTACTGGCACAAAAACAGATGCGGATCAATGGAGCAGAATGGAGAGCCCAGAAATAAACCCACACCTACGTGATCAATTAAAATATAACAGTAACATACAATGGGGTAAAGACAGTCTATTCAATAAATGGTTTTGGAAAAATTGGACAGACATATGCCAAAAATGAAACTAGATCACCTTCTTACAACATAAAGAAGAATGAACTCAACATGGATTAAAGACTTAAATGTTAGACTCAAAACCATAAAAATCCTAGAAGAAAACATGAATGGTAAAATCTCAGACATTTCTCTTAGTAATATTTTGTGTTATGTATCTCATCAAGGAAAGGAAAATAAGAGAAAAAATAAACAGATGGGAATACATCAAACTAAAGTTTTTACAGAGCAAAGAAACTATCAACAAATTGAAAAGACAACTCACTGAATGGGTGAACGTATTTGTCAATGATACATCTGATAAGGAGTTAATAGTCAAAATTTATAAAAAACTCACACAACTCAACACCAACAAAACAAACTATCCAATTAAAAAGTGGGTAGAGGACCTGAATAGACACTTCCCCAAAGAGGACATAGAGATGACTAACAGACATATAAAAAGATGTTCAATGTCACTAATCATTAGAGAAATGCAAATTAAAACCACAGTGAGATATCACCCCACACCTGTCAGAAAGGCCACCATCAATAAATCAAAAAACAACAAGTGCTGGTGAGGATGTGGAGAAAAGGGAACCCTTTCACATGGTTGGTGGAAAATTAGATTGGTGCAGCCACTGTGGAAAGCAGTATGAAGATGCCTCAAAATATTAAAAATGGAACTGCCTTATGACCCAGCAATTTCACTTCTGTGTATATATCTGAAGAAACTCAAAACATTAATTGCAAAGAATATATGCACTATGTTAACTGTAGTGTAATTTACAGTGAAGATAAGGAAGCGACCCAAGTGCCCATCAATAAACAAGTAAATATACAATGGAATGTTGCTTGATCATAAAAAATAATGAAATCTTACAATTTGCAACAGCATGGATGCACCCAGAGGATATTATTATGCTAAGTGAAATAAGTCAGACAGAGAAAAACAAATACCAATATAATTTCACTTATATGCAGAATCTAAGAACAAAATTAAAAAACAAATAAGACAGAAATAGACTCATAGACAAAGAGAACAGACTGATGGTTCTGGAGATGGGGGTAGTTTGGGATGGTGGATGATGGGTGAAAAAGATGAAAGGGATTTAGAAGTACAAATTGGTAGTTACAAAATATTTATGGTGATGTAGAGTACAGCACAGGGAATATAGTCAATATTATTATAATAACTATGTATGGTGCCAGGTGGGTACCTGAAATATTGGGGGGATCACTTTGTAAAGTATATGATTGTCTAACCATTACGCAATACATTTGAAACTAATATAAAATAATATTGCATGTAAACGGTTAACTGAAAAATAAAATTTAATAAGAGAAAATGAAAAAATATTTTAAAAATATAGGAAATAATGTGTTGTGAGGTTTATAACATATAAATAAGTAACATATATGACAAAAGCACAGGGAATATAAGGAGGGAAATGAAGATATACTGTTATAAGGCATTAAGCTATATAATGAAATGAGGTTATTATTTAGAAGTAATCATGGGCAGTGTGGCCAAGCAGCCTGAGGTGCTGGATTAAAAGTGTGATATGTGATCTTGTAAACCCTACAGTGATCACACAAAACAAGTCTGGCAGACTCACACTTTCTGATCTCCAATTTATACAAAGCTGTGGTAATTAAGACAGTGTGGTACTGCCATAAAGATCGACAAATAGAAAAGTGAAACAAAATTGAGAGTCTACAAAAACACCTTCACACTTACGGTCAACTGGTTTTCCACAGGGGTGTCGAGACAATTCAATGGGGAAAGACTAGTCTTTTGAACAAACAGTGGAGGGATGACCTGATATGCACAGGCAGAAGAATGAAGTCTGACACTAAATACAAAAATTAACCAAAAATGGATCAAAGACCTAAATGTACTGGGTTAGCCAAAAAGTTCACTGCGTTTTTTATGTGAGATGGCTCTAGTATCACTTACATTTTTGGCATATTATGCTTTATAATTTCAAGAAAGGTAAAAACACAACTGAGACACAAAAAAAGATTTGTGCAGTGTATGGAGAAGATGCTGTGACTGATCAAACATGTCAAAAATGGTTTGAGAAGTTTCGAGTCAGAGATTTCTCGATGGACGAAGCTCCATAGTCAGATAGTCCAGGTGAGGTTGAGACTAATCAGCATTGTTCCATGCGGGAGATAGCTGACATACTCAAAATATCCAAATCAATAAAGTTATTGGCAAAAATGAAAAATATGTCTTTCATTTTATGGAAAAATCCTAAATGGACTTTTTAGACAACCCAATAATATTTAAAACTATAAAACCCTTAGGAAAAAATAGGTGTAAATATCTATTATCTTGGATTACAAAATGGTTTCATAGCTATGACACCAAAAAATTTATACAGTGGACTTCACCAAAATTAAAAATTGCTTTAAAGAATATCATCAAGCCATGACCAGTGTGGCTCGGTTGGCTGGGCATCGTCCCATAAACCGAAAGGTCCCCATTTTGATTCCTGGTCAAGGCACATGCCTGGGTTGCCGTTTCGGTCTCTGGTCAGAGCACATGAGAGCGGCAACCAATGGATGTTTCTCTCCCTCCCTGTCTCCTTCCTTCTCTCTCTCTTACTTTCTCACTCCCTTCCCCTTGCTCTAAAACTAAATAAATAAAGCCTTCAAATAATACCATCAAGAAACCCACAGCATGGGAGAAAATTTTTGCAAATCATACAGCTGATAAAGGACTGCATTCCAAATATATAAAGAACTCCTATAACTTAATGTTAAATAAACAACCTAACTTATAAATCAGCAAAATATCTGGATATATACACCTAGTAAGATACACAAAAGCCAATAAGCCCATGAAAAGATTCTCAGCATCATTAACCATCAGAGAAATGAATATGAAAACCACAATGACATGCCAATTCACATCCACTAAACTAACTATAATCAAAAAGAACCTGGCCAGGATGTGGAGAAATTCAAACTCTCATATACTTCTGGTGGGTAATGTAAAATGAACCAGCCACTTCAGAAAATCATTAGGCAGTTCCTCATATGTTAAACACAGAGCTTCCACATAACCTAGCATTTCTACTCCTGGGTATATAAACAAGAGAGTTGAAAACATATGTCTACCCAAACACTTTACAAATGTCACAGCAGCATCTGCCTTACTAGCCAAAAATTGAAAACAATCCAAATGTTAATCAACTGAACAGATAAACAAAGTATTATATATCCATACAATAAAATGCATTCAGTCAGCCCTGACCGGTGCCGCTCAGTTGGTTGGGCATCATCCCGCAAAGCAAAAGGTCGCCCGTTTGCCCTGATTGCGTGTGCATGAGAGGGAACCAATCGATGTTTCTCTCCCTCACTTTCTCGGTCCCTTCCCCTCCCTCTACAAATAATTTTTAAAAACCTTTAATAAAATATATTCAGTCATAAAAAATGAAGTACTGATACATACTACCACACAGATGAACCTTGAAAACATCATGCTAAGTGAAAGATACAGTCACAATAGACTGTATATTGTATGATTGCATTTACATAAAAATCCAGAATAGGTTAATCTATAGAGAGATAACTTAAGACTAGTGGTTGCCTAGGGTGGGGAGGTGGGGGAATGGCTGGAAGAAACAGAAGGGTAACTGCCAAACCCTTCAGCAGGGTTTCTTTTTGGGGTGATGAAAATGTTCTGAAATAACTGTCTGATGGTTACACAATTCTGAATATACTAAAAACCAGTGAACTGTCCACTTTAAACGGATGCACTGAATGACACATATTTCAATATAACTGTTACCCCCAAAAAGAAAAAGTAGGTATTAGCCAGAATTATGAACTTATATGCAAAGTCTTCTAATAAACTCAGGTTTTAATTTTACAATTAAAAGAGGCATAGCTATTAAATAATACAACACATAGGATAAAAGAAAGCTGGAGTGTGTCTATGAATATCAGACCAAGTAGACTTGAATATCAGATAAAGGAGATTTCAAAACAAGCATTAATACCAGATATAAAGGAGGACATCTTATAATGTAAAAAGGGCATCAATTCACCAGAAAGATATGGCAATCTTGAATGTTATAAACTAATGACAAAGTTGCAAATACATGAATTAAAAAACAGACAAAAATGAAAGAAATAGATCTGCAAATAGGGATACAGATGTCAACACTCTCCTTTCAGTAACTGAAAGACTAGGCAGAAAGTCAGCAGAAATACAGATTACTTAACTACTCCCAACCAACTTGATCTACTGATAATATAGAACATACTGTATCTAGTGTGCATGAAAACTGTCACTAAGAAAAATCATATACTAGGCCATCAACATTTAAATTTAAAAGGACTGAAATTATATAGCACATATTGTCTGAAAAGAACATATATAAATTAGAAATCAATTAACAAAACAGTATCTGGAAAATCCTTAAGTAGTTGAAAATATAACCACATATTTCTGAGTAACCCATGGATCAAAGAAGTCAAATAGGAAATATTTTGCAATGAATGATAATAAAAACACTATATATCATAATTTTTGAGATACAACTAAAGCAGGACTTAAGAGGGAAACTGGTAGTTTTTAATACTTAATACAAGAAATATTTACAACCTATGATCTAAGTTTCCACCTTAAGATGTTAGAAGAAAAGCAAATAAAACCCAGAATAAGTAGAAAGAATAATCACAATAAAAGTAAAAATCAAAGAAATAGAAAACTGAGAAAAACTAAGATGGTTCTCAGAAATCATCACTCAAACTGATAAATCTCTAGCTGGAATGATCAAAGATAAATACAAGTCATTAATATTAGGGGGGAAAGGGACTTTACTATAGATCCTATGCATATTAAAAGAATAAGTATATGTTATAAATAAATCTATGACAATAAATTTGACTATTTAGATGAAATAAACAAATTACCAAAACACACACAAGAAGGAATAAAAATCTGAATAGCTCTATAACTAACAAAGGAACTGATTTGTAATTTTCAACCTTCCAATAAAGAACTCTACAGGTCCAAACAGCTTCAGTGTTGAATTATGTTAAACATTCAAGGAAGAATTAATACTAACATTCTAAAAACTATTTCAGGAAGTAAAGATAAGGGAACACTTCCTTGCTCATTTTAGGAAGTCAGTACTACCCTAATACCAAAACCAAAGACATTATAAGAAAAAACCCACAAGACATTCATCCCTACCACCACCACCGCCACCCACACAAAAAAAGGCAAAAGATCTGAATTGTCACCTTTTTAAAAAAATTGGTTAATTAGCTCATGAAAAAAAGTTCAACATCATTTGTCACCAGGGAAATACAAATTAAAACCAAAATGAAGTATCTATATACCTGCCCAGTAAAATGGCTAAAAATAAATGAGTGACAATACCAAATGAAGGCAAGGACAGAGAACAAAATCTAGCATACACTGCTGGGGGATGGGAGTGGGGAGAAGTAGGAGTGATAAAATCACTTTGGAAAAATAGTTTTCAGTTTAGTATCAATTTAACGTGCATTCAACATATGACCCAGTAGCCCTGGCCAAATGGCTCAGTTGGCTGCAGCATCATCCTGTACACCAAAGGGTTGCAGTCTCAATGTATAGGAGGCAACCAATTGATGTGTCTATGTCTCTGTCTCTGTCTCTTTCTCTCAAAACAATAAAAACATATCCTCAGGTGAGGATTATAAAATTTTTCTTAATTAAAAAAAATGACCCGGCAATTCTACTTTTTACCATATGACCCAGTAATTACCCAAAGGAAGACTTGTAAGTACATGTTAACACTTTATTCTTAATAGTCCAAATCTGGGAAAAACTCAAGTGTTAATCAAAAAGCAAATGGATAAATTTTGAGATTTTCATACAACACAAATAAAAAGGAACAAATTACTGATACATTCAAGAACATGAAAGAATTCCAAAAGTATATGCTGACCAAAAGAAGGTAACCACATATACAAAGAAGTAAACACTTGAATGGATTCCATTTATATGAAATTCAAAAAAACTAAAGCTTATCTGAAATGACATGAAACAAATCAGCAATTGTGTGGGGCCAGTGGTGGGAGTAAGGTGGACTGCAAAGAATGTAAAGAAACTTCGGGAGTGATGGGAATGTTGTAATTATTCATTAGGGTAGTGGTTACAAAGGTGCGTACATCTATCAAAACTCACACTGTATATTAAATACACGTGCATTTTTCATGTGTAAAAGTTGATTTCAAAAGTAAAAGATTGCTTCTCAGCCTTCTGGCTAAGATCAGGCGTGAGAAGTAGAAGAGCGGTGTGGCGCACATACAGGCAGAAAGTTGTATCTCTACCTAACATCATTCACAAAAATGAACTGGGTTAAATATAAACATAGCAAACAAAGCTGCAATCACACTAAAATAAAAATAAAAGGATATGTTTATAATCCTATGGAATGAATAGTCTTCTTTAATAAAAAATTAAAAAGCAAAAGCCACAAGAAAGAGAAAGATATATATTTACTCATCAAATTAACACCATCTAGCCCTGGCTGGTGTGGCTCAGTGGACTGAGCACCAGCCTGTGAACTGAAAGGTCACCATTTCGATTTCCACTCAGGGTGCATGCCTGGATTGCAGGCTAGGTCCCCAGCTGTGGGCGTGGGAGAGGCAACCTCTCAATGTATCCATTGAACATCAGTGTTTCTCTCCCTTCTCCTTCTCCCTCCCTTCTTTAAAAATAAACAAATAAAATCTTTAAAAAAAAAATTAAAACCTTCTAGACCAGAGGTGTGTAACCTTTTGGCATCTCTGGGCCACACTGGAAGAAGACACACTGTCTTGGTCCACACATTAAATACACAAACACTAACGAAAACTGATGAGCAAAAAAAAGCTCCGTCATAATTTTCATGATATCCGCGACTACAAATGAGAAAAAAAGTTCTCACATAATAACCCTAATTATGCGGCTTCTGATAATCTTTTAAAATAGTTGAGTAGGTCCCAAGTTTGTGATCACTAATATAGAAAATGTACATATCTAAGTAATAAAACATATTTTAAGTAAATTTATGATTTTGTGTTGAGCCGAATTCATAGCCATCCTGGGCCGCATGCGGCCCGCAGGCAGCAGGTTGGACACCCCTGTTCTAGATCATACACCTCAAAAGGACTCTGGGAAATACATATGCAACATGTAGTAAAAGAAAATACTGGAATCCAGAATTCAAACAAAACAACATAAAACAAAGAAATCCTAAAACTCATAGCTGAAAGATGCAACCCCAAAGAGGAAATTGACAAATTCAGCCATATAGAAATCAAGGGGTGGCAAATGCATAGAGGTGATGAACTTCACTAGCAATCCAGGCAACAAAATGCCATTTTTCACCCAAAAGATTGGTGGTTAAAATAATAAATGGGGGTATACACGTGATGAAAAACAGGGAATACGAGCAAGAGCACTGACTGATACAAACACTATAGAGGGAATATGAGAGTATATATTAACCATATACTTTTAATACACAGTAATTCTACTTCTTGCTTTTTTCCCAAAAGAAACCTGCATGCACACAAAAAAGCACGAACAAAGATATCCACTAACGCAAAATTTCCAAAAATGAAGGCTTGGCAACCAAAGGGACATGGCTAAATAAGATACATTTACACTATTGATGCAATTTAAAAAAATGAAATACTTTTATATGCAATATATTATCTATTTATAATCTATAGGTAATATAACATACGTGTGATAACAAGGAAGTTCTCTAAGATTTATTGCTGACTAATTAAAAATACAGAACAATAATCTGTAAAGAAATCAAGGAGAAAATGGCTACATGTAATTATTACATACATATGTGTGTAAATGCATATGAAAAGTCTTACAAAGGGCCCTGGCTGGGTGGCTCTGTTGGTTGCATTGTTGTCCTGCACCAAAAGGTTGCAGGTTCGATCCCCAGTTCGGGGCTCACACAAGAGGCAACTGATTGACGTTTCCCTCTCATATTGATGTTTCTCTCTCCCTCCCACCCCCCCAAAACAATAAACATACCCTAGAGTGAGGATTAAAGAAAACAAAAGTCTTACAAAGGCATGTGCAAAATGAACTCCAATGAGATGCAGAAGGCAGAACTGAGGAAGGTTATTATTAGAAGACCTGGTCAAACTATACAAGGAGAATGTATTCTTGTATAATTTAATGTAAAAAAGAAAAATCTGCTATTTTAGTTGACCTTGGAATTTTTGTCTGAGGAACCTTTTTCAAATGACATAAAGATGGTTTCTATGACCTATGGAAAGGAGTTTCTCAGACAACAGTTTAACAAAATCTTACCACCTATAGCCTTAGAACACCGTTAATAGTTGGCAACAAACTTGGAAGTCTCTTCCCCATATTGCCTTCAAACCTTTCCAAGCACCTCTCCATGTAAATCACTCTTGACCCCACTATCTGGTTTTATTTTCTTCATAGCAGTTATTACTTGTTGAACTTATCTATTTATTCTCTTGTTTGTTGTCTGTCTCCCACTAGAATGGGAATGGCAAGACAATTTTGAACTCATGTAATTTTAGTCAAGCCATTTAGAGTTTTCTTATAGTATTAAAGACACATTTTATTTACTTACCTTAGTTGGAAAAGGAAATTTGGAAGGTTCTGTTTTGCATGGTGTATGAATAGCCGTTAGAGGGGGAGGCCATGAATGCGTCATCTCCTGAAATGTAATTATTACAGTTTGTTTTCAACCAGGTCAAGGATAAAAATTATACAGCTAAAAACCAGATTTATATTATAAATGCTGGTTTCATGATTGCTCCTCCAAAAGTACACATATTTAATCAATAAATATTAATTAAGCACAACTGTGTACAAGGCACTATAGGTCAGGTAATAGGAAAAATAATATATACTCTCTGGCTTCAAGGAGCTTTGAATTAAGATGATGAAACCTGTGAATAGTTACAGAAATCAGCCTGTAATCAAATACAAGGCACATAGCAAAATGCTATGGAGGACGAGCTTGCTGTGGGAGGTTGGGATAATAATAAAAGCAGCTAACATTTGTGCACCTGTAGTGAGCCAGATACTGTGGTAAGTGTTTTACATGTCTATTACTCATGTAGTGCTCACAATGACATTATGAGGTAAATCACATTACTATCCTAGCCTATGTAGGATGAAATTTAAGCACAGAGGTTATTTATTAAAGGTCACACACTCAGTAAGTAAGGAACACAGAATTTCATCCTACAAGTCTGGCCACAGAGCCTATTCACTGACAGGAAATTCAGAAGAGAGAATATCAAAAGCACATGAGCAGGAAGACAAACAAGCCAGGCCACAGTCTGATTTTATTCAATACCTTCTGTCTAAGCATATGCCAAGTAAGTCCAAGTAGAGGTTTGATTAAGATCACAACTTGCGTGTTAGGGGAGCAGTGGGGAGAGAGGTATCAGACTTGGAATAAGGAAAAAGGGATTTATTCTGGCATTTAGGTCAAAGTAAACCATCAAGTATACAGAGAAAATATAATAAAGGTGTTATAACTTTTAGGAATTTACCTTATAGCTTATACCTACACAGTTATATAAAGATACACATTCAAGCAGCTCACCCTAAAAAAATGGCCAACACCACAGGAATAATTAAATTACCAGACACCCATACAACAGAATACCAAGCAGACAGTAAAATAAGAAATTTAAATACTGATATGAAATGATGCCCACAGTATATTATTTGACAAACTCAAATCACAATAAATGTTTATATATGAAAAAAATCTCTATCCCTGGCTGGTGTGGCTCAATGGACTGCATGCCAGCCTGTGAACCAAAAGATCTCTGGTTCGATTCCCGGTCAGGGCACATGCCTGGGTTGAAGGCCAGGTCCCCAGCTGGGGGCATGCGAGAGGCAACCAATCAATGTATCTCTTGCACATCGATGTTTCTCTCCCTCTCTTTCTCCATCTCTTCCCCTCTCTCTATAAATAAATAAAATCTTTTAAAAAAAGAAAAAATCTCTAGAAAATAATTAACAGTAGCTATGTTTGGGCAATAGAGAACGACAGAAGGGGCAAAAGACAAAGGTACTTGACATAGTCTACTGCTTGACCCAGAACAGCTACCTGCACTGTAATTGCTCTTTATTCTCTTACAATGGTGCTTTATTTTTTAATGGTATTTCACTTACTGAAATAATACTACGTAGTTCATTTCCTAAATCTTGCTCTAGAATGCC
Source organism: Trachops cirrhosus (assembly GCA_028533065.1). NCBI lineage: Eukaryota > Metazoa > Chordata > Mammalia > Chiroptera > Phyllostomidae > Trachops > Trachops cirrhosus. The sequence goes on along the minus strand of CM052546.1, from coordinate 30,817,258 downwards.
AGCTCAAAGGGTGCAACACTATCATTATTATCACCATTGTATCCCCAGTGCTTGACACACAGTAGGTGTTCAATTAGAAAGATATGAATTAACATTTTTTTACAGTAAACATGTGTTACTTTTACATTAAAAAATTTTCTTCTTCAAGCCTGTTCCTAGAAACAGTCTGACTGACTACAACTATCAAGAAAACATGAAGGGAACTCCGACCTGAAGTTCTGTGCACACTGCGCAGAGGGAAGGGGGAGAAAACAGAAAATCATACACCCCAGGTTTTCAGTGTTGGCATTTCACACCTCGAACACCAAAATGCCCTCAATAAAAAATCTATAGGCTCCCCCAGGCCATGTGCCACACTGTATAAATGAAATGTAGAATAAATTATCAAGAACATCAAAGAAATAATTAAATGTAAGAAAATCTAAGATTTCTTCTAGGTATTACTATGCCGTTGCATGTTTGAGGATTTGGGGGAAAGATATCCCTCAGTCTTTTTATACAAATGGCAACTGAAAAATGAGTGCCATATGCAAATCAAAGGAAAGAGTTTATTACTGTGGTTTCTGATAGTCTGATACAGGGAGAAGAGGAATTTCATTAGGATTCTAAGAAAAAAGAATCTATATGTAACTGAAGAGGAAGGAGAGACACAATTCATGAAAGTTTTCTTTAAAAAAGGTAAAAGAGCAAGAAAGTGTATGTCTTAGGGAAACCAGTTCAGTCAATCAGTAGTGGGAAAGGCTAGCACGAGCCTGTGGAGAGTCCGGAATGTTAACTTTGGGCACTATTCTCTGTGTGGGCCTTAGAGAGCCACTGAAAATTTCCAGGAAGCATGGTAACTTATGAAGATAAAGGACGGAGGTGAAGAATCGGGCAGCAATACAGAAGAGAGATGAGCAGGGAGACTGAAGGCAGAAGGGCAGCGTGAGGACTGTACATTGCTATTACTGAAGCTCAGGGTGGCAGAAATGGAAAAAAGGGATGAATATTTTCAAGGAATTTTCAAACTCTACATGTAGTTTTGTGATTAAATAGAACGTGAGAGGAAAAAAATATGAGATAATTAGGGCTCTACACTTACAAGCATAGGGAAATGGTAGGAAATGAAGAAGCAGGGAGAAATCCAAATGGTGGCCCAGCTAACAAGCAATTAGGCGACATAAACCAAAACCCGAAGGAGACCCAGGCAGAAGAGAGGAGTGAATAGCCGTCTAATAGACAAAGCCAAAAAATGGAGAAAAAAGGCAGTAAAAGAGCAAAAAGAGGAGAGGCTAGAAAATGCACCCATATTTTAGAGATATGAGAAGACGCAAGGGTTCCCCAAAAACAGAGAATGAGAGGTAAGAAAGGTGGGTGGGAAATAAAAACAATGAAGCACAACAACAGTAAAGGAAGGGAGAATGATGTTTCCAGAAGGAAAAAAATAACAATATTTTTAAACAGTGGGAAGAGTAGAGAACTCAAACGAAATCCCTGATGACCTTGCAGAACAGACTCAGCAGAATGGTAGAGGTAAAAGAGAAATACTGGGCTAAAAGAAAAGAGAGAATAAAGCGAAAGCAGCCAACACAAGCAGTTTTTCAAAGGTATCCAAAGTGTACAGACACAAAAATTTAGGAGCTTTTGCACAAAGTATATGTAATATGTTTCTGATGGTTTTTCTCTATTGAGTCAAAAGTAGTTATTGTCACTCATCAATTTACTAGACTTTCTCCTTTTCTTTTCCCAACAGAGGAATATACTTTTTGGTCCTGTCTTAATTTTAAACATATTCCATTAAACACTCAAAATATGCAGTATTCAGAGGAGGTCTATCAGTGCAGGATTTGATCAGTATGTACAGATGAAATATAAAGCAAGTTTATTTTCACTGTGATGCTTTGACTGATAAAACTATTGAGTTTTTAGCCCTTCAAATGAACAGATAACCCTGAGAAAGTACAGTTATATTTGGCTTCTTCCTCTTTTTAAGGCAAATAGTTAAGATGAAATTTTTAACTTACAAACAAAAACTGCTCTTTGAGAAAGAATAATAAACCAAGTGATTGAGAACCTATGTATGAATACAAGCGTAACAGAGCTCATTATTTTTGATGAACACAAGTTACACATGTGAGCGATCTGCAGCTCCAGATCCTTTGTGAAATGGGGGAGGGTAAGAGGATAGTAGAGCTTAATTAAAGAGAGCTGAACCTATTAAAAAGAAAACACACAACTTACTTTAAGAATTTCATCCACACAGCTCACATCACCAGAAGCAGATGCCTTAAGAGAGAAAGAAACACGTATCAGATTTGAAGTCATTCATTTATTAGACTTTATCATTTGTTGCACAAATTCAACATTATTAGAAATGAAATTCAACTTAAAAAAGTACTTATGATCCCACAACTCCACATCAGAACACTAATTAGAATCTTTGGACTAATTTTCTTAAATACAAATTTTTCAAAAACTAAAATACTGTAATCACTGAACTATGTAGGACTTTAAAAGCTTATTATTTTTGAAAAGTTTTAAACTTTCTATGCTTAGATTAGAAATAATTTTTTAAATGTAATTTTTCAGGTGAGCAGCTTGTCACAAAATTTAAAGATTTACATACAAAATATACCACGATACTGAGATTCATCATTTCACATAAACCAGCAGAATAAAACCAGTATTATTCAAAGATTACTTGTTTGGAACATGATGGACATTTTAGCCTTTTCTTTAATGTGGAAGTTGTACATTTAAAGGCCAAAAATAGAATAAAGAGCTGGAGCCTGAACTCAAGTCTAACTCTAAGGATCCTGTTGTTTGAAGAAAGAACAAATTACCACTTTATTCTCTTGAGAGGAGTACTCAGATGACAAATGCCATGAACAATGAATTTCCCCAGTCCACAGGAAAATTTTTAAATGTTCTCAAAATAGTATTTTACCCATACCTGATCCCTCCCCCACTGTTTTAAGCTACAAGTTGTGATTTTTCAGCCACTAACATTACCTTTAAAATTTTTTTTTGCTGCAAAAACTTCATTAAAAGAAAAATTCAGGTATTTCACTTCTTTAGTTATTCTAAATATCATGCTTTGGCATGTAGTTATAAACACTGTTAATTTCAAACCGTTACCATGAGTCTGGAGAAGCTGCCTCAAACCTTAAGTGTAAACATAGAAAAGAATGCTGGGATCCAAATCATGTAACATTATCATCTCCAAGGACCCAAACTCTTTCAGCATCTACCACAATGAATCATGGCCCACATCTCATTCATGATACCACTATGAAAATACAAATTACAATATTTTTAAAAAGCACACAAGATATATTATTCCATAAAATCAAAAGGAGGAAATCGAAGATATTCATAAATCATACTTTTGTTCTATAACCAACTCATCATTTTCATGTCTGAAACAGTGAATGACATTTTCCCCACCGCCCAGGAGGGGAAGCTACCAGCTCTACAGATCCACCTGGGGGTCAATCCCAAGCCTTCCTTCAAACTTTTATACTCCTTAAAACAAAGAAACAGTTTAAGCTCAACCACGATTTCATAGTAAACTGCCTCACACAGTCCCAATGTTTAGAGCTCTGTGTGACTTACGTCCAGTGGCTGGGAAGGAATTTTCAGCTTGGTGAGATGTGCTTTGCTGCTGGGCTTCAGTTCAGCCACACTGTTGCCATGAGACTGGCTGCTGTAGTGCTCAGAAGACAGCTTTGGTTCCACGGACTCCTGTCCGTCCATGGGCCGCACGTAGGCAGTGGGTTTCTGTAACATTGAACTGGACTTTGACATCAATGAAGGTGGGAAAGACTGACTTGAGTGCTGCCCACTGGAAAAAGGTACACGGGAAGGAGAATCCCAGTTTGCATCAGCATCCCGAGGTGATTTGGAACGCTGATGTTCCTTGCTATGGTGATCATTCCCATGAGACCTGGAATGACTGGAGCTTAAAGAAGAAACAGCCTGGGGTTTTCCAGGACTGGAAGAGCGTGATTTGGAGTGTTCTGATCCATGCTGGCCTTTTTTTCGGCTACTGCTTCCACCACTGCTATATGAGTCACGGTCATGCCTCTGGCTACTACTGTTAGTGCCACCACTGCCACCTGCAGTGGTCCGCTGGCTACTGTGTCCACTCTGCAAGCCTGAGGACCGTTTCTGAGACTGAGAAGTGCTGGGTGCAGGTCCTACTGGAGTCCATTTGCTACTCTGATGAGAGCTCCCATGTCTCTGTTCAAAGAAATTTGGGTTAGATTTTTCATCTGCTGTTGGTGGTACAGTAGGCTTGGGAATTGCAACAAGCTTTGGTATAGATCTGTCGCCTATGAAATCCTTCATTTCATCGTAGTTTCCAAGCATACTCTGAATACGACTTGATAGCTTATCTTCTTTGCTAGTCTACAAGAAAACATAAAATACAAATATACAATTAGCATAACTGCAAATAAAAGATGTTTCTAAACTGACTTTCCAAATTTCAAATGGATATGGTCTTTCCTCATATCCTAAAGTTAGTATCTCAAAGCAAACTCCAAATACATAATTTTTTATAGTGAAAAAAATGCACTGATGAAAAACATTCACTGAAACACAAATATTCTGTAGGACACTGAGAAATATATATATAATAGATTCCAAGAGGGGAGAAAACCCATTATTTCACCAATCAATATACTGAAACAGTACTGAAAATCTTTTGAAGAGCAGGAAACGTAAGCTGTCTTTCTGTAATTAGGTGCCAGGACAGCAGACTAGTCAGTGCTCGTACACTGCAGGCTAGGAAGACATTACACATTCCTTATGATTCAATCTGTACTCAGAAGCAAAAAAAATTTAGTGAAACAAGTTATACCCGACTATTTTTTAAATTTCAATTCCTCTGTTGCTTTGACTCATTAAGCTAAAAGTCCCAGCAACAAATTAAACATGGAAAATCCACTAATCAAAGTTTTAAATCCTCTCCAATAAATTCAATGTAAAAAATAAATAACTTTTAAATCCTGACTATTAATTCTAGCCAATAAATGCTCTAACATTTGAAGTCAACGGTACCTACTTTAAACTTTAAGAATTACTCTTGAATGATGAGAAAGTCTAAGATGTCTACAAGCCTGAGCACTCTTTCATATTCACACACATGGAAAAAAGTTTACCAATTATATATTAAAAGGAAATCAAGACTGAGCCACAACTATTTTATTTTGAGGTTGGCATAAATCAATAATGACTTTAAATTATTTGAAAATCAATCTGACCCCTATTAAACAAGAGATGAATATTCATCACAGTCACTGGAAGTGGCACTGTTCAGTGTTTAGTATAATCCTGTACCAAGCACAAAGGCAGTTACAGAAAAAGCAACTGGTTCCATTTATTGAACACTTCTAACAGCATGCTTTAATCTAACTCTGATATTGTTAATTAAGCATTAAATACGCTAGAAAGAAAATCAGAGAATATAGTATGTGATAACAGGAAACAGATACTGAAGATATATTTATTCGTTTGAATAAGTCACTGAAACTTAGTTAACTGAATAAGCAAATAGGGAAAAACAAGACTCTAGGAGATATATTTATCTTTGATTGATGCTATACCTGAAGAACCTAGGAAACAGAAGACGATGCAGATTGATTCACAGAAGTTTAATTTAATTCAAGGCTTGGGAAGGTGAAGTGCCTGCTCAGAGTCCACAGCAGAGCCAGGAGCACAGACATGAATGTCTGCGCTACTCCAGACCACATATTCAAAATTACAGGACAGCTGTCAGAGGTGGGGGCAGTGAGGACGACTTCAGGGCCCTAGTAATACTCTATTTCTTGGTCTAGGTACTGATTACATCAGGTTGTTCGTGTTGTGAAAATTCTTCTAGCTATAATACAATTTGTGTATTTTTCTGCATATTGGGTATGCATGTTATACCCAATAAAAGTCTCCAACAAAGCACAGTGTACTTAGAGGAAAGAAAAAAATGTTAAATGGTATATACAACAACTCTTTTCTAATATAAAAACTTAAGTTTAAACATTTTAAAGCAAAAATGCCATGCTATCAGGGAAAAACAACATTCAGAGAAGAAGCACTCACGACTTTGTATGGCTCAGCAAAGAGAGGAGAGCTAGGCGGGAAGGGGTCTTCACCCTGCTGTATCTCCTGATTCCGCCTTTCCCGTTCTTTCATACGCAGCACATTCCGGTCTTCACGGTTCATGTTGCTATGGAGAGAAATACAGTCTTTACACCACAAAACAAAAAAGGAAATATTAAGTCTTCTGTACTGATTTGGTCAATTTAATGTTTCAAACAGAGATTTCCTTTTGACTTCCAAGCAATAACAGGCATTAGTGCTGAAGTTGAGTTTTGGCAATGGTTTTATCAACTAATACCACTTCAGTGAAACACTTAACCTTATAAACTTTTAAACTACCCTACTAGCTAAAAGTCAGCCAAAACGTATACGTGCAGAGGAAAGGTAGTACTTCAACCCAAATGCTTAATAATTCCTGTAAGCTCTCCATGGCTTCCTCTTCAAAAATCTAACTGTTCTGTGCCACCAGAGGCAAACCACCTACTCCCACCTACCAGCCCCTCCACACCGGGGTCCAATGTTTTTCTCTCCTATCTTGTCTTGATTTATTTCTGTCCCAAACACAGCTTCCTTGGTGCCCATCCTTATGGCAGTTTGACCTCAGCTTTGCTGTTGCTCTACAGTCCCTAAAAAATGATACTTCTGTTCTAAATACATTAATATTTAAATTAACACCTCAATAAATGGTAAAACTGAGGCTTTTAGCAATAGAATCTAAAATTAAGTTGTGTTAGTAATAGTCAAAATTGTGTTGAAAAAGTCTTCTAGGATGAACGAAAAAATGAGGATGTCATTTCTATAATCACGACAGTACGTTGTGCTTTCACTAAGAATAAACTAAGGAAAATAGTTTATTTACAGTAGCAGGGATTTTGGTTAAAAAGATTATAATGCAAAAGGTTTTCAAACCCTGGACAAGGAATTACCAGGGACTGCACAACACTCTTCCCTGGAGATAGATTAAACAATCTGTCCTAGTTTTGATTTAAAAAAACAACAACAAAACTCCTGTTGGAGGCCAAAGGGAAAAAATAGGTTATACTTGTGCAGCATTTCTAGACAATTACAAAAACTCTGTTTTCTTTTCTTAAACAATAAAAGTCATCCAACTGAATATTTCCTCTTTTAACAAGACTGCTGTTAATCAGAACTAAATTAACTGATTATTTAGAGGAACAAATATCCCAGTTGTAGTGCTTATTTTCTAATTTTTTTCTGGTCTGACTTATTTTTGCATCTAATTCATAGTCTCCATTTTTTACCTCCTGTTTCTTTGAACATCAATATTCCTGCCTAAGGTAAAATAAAGTTTCCCAAAAAGCAATCATTCCTGTAATCTGAGCTCCCCTGAAAGTAACATAAAATTTAAATGAGTCAATTTGAAGTGTATCTTGGCAGTACAGGCAAAACTATTTTATAACATATCCCTCAGGGTACATAAAACTATTGTGCTAAAATAGGATTCAGTTTTTAAAATTAGCAAATTGCTGTATCACAACAAAACCTATGGGACTATCAGATAAATTAATTTAAAAAAACTGTCAGGTGCAGGCATGCAGGAGGGAAGATGGCGGCTGGGTTCAAAAGTGTAGAACTTCTGGAGTATTACAGGAGAATCTTAAAGAGAACTGCCATCCCAATGGAGGAGAACTTGGTGAATTCGGAACCACACTGTCAACATAGGTTCAATTAGGACTGCAGATAGTTCTGCTTTAGTGAAGCTGGGAAATACTTCAGTAATTTGCAGAATTTGCAGCACCACCAAAGATGCCCCCAATAAAGGATATGTTGTTCCCAATGTGGATCTACCACCTCTGTGTTCTCAAGATTTCGGTCTGGACCACCTGAAGAAAAGATGAAAGTGGCTAGCCAGTTCATTGTAGATGTCATCGAAAATTCACAGGTAATTCGGAAAGAGGACTTGCGCATCTCTCCGGGACAGCACACTTCAGTTCTACACTGTGATCTCATTTGCCTAGACTAGGACGGAAATTTTTTGGATGCCTATACATTCGCTTTGTTAGCAGCTTTTAAAAAATGTACAGTTGTCTGAAATTACTATAAATGAAGAAACTGCTTGAGCAGAAGTTAATTTAAAAAAGAAAAGTCATTTGAACATTAGAACTCATCCGGCTGCTCCTTCCATTGCAGTGTTTGGTTAACACTTTGCTTATAGTTGACCCTACCAGAGAGGAGGAACATCTGGCAACTGGAACCCTAACAGAAGTAGTGGATGAGGAAGGCAAGCTATGCTGTCTTCACAAACCAGGTGGAAGTGGGCTGACTGGGGCTAAACTTCAGGACTGTATAAGCCTAGCAATCACAAGACACAAAGAAGTAAAACAACTGATGGACGAAGTATTGGGTTGGCCAAAAAGTTCATTTAGTTTTTTCTGTAAGATGGCTCTAGTAGTGCTTAGTTGTCTTTACTTCATTCAAAACAACGTTGTTAGACTGTATCGTGACAGCTGTCATATTAGTGTGCATTTTTTAAAAACATCAAAATTGGTGAATTTTGGGGCAGAAATTTTAATATAGAAGATGAAAGAAGATACACATCATTTTCAGTATATTATGGTTTATTATTTCAAGAAAGGTAAAAATGCATCTGAAACACACACAAAAAAAGACTGGTGCAGCATATGGACAAGGGGCAGCAACGGATCCAATGTGCCAAAAGTGATTTGCAAAGTTTCTCGGTTACTGACATTTAGGGCAAATAATTCTTTGCTGCGGGGCTGTCGTATGCAATGGAAGATGTTTAGCAGCACCGCAGCCTCTACCCACCAGAAGCCAAAAGTGGGAGACAGCCGACATACTCAGAATATCCAAATCAATAAAGTAATTGGTGAAAAATGAAAAATATATCTTTTCATGGAAAAATAAAAGACCTTTTGGCCAACCCAATAATTAAAGAGTATGAAACCCAAATAAACACTCACATTTTGAAAACAGATTTGTAAAAAACTGTATTTATTATACTGTACAAACCTTTTTTACTAAATAAATATCAAACTACATTTTTCTGGGGGGGAAAAAAAAACAAAGAAAACTGTCCAGAAGAAAGGTGGGTTCTCCATCTAAAATTTTTGATCACTTAAGGTAAATTGTTTTAAGTACCCATCAATTACGTATGTTAAGTTTATACATTAATTATAAACAATTATTAACAACAGTTCATGGACAGAAAGAAATGCAGAAAATCTTCAACTTTGGTTTGTTGTTGGTAGTGATAATCATGTAGCAATTTCATTACCACAAGACTGCAAATGAGTAGATATATTTAGATTTTTAGGGAATCAGAGATCTTATCATGAGAAACGAGAGATACAAATATAGAATGGAATGAGAAAAAGAACCTCTGGGGATTAGATTAGAAGTTAGTAGTAGTATTATGAACTCACACTTATATTTAAAAAATGCACAGAGTCTCTAGCTCTGCCCACTGAAAAAGTGATGCCCCAGCAGAAAGAAGCACTGTCAGCACCCAGTTTTGTATGTCTAACATCACTCCCCATAAAAATGGAATGGAGCTACTTGGCAAATAGCTAATTCTACAGCTGTAACAGGAAAAACACAAAAAGTGCCTAAGACATATTGTTGTAATGGCACGAAAATGCTCAAAGACAGATGAAGACATCATAAGGGCACAGGAACCAGCCTGAAAGGGCTCCCACTGGTCATATTCAGAAACATGACCATCGAAATGAATGAAGACAAGAACGGAATATAACCAACTGAATAAAAAAAGAATTCCTGAGTCCAGAGCAATAGTATCAGAGAATGAAATAAAGCAGGGAACAAAAGTCCTTCTTCACTGAAGAATGCCAGCTAACAAATGTAGAAGAAACAAAAGAATTACAAAATTGTCTTTTTGCAGACGTTAAATAACTGAGGCAAGAATCATAAATGGATGCTAAAAGCACTGGGTGAGAAATACAGGGAGTGCAGGAGGTTATTCAGTATCATTCCCTAGCCTAGTAATTGCAAAAAAAAAATAAATAAATAAAATACAAAAGTACAGTAAATACTACCTTAAATCAAGTGATCAGATTTAACATCATCAATAAGAGAACAAAATGACATCGTGTGCCCTCCAATGTGATACACATAAGACACACCACCACCTAGGTATTCCTCCTGCTTAAAATATTTAATCTGAATTTAATAATGAGTAAGCAGGTAAATGTAAGTTCAGAAACATGCTGTAAAATTGGCCTATACTCTTCAAAAGTATCAGTATTACGAGATACCCTGCACAAACAGAACAGGCTGCAGATCCCTTCTACATCCTTCTACAATGAAGGAGACACAACTACATGCATATATGATCCTTCATTTCCCAGATCCAGGATCTGGGGAGAAAAAAATGGTTGTGAATGACATTACTGGGAAATTTGGGGAAATCTGAATGTTGACAGTATTTCAGAAAATCATGTGAATGTTACATTTCCCAACTGTGATAACTGCATTTGGTTATATGGGAGAATGTCCTTGATTCTTAGGGCATACACAGTTGAAATGTTATCATGCCTGCAACTTGTAAATGGTTCAGCATCTATCTGAATATACATCTAATACATATACATATATTTGTGTGTGTGTGTGTGTGTGTGTGTATACTGCAAGGGAGAGAGGAGAGAAAGACAAGAGGAGGAAGAGTACCAGCAGCAGTAAAAATGTTAACAACTGGTACATCTAGGCAAAGGATATATGGATATATTTATTGGGTTGGTCAAAAATAAAAGACATATTTTGCATTTTCACCAAATACTACTGATTTGGATATTTTGAGTGTGTCAGCCATCCCCCCACGTGGTATAACGTTGATTGTTCTCAATGTCTTCATTTGATCACTATCAACTTCTACTGGTCTACCCAACTGTGGAGCACCATCTAGCAAGAACTTTCCAGCACGAAACTCTGCAAACCATTTTGGACACATTCGATCAGACACAGTACCTTCTCCACACACCGCACCCATTTTTTTTTTTTTTTTTTTTTTGCATTTCAGTTGCGTTTTTAACCTTTCTTGAAATAATAAAGCATAATATGCCAAAAATATTGTGTATCTTCTTCCATCATCAGTATTAAAATGGCTGCACAAAAATTCACCAATTCTAATAAGTTTTTTTAATGCACACAATACGAAAGCCATCACAATACAATCTAACAAAATTGTTCTGAAAGACATTAAAGACAACTGAGTGCTACTAGAACCATCTTACAGAAAAAAAACAAATGAACTTTTTGGCCAACTCAATATATTATACCTTTCCTATAGGTTTGAAATTTTTTTGAGATAAAAGATGGAAGGAAAAGAGCATTATGGGTGCTATCCAGCATTTTTCAGTCTTGGTATTTACTATTGAGAATTCTCTTCTCTAGGAATTCACGTATTCCTCTCATCTCTAAAGTGTGCCCCCTTGCACCTTCAAATTCACACTGATCATCCAATACTCTTCAACTCCTCCCTTGTCACTATTTACACTTGAGAAAGTGTAATGCCATTCTTGGATAGGAGGAGACACCATCGACATGCCAATTTCAGTTTCCCGAGAAGTAAATGAGCATCCCAAATTCATTTAATATTTATCATTTACTAAGTGTACTTATTAATAAATATGCAAAAACACCTATTATATACTTAGTACTGGGGAGAGAGTAAGAATTTGCCACCCTATGTACTAAAACTTACTACAAAGGCATCAACATAGCATGACAGTACACAGAAATGAACAAACCGATCAATAAAATAGAGGCCAGAAATTAATCCAGAGATACATGGTATTTTAATAGTTAACAAATCCAATTCAGTGAGAAAGGAATGTTTTATTTAATAACAACAATAATTAAGAACCAAGTACGTTCTAAGATAGCAAAGTTTTTAAAATGGTGAAGCCATGTTTCAAACTCAGCCAGAAAAAAATCCTTCAGCCTAGCAGCCTCACTCGCAGGATTTTATGTACCATAGGAATAAAAGCATAGTCACAAGCTACAAAGACACATACTGCAGCACTGTTTTTAGGGGTGAAACAACAGAAAACAATTAAGTGCTCAAGAACAGAGAAATGGATAAGTACACAGTTAAACTATGGTTTATTAGAATAAATGAGGTAGATCTTGGCCAATTAACTTGGAGGAATTTCCGTAATTGTTGTTATGTGAGAAAAAGTACATGCAATATGTATGTGATATGACTGATCACCTATCTCTTTACAATAAACTCAGAAGTAGAACTGTCAGGTGTTGAATATATTGGTAAGAATTAGATACAACTAATTCCACTAACATCAGAATGTGCCAACTAACAATCTCACATGCTACACACAAGGAAACTGAACTCTAAATGTCCGATTTCATATACAAGATTGCAGGAGGACTCCCGATTTAGCTAAATCTTCTTTCTTGGTCCTCAGTAAATGTTTTGACTGTTCCTGTAAATATGAATAAAAGGTATTCTTCCACCTATTTACTTTCCAAAAGAGATAAACCTTGATGGTTTTGGTTTTCCAGTTATAAAAATAATACTGGCTCTTTGCTCAAAAACTCTAACCTGGCACCAATAATTTCACTCCCCTGAAATAAACACTGTGAGGAGTCACATATAGCCATACATGTACAAATTATTATATACGCAATTCTTATTTCATTTAATAAACAATGAACTAGTTCCCCTGATAATCGGGTTGTATCAGGAATTTAGTATTACTAATGTTACAGTGTGTATGTGTACCCTCTATTTTAGCTTCAGATAAATTCCTAGATGTGAACTGGTGAGTCAAAGGGAATCTGCTGTGCCATTTCAATACATATCACTACACTGCTTTCCAAAAAGATTGTCAGCTGACAGCCCCACCAAGAGAGTATGAGACTGCCCTTCAACCATGCCACTTTTAGTCCTAGTCAACCCGAGTCTTTTTAAATTGTATCACCAATGAAGAGGTAAAAAAGAAAATTATCCCAATGTCACATGTTTATTTCATTTACTTAACAAATATGTGAGTTCATCTACTATTGCTAGACAGTGCACTAGAAGCCAGGGGTAAAATGGAAGAGAACGACACACAGATGGTCCCTGACCTTACAGAACTCACAGTCAACTGCATCCTACTGAATTTCTCTGATGGTTAGATGGCACATCATTTTATGTCACTTATTCAAATTTCTTCTTTTGTGAAATGTCAATTCATGTCTTTTTCCCATTTTTCTATTAAACCAACAGTTTTTGATTATGTAATAACTATGCTTTTCCCAGCTTGTCATATATCTTAACTGAGAAATAATAAGGTTAGGATTAAATCTTATATTAAACTATTATGTTAACTATATTGACAATGTCTTAGAATCTTCTGCCTCCTCCTGCCAATCCACTCCTAAACTCTGCCCACAGGCCACGCCTAAACTCTCCTCAATGGCTTCCCGGTAAGATACAAGCCTCACTGCCCTGCTGACATGTGTCCCCATTTCTCCAAGTCTTTCTTCGTCTCTCTGTCTTTCCTTAGACAGTGATCTGCATCTGTGCAGCCTCTCTAGAGTGTTCCATTCTTTATTTCTGTGAAATAACTATAATTAACCTAAATAAGTAATAATAAATTGTGCTATCTATATCTTTATTTCTCAGTTATCTAGTATCCAAAAAGATCAGAAGCGAATTTTACTATGGACAACATGGGATTAGGGTACTACGGCTGCAATTTTCAACCTTTTTCATCACATGACACACATAAAAATATCACTAAAATTCTGCACCACACCAAAAAATATATTATTTGCTGATCTAACCAAAAAAAGAGGTATAATTTTGATTCATTCACACTGGACGGCTATTGCTGTGTAGCCTGCTGTCATTCTTTGATTTGGCAGTCTCAGGGAAAAGAGATCAGTGCCCCTGACTAAATAGTCCAGTACTGTATGCTTTAAAAATTCTTGCAGCACACCAGCTGAAAAATAACCACTGTTCTGAAGGAAGGAGAAGCTGCCTTTGACAGGCAGTCTCTGCCACCATTGCTATTGTAAATCTCATCCACTTACTAACAGTAGCTCCATCCGAGTGGAACTGCACTTACAGGGAGCTCGACGTATTAGAAGAGGTCCCTTCTCAGTTATCTATACTTCTCTGAAGAGCCTTCGGAACTCTCAGGGACAAAAGGAAGGCAATGAGAGAGGGGTTAAGAAGAGCAACCTCAGAAGAACACCAGGAATAGTTCAGAGCATATGGTACGTGTGCAGTAACTACCTACCAGATGAATATTTGGGGGAAGAAGAGGTCCTCCCTCATTTGTCCAAAGTAAGTATCAGAGAGGCTAAGGTATTAATTCTCAAGATGACCCCTTATCTTCCAAAACCCAGTTCCTCAAGTTACAGGTGATTCAGCTGGTTTAGTATAAGCAAGGACTATTTGATAAGCCACATGTAGAGTGGTAACCTTGCTAATAAAAGCTCTCAAACATAAAGCATCTAGTAACCAAAACCAACACAGGCAATCATCTCTTAATTAACTTCTTAAATATCATGAAGTAATGTAAGTTCTAAACTTCAATTGAACTTAAAGAGTAGAGGCACTACAATTTAGTAAATGGGGCAATTAAGGATAGCTGACTTTTAGTTTTGGTTATATAATAGATACATGACTTATGTAAGTAACCTCCCTGAACCTCAGTTTCATTTTGTGTAAACTGTCCATATTAATGCAATAAGGATTAGATGACAAAAGTATCTGAATGTATCTGATTATTTAACACTATACAAGAATAGAGTGTAAAACAAACAATAAAATGTCACTGCAGATGAATACAAATCTTTTTGGGGTGATGGAAATACACAATTAAATTGTGGTGATAGTTACATACTCTATAAACTGATGAAAAACCACTGATTTATACACTTAAAAAGAAGGGAATTTTATGGAATGCAAATTATACCTCAACAGAGCTCTTTTTTTTTAAAGGAATGTTATCAGTCTGAAAAGGATCCTTGATTGCTATCATTTGTCAACTCTCCCTCTACCTTCCCCATGAGCTTCATACCAGTACATTCCGTTAAACAATTGAGGCTCCCAACCTTCTGCTTAAACCACCTGTTCCCCTATCAGAAACAACTGAGGTTTCACATCATTTAAATAATATGGTGTTATTCAAAAGATAAAGGATACGGCCCTGGCTGGGTGGCTCAGCTGGTTGAGCACTGTCCCATACATCAAAAGGTTGAGGGTTTGTAACAGGGGGCAGCCAGGGCCCCCCAAAGAGGGAGGGGTAATGGGGTCCAGAACTCAGGGTGTCCAGAAGTATTAAAAATATAGGATGTCCTCACCCTGACAAATCTGAACTGGGGGATGGGACACAAGGAGCCCGGCCACTGAGAGCTGTTTTGCATAGCAACAGTTTGCAAATAACCTCAGAAATGGTCATTGAACATATCTATAACTTTTAACTGGTTTCATGGATATGTTAAATAGCTGTGGCCATGCTCTGAGCCAGGGAGATGGGAGTGACTTCAACCCATGACAAAACTGGGAAGCAACTCCTTCTGGTTACAGTGCCTGCTCGAGAGCTTGCAGATGACTGGCTTCACAGCATGGGGCCATGCCTGCCCGGACTTAGTACGGCAGCCCAAAAAGCTAGAAAAATACAGGAATGCTGGCAGGTGTAGCCCATTGTGGGAGGAGTCGGACATGGGGATACAGAAGAAGACTACCAATGGGATTTAAACCCAGATGCAGCAGTCATGCAAGGGAGAACCACACAGTTTTGGGGCTCCCTTTGCCATGTAGCTTAGGAAGCCAGAAGACAAGATGTAGCAGACATGCAGAGCTCTCTCCCAGCGGTTTGGAAGGATGCAGAGGAATGCTGCAGGAAGAAAAGGGGTGAAAGACCTCATGCTGGTGGGACATGAGAAGGTGCCATGTGGGTTTGGATTAGGAACTGGAGATCCCAGCAACACAGCTGATGGTGCTGGGAATCTTGGGAGGCCTGCCAGCCGAGCGCAGATTATTGGGAAGAACCAGGGACTGCCTGAGCCAAGGACTTCTATTTCTTTTCCTGAGATGTGGTACCCCAGACTGGGCAAAGGGGGGAAGGAAGGACTGTGGGTGGTTTTTTTAATATATTTTATTGATTATGCTATTACAGTTGTCCCATTTCCCTGCTCCACTCCCCTTCATCCTGCACACCCTCCCCCACCCACATTCCCCCCTTTAGTTCATGTCCATGTGTCATAAGTTCTTTAGCTTCTATATTTCCCATACCATTCTTGCCCTCCCCCTATCTATTTTCTATCTACTATCTATGCTACTTATTCTCTGTGCCTTTTCCCCTGCTCTCCTCCTCCCACTCCCCTGTTTGCTAACCCTCCATGTAATTTCCATTTCTGTGGTTCTGTTCCTGTTCTAGTTGTTTGCTTAGTTTTTTTGTTTTTGTTTTAGGTGTGGTTGCTAATAATTGTGAGTTTGTTGTCATTTTACTACACATGTTTTTTATCTTCTTTTTCTTAGATAAGTCCCTTTAACATTTCATACAATAAGGGCTTGGTGATGATGAACTCCTTTAACTTGA
>CM052546.1:30784787-30800127 GCA_028533065.1 Trachops cirrhosus | reverse complement strand
GAAGGTCTCTTTTGAGAAATCAGTTGACAGTCTGATGGGAACTCCTTTGTAGGTTACTGTCTCCTTATCTCTTGCTTCTTCTAGGAATCTCTCCTTCATTTTTACCTTGGCTAATGTAATTATGACGTGTCTTGGTGTGTTCCTCCTTGAGTCCAACTTCTTTGGGACTCTCTGAGCTTCCTGGAGTTCCTGGAATTCTATTTCCTTTGCCAGATTGGAGAAGTTCTCCTTTATTATTTGTTCAAATACGTTTTCCACTTGTTGTTCTTCCTCTTCTCCTTCTGGTACCCCTATAATTCGGATGTTGGAACGTTTCAAGATGTCCTGGAGGTTCCTAAGCCTCTCCTCATTTTTTTGAATTCTCGTTTCTTCATTCTTTTCTGGTTGTATGTTTTTTTCTTCCTTCTCGTCCACTCCATTAATGTGAGACCCATTTTTCATTCCATCACTATTGGTTCCCTGTGCATTTTTCTTCATTTCACTTATTGTAGCCTTCATTTTTCATCTAGTTTGTGACCAAAATCAACCAATTCTGTGAGCATCCTGATCACCAGTGCTTTGAACTGTGCATCTGATAGGTTGGCTATCTCTTGGTGGCTTAAAAGGATGGGTTCTGGGGCTTTCAACTGATCTTCTGTTTGAGCCATCTCTCTCTTTTTTATTTTCCTTTTGGTCTTGTTGCACCTATTACATATGAGGGGCGGAGCCTTAGGTGTTCACCAGGGCGGGGCACCCCAGTGGCTGGGTGGTGACGCTGTATGTAGGGGTGGGGTCCGAGAAGGAACAATGGCGCTTGCTCCACTCTCTGTCGGACCTCAGTCCTTTCCACTGCTTCCCTCCAGCCAACTAGGCCCCTTTGGTGCCAATTCCCGTGTGGGTGGGCTTGTGCACCCCATGGGACTTTCCTTTTCAATCAGTGCCCCAAAACTCTATTTCCCAGCACTGGGATCCTGGGTTAGGCACGGTGCCTTGCTTCACAATCACCGCCTTGCTGGGTCTGCCTGTTGCCACCCCTCAGCTGGGGTCTGCCAGCCACCGCTTGCATGCCCCGGTTGCCTTACACGTCCAGTCCCAACACTCTCTGCTCTCTGCTCCTCAACCCACACCCGGCTGCCCGACTCCGCCCCTCCTACCGGTCTGGATGAATGTGTCTATTTTAACTCCTTGGGTGCCTGACTTCCATCCAGTTCAATTTTCTGTCAGTTCTGGTTGTTATTCTGTTTCTAAATTGTTGTTGTTTCTATCTTGGTTGTGCGAGGCACAGTGTGTCTACCTATGCCTCCATCTTGGCCAGAAGTCTAAGGAAGGACTGTGTTTGTGGGTGTTTTAAGGGACTTTGGGATTTTAATGAAGATGTTAAATCGTTACTCTAAGTCTATATAACCTTTGAATAAATAATTCCTTCCCTTTTCACCGATCTCTGGCATTGAGATCTATAATTCGCTGGTGGTGGGCAAGGCAAACCTAATACAGGAGAACCCCAGGAGAAATGGTGGTCCATTTAGTAATAGTATCTCAATTCCTGGTCAGGGCACATACCTAGGTTGCAGGTTTGATCCCCCGTTGGGGTGCATATAGGAGGCAACCAGTGGATGTTTCTCACATCAATGTTTCTCTCAATCTCTCTCTCCCACTTCTCTCTCCCTTCCTCTTTCTTCCTCTCTCTAAACTCAATAAACATATCTTCAGGTGAGGATTTTAAAAAAGGTAAATATGAATGTAACAAATACTACAGTCTCTCAGAATTTGATACATTGAACTTGAATAATACTAAAATAAACAGACCTAACAGATTAAGTACAGAACACTCCACTCATCAGCATGTAATGGGATGTAAGCTGGGAGGCCCCAGGGTCCCCCAAAGGGAGGATTTGTAATGGGGTCCAGAACTTGGGGTGTACAGGAATGCAGGATATCTCCCATAGACCTGGCTGGGGGATGGGAGAGATAGAGCAGGGCCACATAATTATTTTGCATATCAATAACAAACTAGCTACACACCTATCTGTGGGAATGGTTATTTTGCGTATCAATAGCAGCCTAGGTAAGGAGGTGGGGGGGGGGGATTTTAACCCATAATGTAGCTGGGAGGCAGCTTCCCCTGGTTAGAGCACCTACATGAGAACTTGAAATGGTCTCTCCACACCATGGGGCCACACCTGCCCAGACTAACTAGTGCCAAGAAGAACAGAAACTGTTGGAGTGTTGGCAGGTGTAGGCGAT
The DNA here is from genome assembly GCA_028533065.1 of Trachops cirrhosus. Taxonomy (NCBI): domain Eukaryota; kingdom Metazoa; phylum Chordata; class Mammalia; order Chiroptera; family Phyllostomidae; genus Trachops; species Trachops cirrhosus. The sequence goes on along the minus strand of CM052546.1, from coordinate 30,797,904 downwards.
TGTGGGAGGAGTCAGAAACGGGGTTAAGGAGGAGGTTCCAGGCTTAGATTTAAATGAAAGGCAGGCCGCCCACAAGGGAGACAATGCAGGCCTAGACCAGAGGACAAGACCATTTGGGAAGGAAAGGGAGAAAGGAACAAGAGGAGGTGCCATGTGGTTTTGGGTTAAGAAATGGAGATCATGGTGGCAACACCGCTGATGCTGCTGGGGACTGCGGGAGACCTGCCCAACCCAGCATGGATTACTGAGAGGAACCGGGAGTCTAGCTGAGCTACGGACTTCTATTTCTTTTCCTGAGACACGGAACCCCTGACTGGCCTGACTGGGCAAAGGGGGGAAGGCAGAACTGTGTGTGTGAGGGTGTTTTAAAGGGACTTTGGGATTTTAATGGCAACATTCTGCCATTACTTTAAACCTGTATAACTTTTGAATAAATAGTTCCTTTTCTTTTTACCAAACTCTGGCACTGAGAGCCACAATTCGTAACACCCTGGTGGCGGGCAAGATGAACCTGTCCAGAAAGACCCCAGGGGAGAGGGCTAGTTTCAATAATAGTATCTGAGCTCCCCCTTTTGGTAACAGTTTTTGGCACCCAATGTGTGGCTTAGAATTGTACATGGTAGACCAACCACCTCAGGTATGGGAAAGTGAGACTGCAGAATTTTCCCAGTCTCTGAGAATTTCTCTGCACCCCTCCTGAGGGCATCGGCCACCTAATCACGCCTGGAAAAGTAAAAAGGAAATGGATCTGGGAAGGGATCAGAGAAGTGAGGTGGTTTAGCTGAAAATTTGTTTCTGACAGTTTTGGAATAATGGAGTTGTAGATATGGTTTAACATGCTGCTTCCAGGTTGCCCCTGTCTGCTCGCTTACAGTTTTGGTGAACCCTGATGGGACTAAGGGAACCTGTACTCAAGATTCTAGCCACCTGGAGCAGACCGACCCCTGGAGCATAGCTATGGGGACTTCCCAGTCTCAGGTAACTGCTGGCTAACTGCCCAGCTCAAGGCAGTGGTTGCCAGGAATGCCAGAATGGTGTAAAAGGGCAAGTCTGGGAAGGGAAGAACCCCTAGGCCCTGTAAGCCAAGCCTGCATGCATGTTTGGGATCAGAGAGCAAGCCATGTGGGTACCCCGCCATTTTGGGTAAAATGGAGGATGAGTCACGTGAGTGTCCCACCGTGGTGGATGGGCCGTGCATGGGTGTCAGCATCTCGGACCCAGCTTGTGTGGGTGCTGCCATTTTGGATGTGTCACCTGGCCACTCTGCCGTCATGGATCATGTGTCACGTGAGAGTTCCGTCATCTTGGAACCCGGCATGGTGGTAGGCTAAGTGTTCTCTTTAGATTAGGTGCTGTGTGGGCACTGCACCAGTCAGGTTCTCTGTGCAACTGGTTCTGAGAGGGATGGCTCTGGTTCTGAAGGTCATGAACCAGGGTCCAAGGGTAACCATCTGTGTTACAGGGTGTTTGCAAGGCCTAAGCTTCAGAAAGCTGCAGGATGTCCCTGCAAATCTAGGCACTTTTAGTGGAAGATGCCTGTAATGCTAGGAACTTTTAGCTGTCAGGTACTGAGTTTCAGTAAAGTCCTTCCCAGCGTGGAAAGGAACAGGGATTAAAAGTGAATTATGGTTAAATTTGGATGGGTAAAAATACGTATGAAGGTTGTGAAAGTTTTAAACCTGGAGGAAAGGAAATCTCAACTACTCATTTTCTGATTTTATGGGAATGTGGTTTGAATTTTGCTCTGGTTCTGACTGGAAATCCTCTGTATCTCAGACCTAGGAAAGTCCACCTGTAAACGGTTAGGGAGAATGCCTTTGCAGCTGAGGACCCAGGAAGGGTCACTCAGGGCTGATGAGCATTTCAGCCTGAGGCAAAGCAGCATGTCTCTGCCAGGGAACCAGTGGATGCACTGGTGCAAGAGAATGCCTCTACCTGTGTATTGTTCTTCTGGAACTCTGTGTTTTGATTTTGCTCTGTATCTGCTCTGAAAAGAAAATTGAGGTTTTCCAGGGAAAGTTAAAACTTCACACTATGTAGGAAAGTGTAAGGTGTAGAAATGAGGAAGGTTGTAGATGTTTGAAAGTTTTGGAAAAAAATTATGTGGTGTTAGTAGTGGAAGATATAAAGCATGGAGATGCAATCTTGGTTGATATCAGGACAAAGATTTTCCTTCACACTTTGTATTTTTCTACCTGATTCCCTCAGAATTTGGCATTCTGAAGGAATGAGTGATGACATAAGGTTTCTTCGCATAAAACCAATTAGATCAGTCATTAAATGGTGGTTTTGTTAACCAAGATTTTGAGTGGAATGGCATGCCGAAAGGAGGCACGTCTGGGTTCTGGTTGTCACCAGAAAGCCCTGAGGAACTGGGGTTGACTTGCGAAGCTAGCAAAAGCTCACGAGAAAAAGCCTGGTACCGTGGTCAGTTATGTGGTTCGTGGCAGTCTTTCCAGGGAAGGAACGAAGGCTGCTTTCCTGAAAGATGGCTGAAAAGGAACCTGCAGACACAATGGAAGCCTCAAGGACTTCACTGAAACAACTGGTACAGGCAAAGCCAGATGGCAGGTGTGTGGCTCAGCTTCTGTGCCCTGAAGGGTGGACTAAACAGTCAATCTAAAGTTTGGTTCCCTGCTTTAAGTTCCAGCAAAGTTAACTTAAAGTATCATAGGTGATCCAGGCTGCCCTTGGTGTGTTTATGCTAACAAACAGGCAAAATTAAAAACTAGACTCAATGTAGTCTTTTTAATGACAATGAGGGTGACCTTAAGGAGAAAAATCATGGTGCAGGGAAAATCACAATGCTCAGGATTGGACATCAGAATAGCACAGCTGTCTTGAAAGTATTTTTTCATTTGCAAGTTGAAACTGGGTTTGTAATATCACCAAAGATGTTCAATTTACAGGCATGAAGGACAGGTCAAATTGCTGCTGTTAAATGTCATTTCAGCAAAGGCCTTGCAACTGGATGTCTTCCCAAAAGACAGTCTCACAAGCACAGAGACTGGCTTGTGGGTTGTTGTGTGAATTAACATGTGTATTCTATCTTCTGTTTTCATAGGGCGTATGCCTATGACCTCATTACCTTAGTGACTGGTTGCAATACAGACCTCCCTTAAGGAGCCCATCTTCATCACCACCCCCTCAGACTCAACTGTTTGGCTGAACTAAGTGGTTGGGTTGGTGAAGTGCTGGGGCAGTCCGTGGACTTCACTTTAAAAGTGATTTTCCCTTTTCTGCCCTAATGGCTTGGACAGAAAGGGCCCAGAAATCTGAAAAGGGGAAAATCCTAAAATATTCCTCTCACCCCCGAGCTAAGGATAGTGGGCAAAAGGGCTGTGGACAGGTGTAGCATGCCTCGCACACGTGCTTCCCCCAGATAAGCTTTTCCTTTCCTAATGTGGGGCACTGAAGAATTGGCCCCTGCCTTTGTCATTTAGTGGTTATGGCTTAATTGTGCCTTCTAGCCCTCTTGCCAAATCTGTCACCTCCATAATATGATGTCTAGTATGCCAGCCCTTGCACATCAAGCCTGCCAGCCACTCCCCAATAACAGCCAACTGACCTGGACCCTGCAAGGTCCTCCCCCTCATGAGAAAGCCACCCTCTATTCACACCCCAACTCTTTTAGGGACTCCCAGACCCAAGGGTAGGTAGGACAGCAGCCATGTCCAGCAGGAAATACCTACAAGAAAATGAGACCTTCGTCTATTGTCCTTTATATGATTACAAAGGGGTGTATTTGAAAGGGGGGGTTTGTAATGGGATATAGGGAGGCCTCAGGGTCCCCTAAGGGGGGATTTTTGGGAAACCATTCTTTTTCATAACAAATGGAATACACATTCTTTTCAAGTGCACATGGAACATTCTCCAGAATAGATTATGTTAGGACACAAAACAAATCTAAATAAATTTAGAAGGATTAAAATCATACAAAGTATATTCTCAGATCATGCTGGGATGAAATTACAAATCAAGAAGAGAAAGAAAGTTGGGAAATTAACAAATATGTGGAAATTAAACAATAAACTCCTAAAGAATCAACTGGTCAAAGAAGAAATCACAAGGGGAATTAGGAAATCCTTTGAGATAATGAAAACAAAACCCAATATTAAATCTTATCAGATGCAGTTAAAGCAGTGCTTACAGGGAAATTTCAAACTTTAAACACTGATACTAAGTGAGAAGATAGATCTGAAATAATAAAGATTAGAGTAGAAATAAATTAGAGAATAGGACATAGTCAGTTGACCAAAAAGTTCATTGGTTTTTTTCCGTAATATAACTCTAGTAGTGCTTAGTTATCTTTATTTCACTCAAAACAATTTTGTTAGACTGTATTGTGACAGCTGTTATATCAGTGTACATTTTCTAAAAACATTAAAATTGGTGAATTTTTGTGCATTCATTTTAATATTGAAGATGAAAGAAAATACACATTTTCAGCATATTATGCTTTAGTATTTAAGAAAAGTTAAAAACACAACTGAAATGCAAACAAAGATTGGTGCAGTGTATGGAGAAGGTGCTGTGACTGATCAAATGTGTTAAAAGTGATTTGTGAAGTTTCTTGGCACTACTGACATTTGGCCAAATAATTCTTTGAGGTGGGGCTGTCGTATGCACTGGAAGATGTTTAGCAGCAAGCCAGCCTCTACCCACTAGAAGCCAATGGTGGGAGACAGCTGACATACTCAAAATATCCCAATCAGTCAAGTTATTGGTGAAAATGAAAAATGCGTCTTTTACAGAAAAAAAATTAAACAGGCTTTCTGGCCAACCCAATAATAGAGAAAATGAAAAAAGCCAAAAATGGATTTTTTGAAAGATCAAGAAAATTGACAAACCTTTAGCCCTGGCTGCTGTGGCTCAGTGGACTGAGTGCCAACCTGCAAACCAAAGGGTCACTGTTTCAATTCCCAGTCAAGGCACATGCCTGGGTTGTGGGCCAGGTCCCCAGAAGGGGGCACACAAGAGACAACCACACACTGATGTTTCCCTCTATTAAAAAAAAAATTGACAATCTAGTTGCAATGACCAAGGGGGAAGAAAAAAGAAAACTCAAAAGCAGTTTGAAGTATTAAGAACCTATTATGATTTTTTCAGTGAATGCCTTAAAACTATCCTACTGCAAATGAAGCCCTTCAACTATCAGATTATTAAATTATTTAAACTCCAAAAGTCAAAATGAGACTTGAGCTAAGATTGATTATTTTAGAACCCAGTTTATTACAACTGCTATTAAGCTATGACTCTAACATAAGGCACAATTTGTTAAAGCGAAAAGCCTCAAGCAGAGAGAAACCCCTGTTGGCCTCATTTGGTAATTTCTTTACCCATCAGAGTCTGAAGAGGTCACTTTCTACAAGGCAGGGAGACGGAGGTGTACAACACCGGGAGATCAAGCCAACAGTAACAAAACATCAGGTCCCTACTCAGCACTCTGCACACAAGGAACTTTGCCCAAAAGATATCTTTATATATTATTTCAATTTCTCATAATCACTCTCAACTAAGCCCTCAAAGCTTCCAAGAAATTTTACTATCTCTGATGAGTGCTCTCTTCTATTCCTCACAAATATTTCATGGAGTCTGTGATTCTCCCTAAGTTCCATTCCACAAACAACTGTGTTCTACCAAAGATTAAAAATAAAAGTAAAAAAGAGAAACCCTCTCATTCACCAACCATCAACTTTTGAAGCACTAGCATCTGCATCCGTTCGCTTTCCCTGGTTAAAGAAGAAAAAGCATCTCCTTCCATCAGAGATCAATTGTGCCCACTTTGCTATCTTTTTGTAGACTTTCATTAGTTCCTGACTTCTCTCCAGCAAGTCCAACTTCTGCCTCTAGTGAATCCTTTTCATCAGCATTCAAACACATTCCTCTTAAAAAAAAAAAAGACAGACTTGACCCTGTATTTCTCTCCAGCTACCACTCACTCTTTTATCTTTTCTATTCCTGGTCACGGCCAAGCTTCTCCAAAGTACTCTTGGTGATTCTCCACTTCCTCTGAAAGCACCTCAGAAAATACAGCATTGCCATTAGAGTGGACAACTCCCATGTATTCTCCCATAAGATTCTTTGTATTTTTACTATTATATACCGTATTTTTGGACTATAAGATGCACCCCCCCATTTGGGAGGAATAATGGTTGTTAATGCTGCTGTTGAGTTCTATTTACATTTACATTGGTGAAATACTATGTTATTTATGTTATTAAATATTTTACCACATTTTTTGCTTAAAAATTTTTTTTCCTATTTTCCTCTAAAACCTAGATGTGTCTTATGGTCCAAAAAATACGGTATGTATGTATCCCCTAAATAAGACACTGAATTGTCTTGCATGTTTTTCAATTGGTAAATATGGTATACTTGAAAGACTGAGCTTTTTAATTCTCAGCATTATATTATGAGGTTAATCCATGTTCATTTATTTTCATTGTTGTGTATCCATACAATTTACTTGTTCTTCTCCAGCTGATAGATATTTAGGGTAGTTTTCCCTTTTTCTGCCATTACAAACAATGCTATAATGATTATTTTTATACATGGCTTCTCTCAGTAACAATGCTAGATTTCAGGGTAGGAGTATCTACAAATTTAGTAGATATATACAAACTGCTTCCCAAAATGTATCCAATCACTATTCAACACTACTCTTTCCAACTTCCCATACTCTATCCCTCTGCCAAGATCTCTAGAGATTTCCATGTTGCCAAAACCAAAACATTTTATTGCTTTAGTTGACCTACCATTCAACACATTCAGGTACTAAGTTCCTTAATATACTTCTGGCTTCTGTAACCATGGCCCTCCCAGTTTTCCCAGTACCTCTTGCTCGCTCCTCTGTGCTCAGCCATGGGTCTTATTCTGATTCAGTCTACATTTTCTCCCTACAATTTCATGGCTTAAAATACCATCTAAATTCCTACAATCCAAATATCCAAATGTGCTCCAGACCAGACCTTTCTCTTCTGAGATAGAGAACCATGCACCTAAAAACCTGTTTGATCATGTTCTTGGTCTGAAGAATCTCAACCTTCATACATCCGAAATTGATTTCTTGATCTGTTTTCCCCTGCCTCCACCATCTCCCACTCCAGTGATCCTCTCCTACCAACCTCTATTGCCAAATCCTCCTTTCCTCTCTCCATATTCAGTCCATAACCACATCCTCCAAAATGTATTTTGAATAATTTGTTCACTTCTTTCTTCACTTCCACTGTTCAAAAAAAAAAAAAGCCGTCATTTTATCTCCAACTTGGACAAATGCTACAGCCTCCTAATTAGACTCCTGGTTCCCCTGGTCTCTCTGTAGTCCACATTTCATACAACAGTCAAAGTGATGTTTTTAAACCACAAACCAGATCATGTTATCCAACCCCAGCTTTATAAAATTTTAATAAGCTCTCCACTTACCTCAGGATAAACTTTAAGGTCCTTAACATGGCCTACAGAGCCTTGATCTGTGGCCTTCTACCTGATCTGACTCCTGCCTATCTCATCAGATTCATTTTATATCTTACAACCCTCCCCTGGTTTCCACCAGGAGTCTCTTGGGGAGCTCACTGAACTTGTGGTACTCTTTTCAGCTTCAGAAAATTCATGCAGACAATTCCCTTTTCCTTCCGAGTACTCGATCACAAGTATATATTTATTTTGACATTCATTAATATTTCCTCTCCCACTAGACGACAATCAGGGAATGTGTTTGTTTTGTTTAGCACTGTATGTCTGTAACATAACCCAGTAGACAATCACTGGAATGAGTAATCTAATGAAATTCACAGCCTGGTTAGAAAGGAGACATTATCTCACTTACTAGGGAATAATACACAGATATCATGACACTAGTTACCTAACATTACAAAATACTGCCCTGGCTGGTATGGCTTAGTGGATTGAGTGCCAGCCTGTAAACCAAAGGGTCACCAGTTCGATTCCCAGTTAGGGCACATACCTGGGTTGCCAGCCAGGCCCCCAGTAGGGGGCTTGAGAGAGGCAGCCACACATTGATGTTTCTCTCCCTCCCTTCCCCATTTTCTAAAAATAAATAAATAAAATCTTTAAAAAATACTAATATTTCACAAATGAAATAATTAGTACTTCATATTACACTAAAATCAGAAGCTATTCTGCAACAAATTTTAATTTAGCTCTCTAACATTTGCATTTAATTAGTTCAGACAGACCAGTATTGAAACATTTATTTGTTCATCTGTTAAGCTCTACAATTCTTATCCTTTAACTATAACTCAATTTACTTTCTCCATGAAGCTTTTCTAATAAAGCAAAACTTTACTTCCTCATTTTAGGGACCAAACAGTATCACAAGCAATGCTTATTATCTAATTAAGCATTCAACTGTTCAATAAATCATTTTAAACAGTATTTGCCAGACTGATTACTAATGAACTGATGTTCTTTTAAAAATACAAGACAATGTAAAACCTCAACTCAAGAGAAGAAATGTTTATTACATACACAAGTATGCTCACAATGAAGGGTAAATCTAAGAATATATGTTCTTTATTACATGTAACCAGCTGCCCCCCTCAAAGCAATGTGTATCTCAATAATAGTACATGCTCCTCCCCCGCCTCCCCCGCCCCCCCCCGCCCGTTGTCAGTGCAGTTACGTACAATGTATCTGTTTCAAAAGCAGTTACATACTATGTATGTTTCAGAACCAAAACCAAATCAAATAATACTCCTTTCATTAATAATTGAGAACTGTGTAAACCAAATTTGACTGGTCTAAACTTATCTCAAAAATTGTTGTTCCCAACCATCTTCAAAGATGAATAAATGGGCAGAGATAATGGTTAAAAGTCAAAATGTACAGTTCCTTTAATAAAGAAAATCTTTTGATTCAGTTTCTTATTCTAAAAGCATACAAATATCTAAAACCCACAAAGACATCTTACTGGAAACTCTGGTTTATGCACTGATAATTACTTTTATAGCTTTATAAAACAGATCTAATGAAGATATTCTTATGCTTAAAAGTCATTAATAACAGGATTTAAAGCTGTCTACAGTTCAATTCTTACCTACTTTTGTAAAGCCTTCAGTATTTATCTGGGCCTGAAAATAACCTACACACATTCAGATCCAGATTTTACTCAGACTGACCCCTTTACTTAGTAGTACCTCACTTTCCCCCATTTCTAATTACATCCATTTCTAATTACATCCTTTTCAAAGCTTACCACATATCCCACTTTTCCGAGAAACACTCCAAGAGTCTTCTGACTTATTATAATGTTAATTAAAAAGTATAAATATAAAAACTAGGTATGAACTCATTATGTTTATAGCTCTTATGTAACTGTAAAACTAGAATTTTACGTATTAAATATAAAACAAAATTTAAAATAATGTGAATGTAACAGATTAGATTGGTTTATAGAAACTAGACCAATGATGTATTAAATCCTGGAAATACATTATCTCAGGTCTGGTTCAATATTTTTAAACCACTTCTTTAACTTGACTTCAATAACACTAATACAGAAAATGCTTATAAACATGTTAAACAAAATGGACTCAATAACTATATTTATTTATTAGTTTGGAAAATACAACTTTATACACCACACCAGCTAGCAGTCCTTAAATATCAATTTTAAAGAGGCCTCACTTGTTACCTCTGGCAATCTTGTTCATTTGTGGTTTCCTACCCTACTGAAATCTACATTAACTGTATATAAAGTACCACTACTGAAGTTGGTAACACACACCCATACTTCAAACTGTTTCCTGTCGATTCATTATAAAGACGGTATCCACCAGAAACAGCTCTCAGTGAAAATATGATACCACCTACAATGCCGAGGTTCTTTTGGATTTGGCCTGCCCACACTAACATGTACTGTGACATGGTCCAATTTTACTTACCATCTTTCCCTTCTGAGCCACTGCAATATCATCTTAGTAAAGGCACTATAGTTTGGCACAAACATAACAATAAACAAAATCTAAACCCAGCAATAAACTCCCAAGGGAGTATTTGGCTATAAAGCAGTCCTTTAGAAAGTTACATAAAACTCATTAATGTCTAAGAATCCCCAGTTAGAAGACTACTACAGAAAATGGAACACTACTAAGAAGTTGAAAGCAGAGAACTAATAAAATCAGATTTGCAGTTTCCAGGGAAAAATCATTGCGGTACAGGATGTATTGTAGATCAGGATGGCAATACCAAACAGGTGAGAACACTTGTTGCAATAGTCCAGGTGACAAATGACAGCTTGGATTAAGGTAACAACAGTAGGAATGTAGATAATTTAGAGAAATGGTTTGGATTCAAAGATGCTAAGGAAGTAGAATCTTGGGACAAATCAGATGTGAGAAGTAAAACAGTGGAATCAAGGACAACATGCAGGTTTCTGGGAAAAGTGATGATAGTCATACATTCTCCAAGGCAGTAGAAGGGTAGGATTGGGGGTAAGTGGGTTGAGAAGTAGTAGAATAGTTAACCTACACATAATGAATACCTACATTGTAGGTGTCTACACAGAGACTATCTGATCAGCTTTAGTTACTTTAGTTCCTAACCACTGTGTATCAGTTATGTTAAGGATGATTAAATTCAGTATTTAGCCCACAATTCTCAGACATGACAAAGATATCTAGGCTGATGGACAAAGGATATATCACCTTTAGAATCTGGACTCAGAGAACAATGACCTCTGGATGATATAGCTAGATGTGTACTTGGGTTGTATCCATAGAAGAGATGAGGGTTTTTTGCTGGTGTATGTAAATTGTGTTTAGCCCTGGCTGGTGTGACTCAGTGGTTTGATTGCCAACCTGTGAATTGAAGGTCGCCAGTTTGATTCCCAGTCAGGGCACATGCCTGGGTTGTGGGCCGGTTCCCTAGCTGGGGACACGTGAGAAGGGCAACTGATCAATGTTTCTTTGGCATACTGATGTTTCTCCTGTACATCGATGTTTCTCTCCCTATCTTTCTCCCCCACTTTCCCTCTCTCTAATCTTGTAATAAAATTTATGTTTTTAACATATTTAATATATATATAGGAAAAAGTAGGACTGGGTGTGTGTGCACTAAATAGTCATGGAGGAATGAGGCAGACCAACTATGTTTTAAGAGTGCCCTTTACTCCACTTGTCTCTGGGATGGTGCAGCTAAAGCATCTTATTACAATGTGGTCCCCTAGCCAAAGTTGTAGCCTAGAGGTGGACACATAACCTAATGACTCCCCCTTTCTGGGGCTTGGGACTGAGATTCAGGTCAGTCTCTCTGATACCAGAAGATACAAGATTTCAAACTCAGAATAGCAGTAAATGTGAAAGTTGGTCTGCTACAAGAGAACTAACAGAATATACAAAGAGCATCTATGAGAGACAGACACTCCTAACCATATTTGGAGCCCCTGGATCCAAGCTGCTCCTGAGTTCTAGCTGTCCTCCTATGGTTTGATTGCCTTTGTTAGAATTCATGGGATACCCAGCATGTTCCCAACAAATTCTTCTTTCCTAAGTAAAACAAATTGCCTCTTAAGACTATTTAAAGGGAGGAAGGTGATGAAAGAGCCCACAAAACACTGAGATATAGCAAAAGCAATGCAACTGGACAGGATCACACAGAAGAGTGAAAAGGGAATGCCAAGACTGAAATCCAAACTATCAATACATCAAGGAATTAGCAAGAATTAAAAGTCTGCCAGATACCATCTCACACCTGTGAGAGTGGATGTCATCAATAAATCAGCAAACAAGTGCTGACGAGGGTGTGGAGAAAGGGGAACCCTTTTGCACTGTTCGTGGGAATGCAGACTGGTGCTGCCACTGTGGAAAGTAGTATGGAGATACCTAAAAAATTAAACATGGATTTGGCTTTTAACCCAGCAATCCTACTTCTGGGAATATATTTGAAGGAACCCAAAACATCAATTTGAAAAAAACATAAGCACCTATGTTCACTGCAGTGTTATTTACAATCGCCAAGATATGGAAGCAGCCCAAGTGTCCATCAGTAGATGAGTGGATAAAACAATTATGGGACATTTACACAATGGAATACTACTTGGCTGTAAAAAAAAAAAAGTGAAATAAACCAGTTAGAGAAAGACAAATACCATATGAGCTCACCCATATGTGGGATCTAATGAACAAACTGATCTAACAAGCAAAACAGAGACAGACTCACATGGAGAGCAGGGTGACAGCTAGTGGGGGAGCACTTAGGGGTGGAGGGATTGAGCAAAAAGGAGAAAGGACTCATGGACAACAGTGTGGTGACTGCTGGGGGGAGTGGGTGTAAGGGGACTAATTGGTAATGAGAAAATACAATAAAGATTAAATTTTTTTTTAAAGTCTGCAAAGAAGCAGCTAGTAGGTAGAAAGGCAGGAAATACCAAGAAGAAGAAAAGACATCAAGGAGAAAATGATTAACAATACAAATACAGAAAGAGGTAGGAATAAGCAATGATTATACAAGTGGGCAATATAAAAGTCACGGGCAGCCTTGGTAAGAGCAATTTCACTGCCATGGTAGGATGAGAGGCCAGGCTGAAGGTTTAAGAGTGCAGAGAACCCTGACTGGTATGTTTCAGTGAGTTGAGTGTCCTCCTGCAAACTGATACATGTTTCTCTCCCTCTCTCTAAAAACAAATAAAATTGTTTTAAAAAAAAAGAGTGCACAGGAGGTACATACAACACTACCTGTGAAGCACTCTTGCCATTAAAAAATTTCAACCCTGAATCGGACCAAGCTTCTAGATATAACTACTAATAAAGGAAAAACTGGGGGCAAAGGAACATACTATACCAAATCACAGGGATGCAGTCAACACAATCCAGACTCTGAGAAATCTCACAGGGCACCAGTGGCAAATACAAGGCCCGAGGACCCACCTTGTTTCATCCGCCCGCCACCTTGTTTCACCCGGCAGCAGCACCAAGCTATCGATTAACTATTAAGGAGTAGTTACATTTATACAGTCCTAAAATTACATTTGGCCCTTTGAAGGCAACCACAAGGCTGATGTGGCCCCCGGTGAAAATGAGTTTGACATCGCTGTCATAGGGCAAAGACCTGGTTTCTTTTTTTTTTTCTTTTTTTTATTTATTTATTTTATTTTTTT
>CM052546.1:30767376-30784287 GCA_028533065.1 Trachops cirrhosus | reverse complement strand
GCGACCCAAAGCTCTATTTCCCGGTGCTGGGACCCGGTGCCGGTTGCGTGCAGTGCCTTGCTTCACAATGGCCGCCTCACTGGGTCTGCCGGTCTCCACCCCCTGGCCGGGGCCCACCAGCCACCGCTGCTTGTGTGCCCAGGGTCTGGCTGCTGCAGACTTGGGCGCTGCCCCGGGTGCTCAGCTCTCCGCTCCACGTCCCTCACCCGGCCGGACTCCGCCCCTCCTACCGGTCTGGATGAAAGTGTCTATTTTTAAATCCTTGGTTGTCCGACTTCCATACACTTCAATTTTCCGTCAGTTCTGGTTGTTATTTTGTTTCTATATCATTGTTGTCCCTATCTTGGTTGTGCGAGGAGGCACAGTGCGTCTACCTATGCCTCCATCTTGGCCGGAAGTCTCCCCATGTATTTTATAAAGAAATTGAATTTGTACTTAAAAACCTTTCCACGAAGAGAACTCCATTTTTAAAAAGTGTTTTTGTACTTTTTATAAACATTTAAATTTATAAATTAAGGGAAATAAAATTTAAACAGGGAATAATTCAAAAGGGAATAAAATTCAGTTTCTATATGATGCAGGGTTTTCCAGAGGTTTCGGTTAGTGCTCTCAGTTTAATTTTACTGTACTTGGTTGGTTATACTCGTTCAGGTATATTTTGCACATACCTTGCACAACTTGAATCCTTTTACAATTATATTGAGACTGTTTTATGACCTGGAACATCGATACATTGGCAAATATGCCTTGGTAAATGTTCTGGGAGCACTTTGAAGAGAATGCGCATTCTGCTATTGTTAGGTGGATTGTTATATAAATGTTCATTATTTCAAACTGGTTGGTAGTATTCTTCGTCTTCTATACCTTTACTTATTTTCTGTCTACTTGTTCTATCAGTTATTGGAATCTCTGATTGTACCTGTGGGCTTCTTTATTTTCCGTTTTATTCCTACCAGTTTTACTTCATATATTTTCAAGATAGGTTGTTAGGTGTGTAAGTGTTTAGGATTATTATGCCCTCCTGATGAATTAACTACATTATCGTACAAAATAACCTTCTTTAGCCCTGGTAATATTCTTTCTTCTGAAATCTACTTTGTGAGATATTGACATAGCCTCTCTAGTTTACTTTTTATTACTGTTAGCATATGTATTTGTATGCTTATATTTAAAGTGAATTTCTGCTTGGCAGCATGTCTTGCTCTTTTATCCAATCTGATAACCCCTACCTTTTAATTGGAGTGTTTAGACCTGGGGCCCCCAATCCCCAGGCCAGACTTGTAGCAGTCTGTGACCTATTAGGAACCAGGCTGCATAGCAGGAGGTGGGCAGTGGGGGAGCACAGGTAACTCCATTTGTATTTACAGCCACTCTCCATGCTCATATTACCACCTGAGCTCTGCCTTCAGCCAGATCAGCTGCAGCATTAGATTCTCATAGGAGCACGAACCCCACTGTGAATTGGGCTTGCTAAGGATCTAGGTTGCAAGCTCCTTATGAGAATCTAATGCCTGATGGTCTGAGGTGGAACTGAGGCAGTGATGCTAGTGCTGGGGAGCGGCTGCAAATGCAGATTATCATTAGCAGAGAGGCTTGACTGCACAGGGACCATCGTAAATCAATTGCTTGCAGGCCCGTATCAGAACCCTATCAGTGAGTGGCAAGTGACAATTAAGCTGCATCTGGTGGCAGTTTGTAAAGCCATCTCCCCCACATCCCCTAGTCTGTGGAAAAATTGTCTTCCACAAAACCGGTCCCTGGTGCCAAAAAGGTTGGGGACTGCTGGTTTAGACCATTTATATCTAATGAAATCATTAACATAATCAGGTTTAAATCTATCACCTTGATATTTATTATCTATTTCTCCTAATTGATTTTTGTTGTCTTTTCCCTTTTTTACTTTCCTTTTTTGGATTCCATTTATCTCCTCTGTTGGGTAATTCGCTCTAACTCTTTGTTTTGTTACTTCGTTGGTTGCTTTAGGGTTCATAGTATATTTAGTCATTCCCCCAGGGCTCTTCCCAAGAGAAATGAACATACACATCCACACAAAGACTCAAACGAGAATGTTTATAGCAGCTTTATTTGTAATAGCCCAAAGCTGGAAACAATCTAAATGTCCATCAATACATGAACGGATAAACACATCTGTCACGTCCATATGCTGTATACCACCCAGCAATGAAATGGAAGGAACGGTGCACACACATAGGGACAAGAATGACTTTCAGGATCATTATGCTGAGAGTAAGAAGGTGAACCAAAAAGAGTGCATGCTACATTGTGATTCTTTTTATAAAAAAATTCAAAAATGTGAACTCTTCTATGGTTGAAGAAACTGTATTTATGGTTGGGGATTGGTGGGGACTAAGACAGGCAGGGAGCAATGGGAGGGGGTCACAATGGGGCACAAGGAAGCTTGGGGGCGGTGGTTTGATTATCTTGCTCATGGTGATTTCGTGAGTGTGCACATAGAGCGACACTTCCCAGATTATACTCTTTGAACGTGTGCAGATCACTGTGCGAAAACTGGACCCCAATGAAGTTTTAAAAAGAAAATAGAAAAGTAAGGGGGAAAAAAATGAGGTCTATAATCTTACCACCTAAACATGAGGACTATTAGCAATTTGGTTATTATCGAACTTTATCATTACCTTTTCAGACACTCAAGTGGTATCTGAAAATTTTCAAAAACTGTAGTACTCCACTATGTTAATACAAATAATTTGACATTTTTCCATTGCTAGGGTCAGTTTCTGCTTGTCAAGGGAGCAGTTGTGGTTATTGTTATGATTGTACAAAATGGGTATTCTTATTTAGCAATTTCCCCAGTCATCCAAACAGCAGATCTTGAAACCTTCCTAGGTACATTCCTCTCAGTGGCGTAACCAACTGACCACTAAGCTCTCTCAGTTTCTACCTCCTCAGTATTTCTTGTATCTGCCACCTCCTTTCCACTCTCATTGTTAATGTGATAGGTTAGCACGAATGTGTTGGGTTTGCATAAATTATAAACAAGAGTCCTAAAATCACACAACATGGACTCTCCTGCAGTCAGGGGTGTGTCCCATTGTGCCCCAGGCTCTGATGACCAGGACTGGCCCTCATTTTTCTTCTGGACAGTTGCAACAATGTCTTTGTTCTTTTATCTGCATGCTAAGGATAGTAAACCAAACTAAATCTAGTAAAATATGGAAAAACAATTTTCCTTGAGCATTTAAATGTTGATTACAAGCTGTTCAATTAATTAAATAGCTATGTGTTTTTTGTAACTGAGTATGAATCACACCACACACGTATATATTTACAAACACTATTAACATCATGGGTTTTATTAATTTTCTCATTATTTCTATACTAACATTTGTGTCTTCTTACTCTCACTGCTATTTTCTCTTTTTTGATATTTTTCTGAAGGATCTAGTATGATTATTTTGATTTCTTCCTGAATCACATTAATATCAGCAGACCCAAAAGAAAAGTTAAGAAGTTATACCATCTCAGACAAACTGAGATCGTAGAATTTGGGTCACAAGCAATTTTATTCTTAGTGGAGTCAGAGGCTTGGCAGCTCAAGTCACTTCATTGGTCTACCAGCTTCCAGTCTTGACACTCCTGAAAAGAGTTTAAATGTCCCTGGAATGTGAGGCTCTCCTGTCATCTTCCAGCTAGAATGCCAGTTCCTTAGCCTGACATACAATTGGTAATATAGCGATCTTCTTGCCCAGGCCTTGGGAAGCCTCACCCTCTATCAGTTTCCCGCACAAACAGGCTTCCAGCCTTGCTCATCAACTCCTTCTCAGCCAAACCCACCTCCCTTGAAAGGCAAACTCTTGAAAACTCTTCAAGTGATTGTTTAAGAAGCCCTCTGGTGACTTGTTTGCAGCACTTAAGGCATATCTATAATTGCTTATTAATAGCCCGTGAATTCTCCCAGGAAAAACAGGTACTTAGCAACAGCTGTTGGATTTTGCATGAGTGTTTTCTCTTTTGTTTGCATTCTGATTCCCTTAAAGATGGTTGCCTGGTTAGCGATGATTTTCTTTGCACGAATAGCTGGCTGTATTGGTGTAGAAGTTTGGTGATCCCAGACTTTCTTATTGATTTGCCTCGTATGGAAATCATCTTTTCAGAGTGCTCTCACAACTTCTTAAGGAAGGGAATCATTTTGTCAAGTGTACTGTACAATGTCCACTTTAAAATAAAAAGTTGCCCTGTCCAGGGTGGCTTATCTGGTCAGAGCATTGTCCTGTAAATGGAAAGGCAGCAGGTTCGATGCCCCCTCAGGGCACGTACCCAGGTTGAGGGCTTGGTCCTGGTGGTGGTGGACCAGGGTGCATACAAGAGGCAGCTGATCAATGTTTGTCTCTCACACTGATGTTTCTCTCCCACTTTTTCTCCCTCCTTTCCCCTCTCTCTAAAAATCAATAAACATGTCGTCGGGCAAGGATAGAATGAACAAAATAAATAAGTAGTTACCCAGCCATTCCATGGTTTTTCACACTCGATTTTGTCCAGAATTTTTGGGAGAGGAAGATCTAGTGCTAGGGATTCATCAATGTGGTCTAATAATTTGTATTGTCTGTACCCCTAGAGGCACATGGCAACTTGCATTGTGTCTTACTTGATTTTAAATGAACATAATACTCATTAATTGTGGCAAGTTGAACACAGGTGTTCACAAAATGTCACAGAAAAGGGGTAAAAATAATAAAAACAAACCCACGAAGACAGCATAAACAGGAGAAAGGTACACAGGGATGCAGCTTCTTTCTTTTTTCTATTTTAGATTTTATTTATTTAGTTTTAGAGAGAGGTCAAGGGAGAAAGAAAGAGTGAGAGAGAGAAACATTGATTGGTTGCCTCTTGCGCACACCCCAACCAGGGACAGCCTGCAACGCAGGCGTGTGCCCTGACCGGGAATCAAACTGGCAACCTTTCCTTTTGTAGGTTGACGCTCAGCCAACTGAGCCACACCAGTCAGGGTGGGACACAGCTTCTTACATAAACTTTCCGTCAGCCTTTCTGTCTTCAAGCCCTCCCTGCACCTTGGCTGGCAAGTGGATGGTGCTGTGAAGTTTGGAGCCCTTCAGAGTTCTGTGGCATAAACTGGCTTGCTTTCCGTTGGCTTTTCCGCACTGCAAGCCTACAGTTTGGCTTTGTTTGGTTGTTGAAGTTGGCATCCGCTCTTCCATCAGCTTCCCAGCTTCTAAAAGAGCTGTCATTTCTCATCCGTTCCATCTCTTTTTCTCTTTGCCTTATGGGTTTATGCTTTTTGTTTCTTTTCTGCCATTTTAGTTAGATTTCAGGAGGAATGGTAATAAACACAAGTTCAATTTGGCAAGTTTAACTGAAAGTCCTCTTTTCCTTGTTCTTTATGTTTTATTGTTTGTCTGGTCTCCCCAATGAGAGCGTGAGTTAATTTCAAGAAATCAACTGTTGTCGTGTTATTTATACATTGGTATGGTACTTTTCAAATGGGAGTTCTAATGTCTGTGGTTGTTACCGACCACCTTGACTCACACACACAGGAATCCTTGGGGGTACCTGAAAGACTTTTCAGGAACGTCAGCAATTTCCAGGCCTTCATCAGTGCCCTCTCCTTACATTCAGCTGAGAATGCCCGCAGCCCAGGTGTCACACTGGCTGTCCTTGCTCTCTCCCTCTTTCACAATGCCTTTCTCAATCTTTACTATGTACACACACACACAAACACACAGTCTTTCTATGGTATGATTTCCCCCTGTGTAAAAATCTGCAGGGAAGCATACAGAAAGGAAATTGAGACGTTGCTTTGGGTCAACTTTTTTCAATTAGGGTGCCGTAATCCAAGGTCTGCCCCCCACCTTCTCCCTCTCTGTCTCTGTCTCTGTCTCTCCCCATCGCTCATCTCTACATTTTTTTCTGTCAAGAACACAGCCTGGAGCCCTGAAGCAGTGTGGCTCAGCTGGTGGGCGTCATCCATAAAGCAAATGGCCACCAGTTCGATTCCTGTCAGGGCACACGTCTGGGTTGCCGGTTCAGTGACCAGTCATGGGACGTGCAAGAGGCAATTGATTGATGTTTCTCTCCCTCTCTTTCTTCCTCCCTTCCCCTCTCTCTAAAAATAAATTTATTAATTTTAAAAGAACACACCCTGGTGTCAGAAAATGAATATTTGTCCTGTGCCTGAATTTACATATATTATAGAGTGGGGGAAGGAAGGCAATAACAACAATTTTTAACTGAAGACTTTCACTCTTCCATGTTTTGTCAAAGAAGCATTCCTGAGGAAGAGTCCAGTGATAGGAAAGCAAAGAAAGCAAAGATGAGAAACGCTGAAGGTGGTGACACTTTATTTCTTCCAGCTAATGGCAAAACTCCACACCTTATCTACCTACCTGAGAACATGGTCATTCGAAATCCATAAAAAAAAAAAAAAAAAACCCCTTGGATTCTAAACACTATTCTCCAGTTTAAAATCAGGGTACATCCCTTGGACAAATGGATGGTTCCAAAGATGGGGCAGGGAGGCAAGATGAGTCTGGAATGTCTTGTTGTCCCAGTAAGTAAAAAAATCCTAAAAAAGAAAAAAAAAAAGAGGATTTCTTGAAAGAACAAAAGAGCCGATCTGATGGAGCTCTCCTGATAGCCGATGGTGGGGCAACTGGAGCAACAGAATGAATAATGGCATTATTGGATATTAAGCCGCATAACAAAATAAAACATCCATGAGTCCATACTATAAAGAATTGATTAAAAAAGCGGGGTAGATGAGACAGCTCTTCTGTATAAAATTCCAATTAGTGTAGAAGGAAATAGAAACTCACCGCTGACAAAACATCACAGTAAAACCTGTCATACTCATGGATACAAAGGACATTTTGACAGTTTTCCCAGGGGAGGGGGTTTGGGCTGGATGAAGGAAGTGAAGGGATTAAGAAGCACATATTGGTAATCACAAAGCAGTCACAGGGATGTACAGTACAGCATAGGGAATATAGTCAATAATACTGTAATAACTATGGATCATGTACTACCTGCGGATGGTACTAGACTTATTGAGGGGACTGCTTTGCAGGTTATGTGTCTAACCACTGGGTTGTACACCTGAAACTAATCCAATGTTGAATACCAACTGGAATAGAAAGATAAAAAATTATTTAAAAAATGAACAACACCCTCGTCCCCCAATGACTGTCAGAGACAACACCTACTGAAACTAGCCAGCATGAGGAGCAACAGTCTGCACAGTCTCCAAGTACCGCCCCCAAGAGGTCTATTAACTAAAAGGGAAGGACAGGAACTGTACAATGGGCGAACCACCTTGGCCAAGTGATCAAGGTCAGTATCACCAATAATATGTATGACATATTGATGTTAGGAATCCTGTGATACAATGGACTAGGGACACTTCATTTCATAATTTCAGTTTGATCATGAGAAAACAACATACCAAAACCGAGGACCATTAGACAAAATAACTCATAAATACTGTTCAAAAGTGATTCGAGCCTGAAAACAGATGGAGGAGCTGTTACTGACAGTAGCAGACTTAGAAATAAGGTAAATGCATTTCCTGAGTAATATTCTGGAACAGATAAAGGACATTAGTGGGAAAACTGGTGAAATATGAATAAGGTTTTCTTAAAATTGTTTTACCACATTAATTTCTTGGTTCTGATCATTATACTATGGTTACATAAGATGCAAATATTAGGGGAAGCTAGTTGAGGTATATATGAAAATTGTAATAGCTTTACAACTTTTCTGTAAACCTACAGGGGATTCAAAATAAAAAGTGAAAACAATAAAAAACCATGAATACGAAGTACATCTGCTGTGCACTGTTTTCCACACCCAGTGCTAACTTGCGGCCTAATGCAGTATTTTGATTCCGGGACAAAATTTTGATCTTGTACAATCACACCAACAAATGTTGGGAATGGAAGCCTAGGATCTAATGACTCCTTTTAAAATGGTTGTGGTTGAAAAAAGAATACATTTCCTAATTGAGTAAAACAGCAAACAGGTGACAGAGGTGTAAGCCTGTGAGCACAAACTCTTGAGTTTTATTTCATCGCAAGTGATGTAACCTATGTACACAATTTTTTCTCTTCCAGGTTCTTTAACATCTGAAATTGCCCTTAAGGAGACTACACTGTAAAATGTGTTTAATTACTAATTTATTACATTTTTCTGTCAATTAATACATCCTGTACGGAGCCTTTGAAGGGTGTTTGGTGAGTTCACTGACAAGCACTGAAAGCAGATGGCTCTGTAAAACTTACAGGTAGTCGCAGGCTCCTTAAACTCACAACGTAAATAGATTTCAGTGTTGAAATAGGAGCCCATTTTCTTCCAAAGTAATTTTCTCCCACTTTCTCATAATAGTGTAAAAAGGACATTTATAGTTTAAAAAATCTGTATTGAACACAAATCAAGATTTTTCTACAAATATCTTTTCAAAAAGTTTTAAAGACATCACAGAATAATGTGTGATGTTAAAGGAAAGAATCTTGCCACAGCAGAGTAATTTACTTTTAAGCAATACAGTGTAGTATTTTTTAAATTATCATGGTAGATTTCGAGTGTGTATGTGCTATGTTACCACACTGGATTAATCCGTATCTTTTACATTTACACAATAAACGACTGTATATGGCCAGTTACCACATACACTGTCCTACTGCAATTGCAAACATTGTAAAAGGCTATCTTTATGAAAGCTTTAAAAAATTTAATGAAAGGCAACCAACATCACCCTAATTTTTTGTAGAAATTATCTTTCTCCCTCCTACTTTCCTTTCCCCTTTGAATGATACCTTTACAGCATATTAATGCACGAAGATATTTATATCACTTTTACTTGCTAGCCTTAAAAGATTGTTTTCTTTTCTGATATATCGAATGTATCAGAAGGCACCAAGATTAGATTCCTAAGTTGTTTCAGAATTTTTGTTCCTTTTTCAGTTCCTCTAGAATGATGTTCCTCAGAAAAGTGCGACTCTCCGGACCAGAAGAAAAGGAATGATACAACACAGTGACTCGAAACTTTTACCATCGAAAAGGTAGAAATATATTAATAGATTCCTTGAACTTTTCATTTAGGACAAATCAAAATAACCTTCTGAACATAAACATAAAAATAGAGCACATTTATTAACAGTAGGAAAACTCCTAAGCTTATAATAACAATGTATTAAACCTGACGTAACAACATACAGACAAAAGCATTAAGAATTCTCTGCCAGATAATCTGATGCATTATCCTAAAAATATGTTTCATACATAACACTAACATAACAAAGTACAGCATTTATTTCACAGGGAGAAAGCTTTATCACAAAAAACAGATTTACTGGATTTCAGCTTTTAAGTAAAGGTTAGAGATATATTTTAAAGATAAAAAAGAAAAACCAGATTCACCCTTAAAATAAAAAAGTATATATATATATAATCCATTTATTAATACTTTTATGCTCTTACAATGTAAAACATTTAGAAACTTTTGAGCTCTCAGTATTTTGGCCAGTTAACCTATTTGGCTTTGACATATCCTAAATTCCCTTTTGAGAATCGGACGAAAGTTTTCGGTCCATCAGTCCAACACAGGTCAGCGACTCTACTTCATTTTCTTCTTCTTCGGGGGTTCCTCCTCGGAGCTGCTCTCGGTGCTGGTGCTGCTGCTGCTGGAAGAGCTGGAATCCGAGTCTGAATCAGATGATGAAGACGAGCTTGTGGAGGAGGCCGAAGACGAGGAACCAGAGGAGCTTTCGTCAGTGTCGCTGTCCTCGGAGGAAGAGGAGGAGGAGGAGGTAGACGTTTCTTCACTGTCTGATGAAGAATCACTGGCTGAACTGTCACTGCTGCTGCTACTGGAACTGGTTACGCTCTTAGACCTGTTAGAAAATCAACAGTTACGTGCATGGGAAGCTGACACTTAACAGAACATCCGTGTCCTAGGAACGTTATGTACACATGCATAGTGAAGCTCTGTCAGCATGCTGTTCCTAGATCGGACGCTTTGGGGACTGCCTGACTGTTGTAACCACAGACGCTTCCCTCCCTTAGCAGCAAGGTCTTTCACTTCGGCAATTCAGCGCTCTCAGATGGAATCCAAGTTAAGTGTACCTGATACGCTCTACAGCCAATGATATTAGAATAAAGTTGCATTATAACAACTGGGATTATTTAAACCTCATGAAGAGTGGTAAATGTTTCATAATCTAACTACTTTACACAGATACAGCTGGTCAACAATTTCTCACCAGTCTAATAACATTTCCTATTCTAAGCTAGGAGGAATTATTTACTATTTCCAGGCAGAAAGACTCTGGAAAGTAGGAGAAAAAGGAGACATCTAGATTCTAAAGGCAATAAATTCCAATAGGTTAAGGGAAGAACCCAGAAAATAGGATAATAGGATGATGTTTAATCATAAATTTCAAACAAGAAACTTCAGATCCAAATCTTATAACTACTATTTTAAAAGCACTCTTCCCACCTCCAACTAGTATTACATACTGACTATAAGACACTCTTGAAGCCACACATACCTTTTTTTCTTGGCCTTTCTTTCTACATTAGCTTCTTCAAGGCTGTTAAACACGAGGGGGAGAGAAACTCCTGTTAGTAGTGATTATGCACAGCTCAGACCAAACCTGTCACCCCCAACACTATTTTACACCGGGGAAACACTTTGTCTATTACAACATGGACTCAGAGTCCAGTATTTCTTGTCACAACCAAACGGAAAGTTTCCTACTTACTGCAGGCTGTATGTGGTACAAAGAGTCATCCAGCGCTGACGTAAGACATGCCATCTACCAACTGTACCTCAGTAGCCAGGTAAGTTAGTAGTTAGGACGACTGAACGTGCCAACTGGGTTCTTTTTCAGTTTTGAACCTAGGCTGATATGGCTGAATCAACTACGTCCTGAATAACAAGACGAAGTAAACAACAGCACAACAGTTGTAATTTATAACTGGAGTTTCCTGAGTGTATTATAAATGGCCATTTCATATACAAAGAGAAGCAACCTTTAATTTAACATAACCATTTCTTTTTCCACATGTCCCCCACATTATTTACAAAGAATAAAGTCTTGTGACTTTTGAATGAAATATAAAAATGGCTTGCTGTTGTATTCCTGCCAAACAGCATGCACACTAAATCAGGCTTTCAAATTACAAAATTACTTCTATTATTATAGCACTATCGTGTAAAGTTAACATTTCTATATTCTGGACTTCTCTATATTTCTGAGATAATGCCTCTATCCTTATTTCTTGAGTCTTCAAATATATATGTATGTAAAGTTGTTTTACACAATGGAATTACTGAACTGTCATCTTGGGGTTAAAATGAGTGGGAGAAGTACATTTATTAAACCACACCACAGGAATCCATGATCACTGAAATCCATATACTTCCATAGCTTTATCATTATACCAAAGTCCAGTAATCTTTATGTAACAGAGCCATATCTAAAATTCATGTAAGTCTATACATTTTTAAGATCAAGATACTTGTGTAATACAACTAGAAAAACACAAGTAAAAGTAAATGTTGGGATGAAGTTATTTATAACTCTTACATTTTATTTTTTAGGAAAGAAGACTTCAAACTTTTTTGCTTACCTTCCTAATAAAAGAATTTTGAAAAACTGTATTTTCTCTTTATAGTATTTTAATTCTAAGTTTCAATATTTGTAAAGGGTTAACTCACTGGCATATTATATATTGCTATTTTAAGAAGAAATTAGTTATAGTACATTGATAATTGTATCCATGAAAAATAAATGTCACAAAAACTTGATACCTACGATAATTCACTTAAAAAACACATGAACAAGCTTATCTTCAACATTTGGTACTTTTACACTGTCCTTTTTTTCCTTTTGAACTTCTTTTATATTGCTTTCCCCATAGAATGTATCCTAAATATTTTTGTGCCTGAAGATTTTACTGATCACTTATGAAACTACTTTGTAATAAAAATATAGATATAACTTGAAATTATATCTTTTAATCACCTGTGACCATAAAGCTTCAAAAGTGTTTAAAAATTCTGAACTGAGTTACCATTACTATAAAGTTGATTAAAATAATGTAAAAATATAAATTTTAATAACTGTCACATAAAATAATTTATTGAAATTCCATCTCTTAATGACATGGATAGATTTTTTCCAGTTTATGTATCCATGAATCTTATTGCTAGACTATGATAAGGTTCAGCATCTATTCAATTCCTATATTTAATTTTTATAGATTTAATCCTGATAAACCCTGTTAACCCAAATAGGTAGATGGAAATAGAAGTTGTTTGGAAATGCCAGTCAATTCTCTGACCTCTTCCCATGTTATATTCTACAAGTAACATAATGATGTGTCATTAAAATATACTTACATAAACTGACAACTCAATTAGGTCCTATTTCAATTTTGCTGGGAAAAAAATTTACAAAATAATTTACTCCCAATAATCAGGACCATTTATTTCTCAGTACAATACCAGTAGTATTTTGATAAATCTCTAGGTTTTTTTACATGAGGACAATACACCGAGGGAAGAGTAGAGATAGGTGAGAGGTATGCCTTTCTTTTGTGAAATACAGGGTGTTGGGAACGTGGACATGGAGAACCAGGAGGGAAGTTCTCATACAGATTTATTTTTGGAAAAAGTTTATATGAATATTGATAATCTAGATACTGATTACTGAATTATTCCTACATAACCCTTGAAGAGCCTCATGCCCACAAATCGAAAGGCCACTGCCTTGAAAGCCCAGACGTTCACTACACCGTTAGAGAACTAATGGATCCAGACGTTCACCACGCTGTCAGAGAGCTAATGGATCCAGACATTCACCATACCGTCAGAGAGCTAATGGATCCAGACGTTCACCACATCAGAGAGCTAATGGATCCAGACGTTCACCATACCGTCAGAGAGCTAATGGATCCAGACGTTCACCACATCAGAGAGCTAATGGATCCAGACGTTCACCATACCGTCAGAGAGCTAATGGATCCAGACGTTCACCGTACCGTCAGAGAGCTAATGGTCCTGAAGACGTAGCTTCTCACCTGTAGCCCTAAGCCAACCTGACCCCTTCCTATCTCGGTTTCTCTAGAATATGTACACTCACTTACTTCATATGGATTTTAAAGACTCTATTTAAGAGACATCAAAGGTTAAATAACAATTTTCTACTTTCTTTCCTATCCAGCTCTCCTTTTAGAAAGGAACTATTTATTATTGGTCATTTATGTCTTTAAAAAAAATCCCACTATTCCTTTTTAATTCTTTAACATAAATGATACCATATTATATATACTGTTCTCTACTTGGTCTGCATACTTAATGTAAGTATCTTGGATACTTGGTTATCTTTTCCTATCAGTTCACAAAATCTACCCCATAGTACTCTGTTGTCCTGTCACTGGTAGTTGAGACAACAAAGAAAAATGATGAAGAGCATGCATCCTGAAGAGACTGGCTGGTTGAACACTTAACGTCTCCACGTACTGGCTGTGTGACTGAATGAGTTACTGAGCCTCTCCATGCCTGGGTTTCTCACCTGTAAAATGGGGATTAATAACAGTACTCACCTTTATGTGATGAATCTGACACACTTCAGTATACTACTACTTGTTAGCCCTTGATAAATTCTATAAATATAAATTAAAATATTCCTTTGGATACCACGTATAAACTTACCTTTGTTGTAATAATCTGTTTTCTTTTTCTTTTAAAGCTTTCTTGAGTTCTGCTGTTCTTGAAGGCCTATGTAGGTATTTTCTTTTTCCTGTGCATTCGTAAGTCCAATGTCCAAATTCCAAGCATTTCTGACACCTCACATGTTGCTTATTTGCTTCACTACAGAACAAAAATCAGAATACAGGCCTTAAAATTTTGACTTGGCATAGTCTGCCCTGAAAATCATTAGCAACACAAAGTGTAAAATGATGTTTAGTTTTAAATAGAAACAAACATCATTTCACACTTTAAATGGTTTACATTACATTCAATCATAAGACAGCACAGGACCGTGAGGTTCAGAGAGAATTGAGCTCAAATCTTTATTCCTCAGTTCCACTGCAGCAAGGCAGGCCTAGGGAACTCAGACAACCCCGAGGCTGAGAACTAGAAAAGACAGTCAAAACATTTAAAACCACCTGCCTGAGGCATTGGAGAGCTAATGAGAAGGTAAAGAATAACCAAGCCGGGATGTGGAAGAAGATGGAAACCCAGGAGATCAGCCTTGTAGTCTGTACCCAGCCTTAGGGCTCCGGGGGGCTGTCCTCGAGGAGGACGGTCCAGCCACAAACGGAGTGGGCCAGCCACAAATGGAGCGGAGCGGCCACAAACGGAGCGGAGCGGCCCGGCCACAAACGGAGTGCAGCCTGGTTTCTAGACACCTAGACACCGAGGAAAATCCCAGCCCCTGCAACTGGATTAAGACGCAGCAAGCAAAAATAAATACATATATACAATAAATAGATGAAAGAATTGGAAAGGAAGAAATAAAATTGTCATTCCTCACCGGTGACATACTATGTACACAGCAAATCCGAAAGAATCTACAGATAAAATTTATGAAATAATTTGAATTCAGAAGTGAGTTTAGCAAGGTTTTGGACTAAGGTCGGCAAACTGTAAAGTGTCACATAGTAAATATTTCAGTCTTTGCAGACCAAGAGGCAAGAGTGAGGGTATTATGTAGACACATAATAGGAGAGGAAAAAATTCTAGAAATATTTTGTTAATATAAATATTTCAGGCAAAAGAGGTTTACTGATGAGAAGAATGGAGTTCCTCTCTGAAGGATCACATTTCATCAACTGAAGGTCAAAGTCAGTGTTCCCTATTATCAAATTGATCACATATACCAACATACATACGTAGGTAACATTCTTAGCTTGTACGTATACAGGAACATGCAGCGGGCAGGATTCAGTCTGCCAAACGCTGTGGTAGATACAAGGTCAATGCATAAAAATGAATTGTTTCTATATAATAAAAACAGTTAAAATGAAATTTTAAAAGGTGATGTTTATAATATCCTGAAAAATACCAAGTACCTAGAAATAAATTGAAGAAAATGCGTGCAAGTCTTTTATGCAGAAAACAAACAAACATTACTTACTTAGACAAATCAGAGGGACATACCTTGTTCACAGATCGGAAGACCCAATACTGTAAAAATGTCCTTTCTCCCCAAACTGACCTACAGATTCAAGGTAATGCCAATACAATCTCAACAGGTTTGTTTGTTGGTCGGAAAAGGCCTAGAAGAGAGACATCTGAAAGCCCGCCAAAATGAGCTGAGACTAGTGAAAAATATCAAGAACACTAGAAATTGTTTCATTTTGTGTCTTAGTTATATTGAAAGCACAAAGAATCAAAAACGGGATAGGTTCACTACTTGGCGTGCTAGGCAAACAGGCCACCAATATCACGTTAATGGGCTTAAGAGAACAAGCAGGGCTACTTTATGTTGCTTCAGTCGGAACCCAGATACAATTCTACTTAGAATGAAAAGAGTACAACTGAAGTCCAAGATATCTGAGGAGGAAGTAACACAGCCCCTATGCATTCCGAATGTGTTTAAGTCACATGTCCGGGTGATCGCTCCTTGACATACCAGAGATTTTCCAGGTGAGGCTGCTGGGCTGCTGCTGGTAACCTCAGGAACTCTGGCACACAGGAGTGGTGTTGAAAGACCGGAAGTAGGCAAATGCTGTTTTGATTTTAGAAGTGGGGAAAAGGGTAGATTCCACAAACTAGACCGATTAACTTAACATCCATCCCAGCCAATATTCTGGCTGGGTTTATTAAATTGATTCAGAAAGAAAAGCCATGGCCACTAGGTATCAAAATTTTACAGACTAATGCCATATCGCCTTTTGGGTGACTGTATTTCATTAGGGCATCCTGGAAAGTCACAGTATCCTTGTAAACAAAACAGAACAATTAGACTTCCGGCCAACATGGAGGTGTAGGTAGACACACTGTGCCTCCTTACACAACCAAAAGAAGGACAACAACAATTTAAAAACAAAAACCAACCAGAACTGACAGAAAATCAAACTGTATGGAAGCCCAACAACCAAGGAGTTAAAGAAACATTCATCCAGAACAGTAGGAGGGGCGGAGACAGGCGCACGGAGAGGACTCACAGCGAGGTGGCAGCTGGCAGACCCAGCCAGGCGACGGCTGGTGGAGCAGGCGGTCCCACATTCACGTGCAGATAAACTGGGAGGAACAACTGGGGAGCAAGACAGACCGTGAAACCCAGGGCACCAGCTCAGGGAAATAAAGCCTCAGACCACCTACTGAAAACACCTGTGGGGGTCGAGGTGCCGAGGGAGACTCCCAGCCTCACAGGAGAGTTTGTTGGGGAGACCCACAGGGTCCTAGGATGCAAACAAGCCCCCCCACCCGGGAATCAACACCAGAAGGCTCCACTTTGCTTGTGGGAAGCGTGAGAAGTGACTGAAATCCAGCAGAGAAGGGAGCAAGAGTCATTGTTCCCTCTCGGACCCCTGCCCCACATACAGTGTCACAACCCAGAGACTGGGTTGCCCCGCCCTGGTGAACACCTAAGGCTCTGCCCCTCACTACGTAACAGGCATGTCAAGACAAAAAAAATGGCCAAAATGAAAGAACAGATCAAAGCTCCAGAAAAAATACAACTAAGCGACAAAGAGATAGCCAACCTATCAGATACATAGTTCAAAACACTGGTAATCAGGATGCTCACAGGATTTGTTGAATTTGGTCACAAATTAAATGAAAAAACGAAGGCTACCCTAAGTGAAATAAAGGAAAATGTACAGGGAACCAATAGTGATGGGAAGGAAACTGGGACTCGAATCAATGGAGTGGACCAGAAGGAAGAAAGAAACAACCAAACAGAA
>CM052546.1:30681139-30758932 GCA_028533065.1 Trachops cirrhosus | reverse complement strand
TAGGTATCACGGGGGGGGGGGGGGCGGGGCGGGGGAGGCTTGGAACTAACCCCTTGGTTACCAAGGGATAACTGACTTTCCAACATCTTCATAGTGGAAACTTCTTTCGGTCACCTTTTCCAGGCTCATCTTTGTCTCGTCTAGAAAAGAAACTCTGATGCTTCCAGTGAGCTCAGATGCCCTCTGCTCCTGTTCCAGCCTGCTGCCGCCGCCTTTTGCACTAGGGGTGGATTCCTGTGCCACTGCCCGGAAAACACGTTAGTCATGCTCCTCCGAGTCAGGGCTTCTACTGCTGGCATTCAGGTATCGAGCTGTAATCACTAGGGATATATTTAGATTTTTAGCTCACGTTGCATTTGAACATTAAATACATGTCAACAAGAAAGTAAATGGCCCTCCTTTGGTTGGGAAGCAGTGTTCAGGCGGAATGCCACACCAACTTGTTCATAGTAACACTGTTCATAGTAACACGGATTCTGCATCAGATTACAGACATTCATGCTCCAGATTCCTCTTTAACCAGGAAAAGTGAATTATTATCAGAGGCCATGGGGGCTTATGAAGTCATTGTCTTTGAGTCTTAGAGCACAAAGTAAAGAGCATTCTGTCCTGAGACAAATGACACATCTGAAGAGAAACCAGCATTAGGATACACCGAGTCCAGATGGATTTGATAATTAAAACAAAAGACAGTAGAGAGAAAGCTTTGTAATTCGTACTAACAAGATGGCAACTGCTACTGTGGCAGGATAACTCCCCGGGGGTGGGGTGGAGGTTGTGGGGGCAGGTTGGGAGTCCCTTTACGCTTTAGACAGGACAAGCCAGAGCAACACGACTGAACAGGCCAGAGTCATCTTTCTGCTCTCAACAGACCAGACCAACAGGCAGGACTTCGGGTGGAGCTGGAATGCCAGCTGCTCGAGGTGGAGGAAGCTGTGTCTGGGACTGGTTGAAGGGAGGGTGGAGCTGATGGATAACGAGGTTGTGAGTCAGGCCAGGAAAATTTTGAGTGATCAGGGGACCTAGATGAAAGGGTTAAATTTTCATGATCATATCCGTTTGTGTGCTTGTGTGGCTTGGAGAAATCTGGGGGAAGTTCATCCAGCATTTTAAAAAAAGTATCCATCATGTTATTTTAGATTATATTTATTTATTTGTTTTTAGAGAGAGGGGAAGGGAGGGAGAAAGAGAGGGAGAAACATTGATGTGTAAGGGACACACTGATTGGTTGCCTCTCACACGCCCCCAACTGGGAGCCCTGCTGCAATCCGGGCACGGACCCTGACCTGGAATTGAACCAGCAACCTTTCAGTTCGCAGGCCAGCACTGTCTCCATTGAGCCACACCAGCCAGGGCTTACCCAACATTTTAAGATTGCAAAGAGGGAAAGAGTATGGACTGATAATGATGGAGACCATATGTATCGGTGTAATCAGCCTGAATAAGGGCAAAACTTGTGCTTTGGAGAAGGACCTCAGAATGAGATCATAGTGACACTATGTAAACAGACAGTGTGATAGGGTAAAGAAAGACCGACCCTAGGATCTCAGCCAATTTGGAGTCAGAAGTGAACTGTAACAGCAGTTTCTATATCAGAACAGCATATGATTAGACAAGTGCTTGAGGGGGACAGGCAGGAGGCTAACCTGTGCTCTATGGCTCTGTAAGTAGTATTGTTTATATTCATACTTGTGTTTATGATGAAACAAAGTGAAACGGGTTTTCTATAGGACTTTTCAGAGCCTTTAAAATGGTAACATTAACCTGTCGATGTTTCATGGCATGCTGTCCTGGGGAATGCAAGCTGGGAAAGGCTGATTTAACCTAATGTTGAAAAACGCGTGACCAAATTCAACCATCATAAACAACGAAAACACCGAAAGGGAGGAAAGTATTCCAAAATGTCAATAGTGAATGTTTCTCGTTGAATTATTTCTTTTCCTTCTTTCCCATTATTTACTCTATAAGGAACATGAATTTAAAAACAGCAGTGGTGTAGTTGTAGGAAACCCACATTGAAGTCAGAGCTTTAAAAGCTGTGTGACCTTGAACAGTTTCCTCAACCTCAACAACTCCCAGTCTTCTCATCTGTAACATTGGAAAACGCCTACCCGATGGGTTTGCTATGAAGATTAAATGAATTATGGCATCTATATCACTCAGCACAATATCTGAGTGTCTACAGCACATACTGTAGATAAGAAATTGGAACATAAAGAGATAAAGGTCTGCTTTTTGCTAGCTTAGCTGAAGGCTAGGGAGGTAGGATATGGTAATTATTATTGAGTGATTAGAGTTTTAAACTGAAAAGAATAGATACTACACTTGATCTTAGCCAAGAGGCTGAGAAGTGATGAATGATTAGAGCTTTAGAGGGTAAGGTAGGGATGCTGGCTAGACTGAGGGCACCGGTCCACTCACTTTGACATCTGGGAGACCAGAAAACACCATTATCGGAGTGTTTAGCTTTCCCCTGAAGAAAAGACCTGCAGAAGCTGCTCCAGAGTGTGGGACAATATTCCACAGGCCACTTGGCAGGGATGATTATGAATTTTCATCCGAGCACCTTCTGTCTCATGGTGAGCAGACTACGAATACTGAATTTTTAAAACAAACAAATAAGCAAACAAACAAATACCTCCTTACGCCTTCTGGATTGCTTGGAACTAAATTTAACCATTGTACCAGAGAAAGGCATTTAACAACCTCCTTCTTCTAACGTACTCAGAATAACTCTGCTGAATGGAAAGAACTTGTGCTTCAGCCACAGTGCCTCCCTCATTATTCTGGCAACTTCGTTGCTTCACAGTTGTGATTCTTGGAAACTTGTCGTAAAGATGCTTCAGAATTCTTAAATAACTTTTTTCTGACTTCATTTATTTAAATACCCCAGAATAGCCTCCCGAGCTATAAGTTTGACATCCAGGAACCTATTTATAGCAGGATGAGTACTCTCTGTGACTGATGTTAATGTTTTATTTTGAGAAGGACAAATCCTTAAAAAGATTGATAGGGTTGATGGTATTTTAAACTGAAAGCTGTGCCAAGGCAATTATGGCAAGTGGATATGAAATTAGAACATAAAGA
This sequence comes from Trachops cirrhosus, assembly GCA_028533065.1. NCBI lineage: Eukaryota > Metazoa > Chordata > Mammalia > Chiroptera > Phyllostomidae > Trachops > Trachops cirrhosus. The sequence continues at coordinate 30,755,845 of CM052546.1, read as the reverse complement.
GATATCAGTGTGCTGCTTCCTGCCAGTTTAGCTAAAGGCTGGGGAGGCCTCCCGCAAGAAGGAGGGCAGAGACAGAGCCTGCACGTCAGACTTAGTGATCTTTTAGGAGGATTAGGCACTGCAGCTAGGGTGCCTGGCCTCTGCTCAGTGTTTAGTAACCCAGAGCAGACTAATGGATACAGACCGTCATAACTAAGGTCAATACATTCCTTGTTGTTATTGATATCCCTCTAGGTAGGAGAAAAACAGGAGATAGAGGATGGAAGGTCAAAGTCAACCTAACTTATTAAAAAATACTTTGGCCCTGGCTGATATAGGTCAGTAGATTGAGCACGGGCTGTGAACCAAAGGGTCGCTGGTTTCATTCCCAGTCAGGGTGCTAGGGGACTTAAGAGTTGGAAATTCTTAGTTTAAATAATAGCTAATAAGCTTAGTAATCAATGCACATAAATGCTTTTGTTCCAGGAATTGAAGGTATGACCCACCCTGGCTCCAGGAGACCATAAGCAGTTCCACCTTTGTTCCTCAGGAGGACTGCAAGCAACTCAAGATGATATCTGAGCCATAGTACTCCAGGGTGAGATGACCACTGCCCAAGACACAATGCTGAAGTCCTTTCTTAATCCAATTAACATTTCCCAGCATTTCAAAACCCCTCACCCACCTTGTTTACTCCCTGCTATAAAAACCTTGGCCTGGAAAGAAAAGACAAGATGGTCTCTTAGGGTATGAACCAGCCATCTGAATAAAGCGCCTGTAAAGGTTCAATCCCTGTCTCTGCTTATTGGGTTTGGTAATGACAGGCAGCCGGAACTCGGATGTCTTTTCCGGTTTTAAGGGCAGGTGCCTGGGTTGTGGGCCAGGTCCCCAGTGGGGGCCACCATGAGCGCCAACTACACATTGATGTTTTTCTCCTTCATTCCCTCTCTCTAAAAATAAATAAATAAAATCGTAAAAAGATAGAACTTTGTGTGTTGGGGGCCCTTAAAAGATAGAATCACAAAGAAATATTTAGAACAAGAAATTACAACAAATTACTGGAGACTTGGAGATTCAGATTCCCCTTCTTCTGAAACCTCATTAAGCAATTTATCAGATATGTTTATTACACAGAATTGCTTCCTGATAGCAAGTTGGCTTCCCCTAGGCACCTGGAACACTCTAAGCCACTCCCTGCTCTCCCAGGTGCCCTTAAATTAAGATTCATTAGTTTCAACTTTCCAGGATCACGGTCTGGAGAGTGGGTAATATTCTGCCAGCTTTGAAATCGGGAGGGAAAGCGAGCCTGGCAGAGGTACCCATTCCATTCTCCGCTTGCTTAGTAGCTGGGCATTGGAAGACGCGCTACAACGTTAAAAAAAATTCTTTAGCTTCGTGTAATCCCTACCACTTTACTGGCTGGTAGCTCATCATCTATGTCTCTTGCATCCAGTTTACGACAGGTACTTGGAATATGTTAGGGATTAAAAGCTTTAAGTCCTGTAGACCCCTCAGTCTTATCTAAGGACGGGAGTGGTTTAGAGAACCCTGAAATGCTGAAGGGAAAAAAACCCCACAAGGCGGTTGGATTGAGTGGATTCCTTCCCTCTGACGGGGAGGGCGCTGTCTTTAACTTAGATATTGCTAGACTTAAGGCCCTACTCCGGGTCGTGTTCCTACACCTGCCCTCGCCTCAACGGGTCAACCTCGCTCCCATTTTCGGGTCCCAACACAAACTGAGGCGCAGGAGGTCCCACCACCGGAAGTTTCTTTTGATACACACAAAAACGGCGGAAGTAGGCCAACGGCACTTCCTCACTACTTGGCTTTAAAGCCGGCTACCCACTATCTTTGGGGAGGAGAAGTGTTCTATCGCTCTCTGCCCTCATGAAAAGCAGCTGCGGCAGATTCCGTGCTCACGTTCAGTTGGTTAGCTCCGCCTCTCAACCACTTTTCACCCTCCAAGGTTCTCTCGCTTGGACATGACGTACGCTTGTACGTAACTGGGGGGCGGGACCTCAAAAGGAAAAACGTTTGAGCCGAGGTCTCGCGAGAACATTTCTTTCCTTCGCAGTTCTCGCTCCGCAGCTTCATTCTCGTCGCAACGAGATCTTTCGAGATCTTCTCCGCCCCCGCTACCCGGCGCCTCCACTGTGGCCGCTCTGCCGGAGCCGGCCTGAGCAGCACGCTCTGAAGCGGATCCGTTTAAAAGGCCCTCGGCCCTCTCGTGGGCACTCCCACGTCCCCACTAGCACCGGTCCCCTGGCCTACGCGGCCCGCTCTCCGCGCTCCAGCCCCCACCGGGGTCTGTGTCCTGTCTCGCCGGCCGGACCCGGGCTCGAGCCCGAGCTTTAGCTGGCGCCATGTCGGTGGTAGGCATAGACCTCGGCTTCCAGAGCTGCTACGTTGCTGTGGCACGCGCCGGCGGCATCGAGACCATAGCTAATGAGTACAGCGACCGCTGCACGCCGTAAGTGTGGGCCAGGCCGGCCGCGTGAGCTGGGTGGGGGGGGTTGGGGAGGTACTAATTGCTCGGGTGTGCGACCCTAGCGGCTGGGGAACACGGGCCGGGCAGTCATCTCCGTTCCGAGCTGAAGGTTCGGGGGATAGGGGACCCCTGCTGGGTGCCAGGTTATTAATTGTCACGATCTGCCGTGTGGGTCTGCGCCAGGAGCGAGGATCTTTGCCGGTGGCTCTCCGGCCAAGGGAAGGCTGTGAGCTGGTACTCGGACCAGCGGAGAGCCTGGTACGAGCTGGAGGGAAGGCAGGCCTGGGATGTAGGGTGGACCGAGATCCTCTTTCAGCAAGCAGAGATCAGGCGCAGGGCATACTGACGTTTCTTGAACTTAACACAGAGTTCGTAGCATTGCACAAAGCAGGCACTTAAAAGTTAAACGGGTTCTGTCGTCTGCCGGCGGCACGGAGGAGAAGCGACCGGAATCCCACGTGAGTGGGGGCGGGGCGGCGCCTGGAAGCTGGGGAGCGAGAGAACCTGAGTCTCCGCTGCGGGTGGACCAGGGTTCTCAGTTTGGGGTGGTGGTATAACAAATGCCGGGAAAGGACGTAATAAAATCGATGCTATGTCGATACCTTTGCATTCACTTTGTTTTCTCACATCTTTTCAGTATATTGAACTATGTTGGGTCATTCTCTGCTATTCTGTGCGCATCCACTTACACAGTAATACATTCCAACCGGGGTGTGGGCTGCAATTGCTATCTACTTATTTATTTACATACATACTTTTGAGAGGGAGGGAGAGAGGAAGGAGAGAAACAGAAACATAGATTTGTTTGTTCCACTGATTCATGCATTCATTGGTTGATTCTTGTATGTGCCCTATCAGCGATGAACTGCAACCTAAGACTGCTCTGAGTACCCGGCCCCGGACTAGGCCACAGTTAATGAATGACTCAGGGGCTCACTTTGACTTATAGAACCTGTAGTAAACTATGGACCAGTACAGACACAGTTCTAAAAAATCATGACTCACCCAGGTCTTTACTTGGTTAGAGTAAAATAATCTACTTTTTGAGTACAAGAGAAACCTTTCAATCCACTGTCTTCCTCTTGGACAAAATATTTCAAGCTTTATACTATTTGCTAGGTTCTCAGTGTGGCAGTTCACGGGCATCTGTTTTAAAGTGCAGTTTTCACCCTGACTTTTGTCACGCTTCTTAAGCAGATTGCTAGTCAAACTAGTGTCCCGTCTGCTAGCTTGATCTTTGCTACCTAGAGGGATCACAATATTTCCCTTCCATTTATCAAGTTTCTGCCCCTTATTTTAGAGCTAACCCAGGTGGCTTTCCCTAAAAACCCACTCCAGATCCCAAAATGAACTTGGATGGTCCTTGGCGATTTTCTTTTTAGTTTTTAACAGCTTTGTTGAGATGTAATTTAAAGTGCGCAGTTAGATTGATTTTGTGTAGTCACAAATTTGTGCAACAATCAATTTTAAAAGATTTTCATCACTCCCCAAAGAAAGGCTTTGCTGGTTAGCATATATCCTACTCCCCCTGCCCCTGGCTATTTTTATAGTTTTTAACAATGGGTATGTTCTGATTTGTATTCCCAGGGAAGTGTATTGTATATTGAATATTTTTTTAAGCATTAAAGTTTGTTTTTAAGTATTTAAGCATTAGTTTCCTGTTTGATACTGTCTTCCTCTCTGGGTCCTCGTTTTCTTCATTGGTAAAGAGCTGGAGCACTTGAGTTGGTGGTGGAACATCTTGGTTCTTTCCTGCCTGGAACTGAACAGACTTCGCCAGAGGGAAGAGAATCCCAGATACTGGAGCAAACAGTGTTCCTGTCCTTTCTTTTAGGCTGTTAACCTTAGGCTCTAAATTTTTTTAAGACAAATTGCCACAATTTTAACATAAATTCCAGAATTTAAAACTGAGTTCTTTAAGAGAAAAAGAACTTAATGTTTCCATTTTACAATTAAATATGCCTCACAGAGTAAGTGACCAGATACAGTATATAATTGTGATAAGAAAATGCTTTTTAAATGCTTTAAGTGATATATTAATTTGTATGTTTTCTTGGGTGTTTTCCGTATATTTTCTTTTATATTTCTCAGGAACTTTTAGGGATGCCATACACCCAAATAATTTTTTTAAAATACCCTCACCAGAGGATAATTTTCATTGCTTTCAGAGAGGGAAGGAAGGGAACATCTATGTGACAGAGAAATATGGTTGGTTGCCTTCTCATATGATCCCTGACCAGGGATTGGACCTGGGACCTTTTGGTTTATGGGCTGATGCTCCAACCAACTGAGCCACACCAGCCAGGGCCAAGTCATTTTTTGAACTGATTTTCATTAGCTGAGATTCCTGTGGTGGAGTCTGTCTGGCTAAGTAAGATGAGAGTGAGAAGGTTGGTCTTTTGTAGTGGTTATGGAACAGAGGTTTCATACCTCAGATAGACAGAGATTGTGTGATGTATGTTTGTTTTACTGTGAGAGTGGAGTGAGTTCCAAGGGTTGGCTATGATGGAAGTACCTCATTTCTTCTTTTTTTAAGATTGTATTTATTTATTTTTAGAGAGAAGGGAAGGGAGGGAGAAAGAGGAAGAGAAACATCAATGTGTGGTTGACTCTTAAGCGCCCCCTGCTGGAGACCTGGCCCACAACCTAGTCATGTGCCCTGACTGGGAATAGAACTAGTGACCCTTTGGGTTATAGGCTGGCACTCAGTCCACTGAGCCACACCAGCCAGGGCTGGATTCAGCTTTTGAGAAGCTAATTGATTCTTACCCAGAAGAGACACTTGCTTTTCCACTAAATCTAGGTTTCTTGTATTTTAGCAAATACGCCAGCCATTGTGCTAACCACTGGAAGTGTCCTGATGTCGAATAAACAAGATCGCCCCATCACGGACATGGCTAAGAGGAAAAGCCAGATGCTAAACAAACACATATGTGATCGCTAACTGCAGGGAAGGCCCCGGTGGGAAAGTGGAGGGCATGACGACACAGGGGCCTAATTTAAGTTGTGTGTGGGGTGGAGATGGAAGGTGGTCTTTTTTTTTTTTTTTAAAGATTTTATTTATTGCCCTGACGGGTGTGGCTTGGTTGGATGTTGGCCCACAAACTGAAAGGTCATGGGTTTGATTCCCAGTCAGGGCACACATCTGGGTTGCAGGTTCAGTCCCCAGTGCATACAAGAGGCAACCACCTGATCAATGATTCTCTCCCACGTTGATGTTTCTCACCCCCTCTCTCCCCCTCCCCCCCTAAAAATAAATAGAATCTTTTTAAAAAGTGCCATTTATGCACCCCTATGTTCATTGCAGCGTTAATCACAGTAGCTAAGATTTGGAGGCAGCCCAAGGTTCTGTCAGTAGAAGAGTGGATAAAAAAGCTGTGGTACACTTACCCAGTGGAACACTACTTGGCCCTAAAAAGGAAGGAAAGCTTACCTCGGGTGACAGCGTGATGAACCTGAACAGCATTATGCTAAGTGAAATAAGCCAGTCAGGGAAAGACAGATACCTTATGGTTTCACCCATGTGAGGAATCCAATGAACAAAATAAATCAACAGAATAGAAACAGGCTCACGGAGAACAAACTGACAGCTGTCAGAGGGGAGGGGTGTTGCAGGGCTGGATGAAAAAGGTGAAGAGGATTGGGCAAAAACAAAAACGCAAAAACCCCAACCCAGCTTACAGACACAGACATATGGTGATTAGCAGAGGGGACGGGGTGGGAGGAGGTAGAAGAGGGTATGGGGGGATGAAAGGTGATGGAAGGAGACGTGACTGGGGGCGGTGAGCACAATACTATACACAGATGATGTGTTACAGAATTGCACACGTGGCATGTATGTAATTTTACTTACGAGTGCCACCCCAATAAATCCAATAAAAAGAAAAGTGTCATTTAGGCTAATACCTGGGGGATGAGTAGGAATTTATCATGGCAGTGAGGGGCCTGGGGAAGAGCTGTCTGGGTAGAAGCACAGCAGGTGAGGAAGACCTGCCGCAGGAAGAGCTTGGCCGACCTGACAGATGACAGACTCAGAGGGCGACAGCTCCTCTTGAGCCACTGGATAGGCTGGTGGGAGATGAATGTGGAGAGGAGTCAGGCAGGGCAGACTAGAGTGTGGCGAAGCTTTGTGAACGTTGGACTTTTATTTAGGTGCCGTGGGACGATCTACCATCTTACATATGATGAACTTTTTGGTGGAGCAAGGATTTATGTGAGACGGGCAAGAGAAGAAGCAGGGTGATGACTAGGAGGCTAGTGCCCTATTCAGTCCACGTGGGAGTAGAGTTGCTCTCCATTAGCGCAGTAGCATGGGGGAGATGTGTGGGCGGATTTGAGATAAACTTTGAGGAGTTATAAATGAGTATACCTGTTTTTTTTTTAAAGATTTTATTTATTTCCAGAGAAGGGAAGGGAGGGAGAAAGGGAGAGAAACATGGGTTGGGTACCTCTCATGCACCTGCAACCCAGGCATGTGCTCTGACCGGAAATGGAGCCTGTGATCTTTCGGTTCACAGGCGGGCACTCAGTCTGCTGAGCCACACCAGCCAGGGCTGTTTGTTAATGTTTTTTGACTATAGGCTCGGAAAGTCTGTTTTTGTATTTAGTTGGATTATTATAGTAGAAAGGGTACAACCATAAAGCTTTTTTTGCAATAAGAATGTTTTTGGACTGTCAAACAAGTTAATTGAGTTATACTTTCCAAAATGAACAATTTGTAGAGTAGAAATGAATTATGAAAGTAGTTCTGTGGCCCTGGCTGGGTGGCTCAGTTGGAGTGTCATGCCGTACACCAGAAGGTTGTTGGTGTGATTCCCGGTCAGGGCACATACTGAGTTGGCCAAAAAGGCTGTTAGGTTTTTTTTTTTTTTTTTGGTACTATGGCTGTAGTAGTGCTTAGTTGTCTTTAACTTCATTTGAAACAATTTTGTTAGATTGTATTGTGACAGCTGTGATAACAGCATGCATTAAAAAAAACCAAATTGGTGAATTTTTGTACAGGCATTTTAATATTGAAAATGGAAGAAAATGCAACATTTTTGGTGCATTATTTCAAGAAAGGTAAAAATGAAACAAACTCAAAAAGAGATGTGCAGTGAATGGAGAAGGTAGTGTGAGTGATCGAACATGTCAAAAGTGATTTGCAAAGTTTCTTGTTACTATTGACATTTGGCCAAATGCTGTAATTCTTTGCTGTGGGGGTGTCTTATGCATTGGGAGATGTTTAGCAGCACCCCTGGCCTCTACCCACTAGAAGTCAATAGTGGGAGATAGCCGACATACTCAAAATATCCAAATCAATAAAGTTATTGGTGAAAAGGAAAAATGTGTCTTTTTTTTTTTTAAAGTTTTTTTTTATTTATTTTTAGAGAGGGGAAAGGAGGAAGAAGGAGAGAGAGAAACATCAATGTGTGGTTGCCTCTCATGTGGTCCCCTCTGGGGACCTGGCCCGCAACCCAGGCATGTACCCTGACTGGGAATTGAACCTGCGATGCTTTGGTTCGCAGCCCACGCTCAATCCACTGAGCTACGCCAGTCAGGGCCGAAAAATGTGTCTTTTATGGAAAAAAATATACAGACTTTTTGGCCAACACAATATCTAAGGTGCCAGTTCAATCCCTGGTCTGGGTGTATGTGGGAGGCAACCAATTGATGTTCGTTCTCTCCCTCTCCCTTTCTGTTTTTCACTCTCTCTCCCCCTCACCCTCTCTAAAATCAGTAAGTATATCAAGTGAGGATTAAAAAGAAAAAGAAGAAAATAATTCTGTGTATGAATTGTTTCTTTATTCCAGTTTACATTTAATATTATTTCGTATTAGTTTCAGGTGTACAGCACAGTGGTCATGCAGTCATACACTTCACTGAGTGCTTCCCCCCAATATTTCCATTACCCACCTGGCACCATATAGTCACTAAGTATTATCCACTGTATGCCCTATTCTGTATTTCACATCCCTGTGACGGTTTTGTAACCATCAGTTTGGACTTATTCATCCTGAACCTTTTCCACCCAGACCCCAGCTCTCTTTCCCGCTGTCAGCCTTCAGTCTGTTCTCTGTATCTCTGAGTCTGTTTACGTTTTATGAGTTTATTTTGTTCCTTAGATTCCACATAAAGTGAAGTCATATGGTATGTGTCTTTCTCTGATGGAGTTATTTCACTTAGCACAATAATACCCTCTAGGTCCATCCATGCTGTTGCAAATGGTGAGATCTATATTTGTGTGTGTGTGTGTGTGTATACACACACACAGTGGAGTATTACCATTGTACCACAGCTTTTTTAAAAAAAATCCTCACTGGAGGACACGTTCACTGATTTTTTGGTGGTGGTGGTGTGGACGTGGAGAGAAAGAAAGGAAGAAAGAAAGAAAGAAACATTGATTGGTTGCCTCCCATATGCACCTTGACTGGCGATGCAACCTGCAACCTAGGTATGTGCCCTCACTGGATGGAGTTGAACCTGCAACCCCTTGGTGAATGGGATGATACCCCAACAAAATGAACCACCTGGCCAGGGCTGTACCATAGCTTTTTTATCCTATCTACTTGTCTATTGATGGGTCTTGGGTTGCTTCCATATGTTGGCTGTTGTTAATAGTGCTGCATATATTCTTTTGAATTAACTGTGGGTTTGTTTGGATATATTCTCAGGAGTGGAATTGCTGGGTCGTAAGGCATGAATTGTTTACAGTATCATTTTGATGAATTTAGTTTTTTTTTTTTTAAAGATTTTATTTATTTATTTTTAGAGAGGGGAAGGGAGGGAGAAGGAGAGAGAGAGAGAAACATCAATGTGTGGTTGCCTCTCATGTGGTCCCCACTGGGGACCTGGCCTGCAACCCAGGCATGTGCCCTGACTGGGAATCGAACCTGCGATGCTTTGGTTCGCAGCCCGTGCTCAATCCACTGAGCTACGCCAGCCAGGGCTGAATTTAGTTCTTAATAAAGCAACATATTAGGAATTTGAAGAGATGAAAATTATTAATAACCACCCATCAGAGCAAAAGCGTAAAGTATGTATAATTTTTGGGTGACTGGCAAATAAACATCTGATACCTTATTTGTGCAAGAAAATTATTTCTCTATGAAGTGAATGTCTTTACATGTCATGTAGATCCAAAAAGAGCTGCAGGATGACTTGTGTTCAAAGAAGAGGGAGGCTGATTTGTTAACTAATGCTTCAGACTGCTTACACCATTCCCCTCATATGTCTCATGAGAGAGGTTATGAAAGCAGTTTCTTAAAATCACTGAAGAACTGAACAAGAACCTTGCATATAAAATTGGTGGAAGTAATTGGTAGGAACTTTGTCATTAGGGTCTAAATTGTTTCCTGAGACTTTTTTTTCCTAACTGACTTAACAGAATACTTGTTTGCTGCAATAATAAAAACACTGGAATGTTAACATTAAGTTTCCTCTCTCTCTAGTTTGCTCTCTACCCTTGCATACGTTTTTCTAGATTGTGTGTTTGAACAAATAGGATCATACTCTATTTTGTAACTTTTTCCACTTATGCAGGGTGGGGCAAAAGGAGGTTACTGTTGTATGAAAAATACAGTAATTAATAAATAGTAATACAAGAATAAACTGTATTTTATGCACTCAACTGTAAACCTACTTTTACCCCACCCTGTATTTCAGACATCTTTCAGAGTCAAATATGAATTTACCTCTTTAAATATGTAATTCCGTATTAGGACTGTAACATGTTTTCTCCAAATGCTCAGGTTATTTCTCATATTTTGCCATTACAAATAGTTCTTCAACAAGTAGTTTTTTATATTTATGTTTACATGTTAATGCTTTTATTTTTGTTGGATAGATTTCCAGATGTGAAATTGCTAGGGTAAAGAGGTATATGCTTAGAGTTTCAGTACAAATTGCCAGAATACTTTGCAAAAACTTTAGAGATTAATTAATGCCAGGAACATAAGTTAATAGTAAATTTCTTTACCTTTCTGAGGGTAGATGATTTTAGGATGGCTGACTAGATTTTATTGGATAGTTTGAGAAAGTGAAGCAGAATTAATTTATTCATTAAAAGATTTTATTTACTTTTAGAGAGATGGGAAGGGAAGGAGAAAGAGAGGGAGAGAAACACTGATGTGCAAGAGATACATCATTCCCCCAACTGGGGACCTGGCCTGCAACCCAGGCATGTGTCCTGACTGGGAATTGAACCAGCAGCATTTTAGTTCACAGGCAGGTGCTTAATCCACTCTGCCACACCAGCCAGGGCGTGAAGCAGAATTTACAGAGCAAACTGGTTGGCATGTTTTTGTATGAAACTGGGACCAGGGCTTCATTGGAGCTAGAGTAAGAGCTATATTTTAGCTATATTTTATTTCTTATGAGCCCTTTAAAAGTGGATCAGCAAAATTTATTCTTTATAGTAACCAGTTGAGGGTGGTGCTGTAATTTTTCCAATTTAGAGATGAGCAGTTGAATTGTAAGAGAAATTAAGCAACAGCGAGATCACACAGCTAGGAAGACAGAGAAGGGATTTGGACAGACCCTGACTATGTGATTGTAGGGCCTTGGCTCTTCTCACTGCGTGTGTTCGGAGTAGTCAGGTTGATGGCAGAGTGGAAAAGCCAAGGATTTCTCCAGTTCTCCCCCACCCCAAAGGGTCTCTTTGGTGCAGTAGTTGGCTTAGTGTTAATAGAACTTTTTTAGAATGTAAATATTGTGTAGTGATACTGTATTGATAATTTCGTATGATATGGTTAGAAAACGTGGACTTTCTCTGTACTTTGCAAATTACATACCTTGTTTGAGGGGTTGCTGCTGTGTTACGGGGTTAATGACATTTGATTGCTTTGTAAGGAGTTGGGACCTGTTTGTAGTATGTGTGTACACAGACCAAAAAAGGCATGAAAAATTTGAACGGATGCAAACTTTTATTTAGCTTTTCAAGATGTATGAAACACTACCTATTACTGTTAAGGCAGATGTGGATTTTAAAAGTAAGTAAAAATGTTAATTGACTTCAAGGAAAATACTACTTAGAGCAGCTCTGTACAGTACATTCTGTGACATTGGAAATACTCTACATCTGCATTGCCCAAAGACCAACGAATTTTAAGAAGTAGGGATGATTAATTTTTACTTGAGGGGGGATTGGGAAGGCTTCACAGACAAGTGGGTGATATTTCTGGAGAACACTGTGATTTATTAGGGACCGGAGCATTTTCAGGTGGCAAAAGTGGTGTGAGCAAAGCAGGAAGGTTGGAAGACTGTTGAACTTGGGTTGGGTCACTGTGTGCACTTGGGCGGCTGTAAGGTGAGGATGGGGTTGGGGCGGTGAGGAATCTGGGCTCTATTTGTTGGTAATTGGTTTTCTTGGGAAGGTAATTAGAAGCTCTTGCTTTTAGAGTTATCTAGACAGCATGGGAAATTAACCCTTCAACAGGACACACAAAAAAGTTGGGAGATGTTTTTTATTCTTAGAGCTAGTAATTGTTTTGAGATGTAGGTTTGAAAAAAGGGCTGCAGAAAACAAGGAAGGTAATATTACCTGTTAGTTATGTGGTATGGAGGTATTGATGGTACATACCTTAGAACGTCGGATCTGGTAGTTTTTATTTTTTAATTTTAATTTTTATAATTTATTGATTATGCCATTAACAGTTGTCCCACATTTCCCCCCTTTGTGCCCCCGTAGATCTGGTAGTTTTAACAATGGATAGACTTAGTGGAGTGAATGGAGTGGGTAAGATTGCCTTGGGCAATTTCCTAAAAGCACTGATGGAGAGATTTAAGTGGTACTCAGGACATTCTGAAACAGTTTAGTGATTGGCATATTTGCAGGAAGGCTGATGATGAGATCTTAAGCTGAACCACAGTCAGGGCACAACTAACTGCCTGCAAACTGCTCTGGGAGATTGGCCCACAGGGGCTCTTACCCCAGTGGGTGCAAAGGGCTGTGGAGGCTCAGAGAGGCCCAGCATCCTGTTAGTGTGTGTGGGGCTAGTAAACTTGAGTCCAGTTCGACTCAGTTAATAGGTCATCTAATGTAGTCCGATTTGGACCAAGGCAGTATGGCTCCAGAGCCCTATTTCTTAGTCTGCTATAAAATGGAAAGAACTAGGGTTCTGGGTAGGATAGAGAAGGTCAAGGTCAAAGCTAGAACTTAAAGTTTGAAGAAATGATCTGACTTCCTTGCTTTCAGATTACATGACCCTAGGTAAATTTACTTATTAATACCTTTTTGGTCTCAGCTTCCTATCCAATGGGGGTAAGATAGGGTGATTATGAGGATCGAATGCGATACTACCCATAAACAATTTATGCAGTATTTATAATTAAAGCACGAGGAAGAGGGCTTTACTAGCTTGAAGGGGAAATGGACTTAGGGAAGAGCTTTGTCTTTTGGGTGAATTTGATCTTATTGAAGCTTGAGAGAAAGCAACTATTGGAAAGGGAGGTGACAGATGTGTGAGGGTAAAGGTAACACGGGCAAGGTTCCAGAGGGATCAATTAGACTGAAGAACGTAGGGTGAGGCATTGGGGTGGAAGCATCAGTGCTGATACAACTTTAAGCTCAAATTAAGCACAGTATTTTAAAGTGGTTGTACCTAGAACCTGGTTTTAGTTTTGCTTTCTGAAAGAAGCAGCAAATAGATCAGCCCATCAGGCAGTATATGAATCGGTGATTTGGAAGGATGTGTTCAGAAGTGGGAATGAAGTTCCTTGTCAGAAAATGAGTCCTTGGAAGCTAGTTCTAGAAAATTTACTTTTTATTTGCAATAGGACAGGAGTAGTTTTCGGGGTTTATGGACTGTTCTGTTGGTGCAGTTGTAAGCTGTTTTAGAAAACAACATTTAATTGATGAATTGATGAGGAAACATTTTATGTTGGAATTTTGAACACCCGACTTGAAGAATTAGAGGGTAGTGGAGACTAGCCAGCCCACCTTTCTGTAGTATTTTAGACAGACGGTCATCACATAAAACTTCAACATCTAAAGCCTGGGCTCCCATGGACAGTTTTACTCAAGGTAAAGGTTAAAATTAGAGACTTACTTTGTGTTGCTAAAATACATGGCTTTTTCGTGAAGACTGAGAAATCTTGCCTGGTGTGGTTTGGGGTGTAAAGTTGGAATAAGGTTATATTCTAAAATGTTTGTTATATCTTGTAGGGCCTGCATTTCTTTTGGTCCTAAGAATCGTTCAATTGGAGCAGCAGCTAAAAGCCAGGTAGGTGGTTTTGTTTTTTCCTAAGACCTATTTTTCCTGTTTGTCCGTCCTTTGTTCAACTGTTCGAGTGTCCCTTGTGTGCCCAGTGCTGGTAGGCCTTGGCCAAGAAGCTGAGAGACAGACCTTATCCCTGCTTACGGGTGGTTGTGTGAAAAGCGTGAATGGTGTAATCTGTTTAATGCAAACTACTAGGATGTAGGTATTTCAAATGCTCCTAAAGTCTTCTCTTTGGGCTTTCTTTTCTTTTCTTTAAGGTTTTATTTAGTTATTTTTAGAGAGGAGAAGGGAAGGAGAAAGAGAGGGAGAGAAACATCAATGTGTGGTTGCCTCTTGGGTGCCCCCCACCAGGGACCTGGCCTGCATCCCTGACTGGGCATGTGCCCTGACTGGGAATCGAACCGGCGACCCTTTGGTTCGCAGGCTGGTGCTCAATTCACTGAGCCACACTAGCTAAGGCATGGGCTTTTCTTACTAATATTGAAGGTCAGTGTTGTCTCTAGATTTGATCTTGTTAATCAAGGTTCTCAAGGAAGGAAAACACTAGAAGCACATTAACTTACTGTTAGTTGACTTTGCAAACCAGGAGTCTGACGTATCTGCTGGTTTCTGAGTAACCAAAGCAGCAGAATCCCAAGAATTCTGTTATCCTGAGTGTCTGAGAAATTAAGGAGTGTGAAATTAAGGAGTTGTGTGTTTGACCTTTTTATGGTTCAACCTGGAACAAAGTATAGAATGAATACTTATCTCTTTCTCTGGGCTGGGAAGGGCCTAAAATTCATGAGCCCAAGAAAGTGATGCTTGGCCAGTTGATTATTAATAAAACTGGGTATTTTACAATCTAGGAGGTGGTAGATAGTAAGTACACAGCTGTATTGAAATGCCTTTCCTTCTAAAATTTCAGTGAATTCTTCCTGGTTTTAAATTTGCTGTCATCATTGAGAATAGTTACTGTACTGCACTGACTGCTGAGTTCTAGGTTGACATGGTCATTGTGATACTGAGTTTCTTCTTGGCTGCTTGCTGAAGCAGGGCCTGGCTGGGGAGGCCTCGCTGTTTTCAAAAGGCTTCTCTGTGTGCCTTTGACATGCCCGGTGCAGAGGAGCTCTGCAGCTTTTCCCCGGGGCTTGGCACACTTCACTCCTGCATCAGGAGGAGGAGCCTGTGAATCTTAAAACAAGTTCATTCTGGAATTTTTTTGAATGTCTTTGCCAGTGTTTTTTCCATAAATTATAATACTTTATTGGAAAGAAATTTAAAAATACAGATATAATACGATAGGGAATTTGGAAGTTTTATCGTACTACCGTTATACAAAAATCAGTTTGTATCTTAATGTTAACCAATTGTACTCTTTCTAAGCATATAAATATTTTCTCTTCTACAAAAGTGAGGTTATACTGTATAGGTACAAAAGTGAGGTCATACTGTGTAGGTACTCATCTTTCAGCCTCCTGAAATAATCTCGCCCCTGTGTGGGTGCACTGTGCTGAGTTTACCCGTGCACACTCAGGCTGTCTCCAGTTCTCTGGCGTTGCGAACAGCACTCTCAGTACTGTTTTGTGCTCATCTTCGTGTGCATGGTGCCATCTCTTTCTCCTTTATGGTAGGTTTCTTTGACTGGAGTTTGTGAATAGACACAAACTTCCAAACTGACACCTGGAAAGATTGAATCACAAGCTATGGGAATTTTTAAAGGCTAAGAATCATATATAAATGTTTATGAGAAGTTTAAGACAGAAAATACTCTTACAGGTATCATGACTTGTCTGTGGAGAAGCAGGACACACGGGTCTGTGGTCTCCGTCACCTGTTCGAGGCCATCACCCCTCGAGCCTCGCCTCACGTGCTGCTCGCAGGTGTCACTCCGAAAGGCTTAGTGTGGAAGGAAACTTTGTGGCATTAAAATGATGCTAATTTAATCGGGTGCTGTTGAATTTTTTCCCCCTATTTACTCTGTGACTCTGATACCCTTTCTCGTAGATCATTTCCAATGCAAAGAACACAGTCCAGGGATTCAAAAGATTCCATGGCCGAGCATTCTCTGACCCGTTTGTGGAGGCAGAAAGGTCTAACCTTGCATATGATATCGCGCAATTACCTACTGGATTAACAGGTATAAAGGTAAGGTTCTCAAAATAATGCTTTGTGATCAAAATACAGCATTTTATTTTTATTGGGCCAGTGTATATCAATACAATTCTGGTTTCCTGTTGGAATGAAAATGCTTATAAATGCTTAGGAAAAGCTCTTGCTAGTAAAGTCCATTTAACATTTTTTTTAGTGATTTGGATTTTGATCGAGAACCATAGGTAGCATTGTTAATATGGCTTGGATGGATGGGTAGTGATGAAGCTAATGCCGCTGTTGCTGCTTGTCTTGTTTGCTATGTGATTTTAGGGGGTGACTTGTGGAAGTCAGGCAAAGAAATCAGTGCTTTTAAGTCACTAGGCAGATAGGAGGTTATACTCTTGACAGGGGAGGAAAGGGGAGCTGAGTCTTTGATATCTCTGGGACACCTAGAAGAGTCTATTTGTGAAGCGTGCAGTGAACTGATCAGACAAAAGAGGTGAGAGGCTGGGGGATGGGCAGGGTGCATGCCACTGCCTCTCTAGCCTGCAGAGGCGCTAAGAATCCAGGAGGGTGGTTGAACTTTCCAGGCAGGTGAGTTTAGAGAGAGGAGATTTGGTGTTTTAGACATTCTCACTGGAGAAATAAGAATATGGGAACAGGCTCAAATCCAAGAGATGATGGAAATTGGGAGAAAAAGATAATCAGTTGTACCATTGTAGCCCAGGATTCGGTTGGTTTTAGAAGTGAAGAATTCTGATAACTGAAGGATAATCTCTGGGCTTACTGAGGTCACCTGTGGCAGTAGTCTCGGAACAGTGTGAATGACCTAGTGAGGGGTAAAGCTGGAGTGCAGAGGAGGGAAGAAGGAAAGGGGAGCTGAGGAAATAAGGGGGTGACACTCATAGTTAATAAAGAAATAGGACAGACGTTGGCCGATTTAGTCCTAAGCATTGAAAGAAAAGGAGTGAGAAACCAGGGAGAAGACCTGGGTGTTAAATGGAGCCGAGTTCGGGGGCAGAGGGGTTGACTAAGATTAGACAAATAGCAGGGATGTGGGGGTAGCTTAGAAAGAGGCTCATTGAGAGGGTATTTTCCCATTTTTGTCATGCAGTAAAGTGAGAAACTGTTAGACTGTGAACCAGAACGCATTGTGATTGGGCCGGGGAGTGAGGAGATGAGGAGCAGGTAGCTTTCAGGCTGAGCCAGAGCAGTACATTAAAGGAGAGAGTGACATTTTCTGGTCTGGATTGTTGGGGACTGGGTATAGGTGGAATGGGGCTTGTCCTAGGTAGTAACCTTCCGGCATTTAAAGTTTGCAGCTCTTGTCAAACTTGAAGACTTTTATCCAGGGCAGGATAGTTCGAAGCTTTGTTCATTATTCTTTAATCCCACTAAGTGTTTGTGCTGTCAGGTCGGTCAGGTGCCGGGGTTACAGCAGTGAATGAGTTTGACTAAAACCATGCCCTCAGGTTAGACTGGATCTTAACTGGGGAGATAACACAGTTTGCCCAGTAAGCAAAGTAAAACACAAATAGTCTGTGTCAGGTGCTAAAATAGTTTCACCACCAGCCCCCTTACAGAGGGGTGAAGTGGCTCACGGTGAGCTACATCAGTGCCCATCTGCGGGGGTAGATTGTTTCAGGGTTACGGTCACGGCACTGTTTACACAGTGGTCCTTATCTCCAGTATCAGGTGCGTGTTATAAAGCTAAAAATGACCTTTACATTACTTTTGCTTTCAAAACCAGCTTTCTTCTTGTCCTTCTTGAGATAGCATTCCATTGAGGATGTGAGGCGATGCTCATTTTAGACTTAGGACATGAACAACTGTAAGCCGAGATCCTTTTGTTGCTTTACTGCAGGTGAGATACATGGAGGAAGAGCGGAGTTTTACCACGGAGCAGGTGACCGCCATGCTCCTGTCCAAACTGAAGGAGACAGCAGAGAGCGTCCTCAAAAAGCCCGTTGTGGACTGTGTGGTCTCGGTGAGTGCGGGCCCTGCTCACTACTGGGGCTATGCGAGGAAGCATTTGCATTTTAACTGCAAATTACCCTGTTTTTGCTTTAGGTTGTATGGTTATTTTAAGAATTTATCAAACTAGTCTTCATTTTCTTGAATTTTATTTTCTGGCCCCTAGATTTTGCTCAGGCCTCTGTTTTTCTGCCTGTTCAAAGGCCCACCTCAAGGCCCACTTCTTCCTGGATTTCTTCTAGCCCCGTGGCTGGTCTCTGGTAGCCACTCTTTTGTTAAATTAGGTGGATACTCGCAATAAGGAACGCACTCTTTTCCTCCATTTCTGACTCTGTGTCTTTGCTGTCACTGTTTCTGGCGCTGAAGGCAAGGCAGGGGCGCAATGTTATCTTGTCCATATCCCTAACCAGGTGGAAGCTTGCCTGTTGTAGCTTTGTGCTTGTGGTGTGAGGGAGTCCTTAGCAGCTGTTGGAACTTGGGCAGCCCTGTTGGCTTTGTCATCGAACCTCGTCATTCTGCAGCTGTCTCATATTTTATCTCTGTGGCCTCATTTGGTGCACTGGTTGGCAAAACAGGGGCTGTTCGGTCGCTTCTTCGCTCCACAGTCTGTTGTCCTGGGCGTTCCTTAGTTCTTGCCCATCTAGCAAAGGAGGGCTGACATGTGTCAGGAGGGACTGGATCGTGACTGTTGGGCCACATTCTGGGGGTGCAGAGAATAAAGATGGTACTTCTGTACAGACACTATTCCGTACACTGTTTCGTAGATGCTTCTGCCTTTCCTGCACCCTCCGTTCGTCTGTCATTGGTTCTCACTTTCCCATCTGGTGCCTTTGTCATCAGTCCTAATTATGCTCAGTGGAGAAGTAAAGTTTATGTAAAAGGATGGACTGCCTGAGTGGCTTTCTCAGCTTTTGAACAAGTTTGAAGGTGGTGCATTAAGTCACGTGTTGGGGGGCCTCAAGACCACCCTGAGTTCCGGTGGTTTGCTAGGAGGATTCACAGGACTCGGCGTGTAGCTGTGCTGCCAGCCAAGATTTATGACGGTGAAAGGACACAAAGCAGAGTCAACAAGGGAAGGGTGCATGGGCAGTGTTTGGAGGAAACTGGGCGCAGGCCTCCAGGAGTCTCCTTTAATGAAGTCACGCTGGCTGTGCTTAATTCTCCCAGCCACAAGTTGTGACGGCGCACGTGAAAATGTCGTGCACCAGGGAAGTTCTGTCTGTAGCCTGAGAGTCCAGGGCTACTCCTGGGGGTCGGTTACATGGGTGGTACCCTTTGCCTAGCACGCACCAAAACTACAGACTTCTGGAAGGAAAGTAGGTATTCCGCGTAGGCTAAGTTGTAGAAACAGTGCAGGTACAGCAAGCCACTCTCAGTATTGGGGGAGATTTCTGTATTAACTTAGGAAACGGTTCTGGTCATTAGACTTGTCTGAGGATTCGGGCACCGGCCTCTGTGAGCTCTGTGCGCACCGGCACCTCTGGCTCCTGGTGCTGACGGCCCCGTCTGACTGCTGTGGAAATAGTGCCCTGGTGTGTTTGCTTCAAATAGAAATTGATTATTGTTAAATGTAACCTTAATTTTGCTTTAGAAAGGTGGTAATAGCCACTGTTCAGAATTCAGTTGTGTAGAAAGGAGGGGTGTAAGGGAAGCTTCAGCACCTCACTGCCTAGCATGGAGGTTTTCCTTCCGGGGTTACCATTGCCACCACTCTGTTACAGACCTTCCCAGGGGTTATGCACTGGAGCACCTATGGGCAGGTCCTTTTGACTTTGATCTTTCTGTTAACAAATTTTGGACAGTTTTTCTTCTACTTGGTCTACAGCAGTAAGGAAGTGCCTCATTCCTTTCAGTGGCTATGGGGTACTCCAGTTTAAGTGATACGTAGTTAACCAGTCTCTTCTTGTTAGACATCTGTTGCTTTTTTTATTGTGATGAATGCTGCAATGAGTAAACCTGAACAAATATTATTTCACTCTTGTAAGTTTGTGGGATTTATAGGCTAAAGTTTTAGAAGTGCAATTGCTGGGACAAAAGGTGTGTGTGCAGTAGTCTCCCCTTTATTCGTGGTTTCGCTTTCCATGGCTTTCAGTTAACATGCAGGGGATATGTTAAATGGAAAGTTCCAGAAATAAATGATTTTTAAGTTATATAAGTTGCATGCTATTGCGAGTCCTGCTTTGCTGGCTCTGTCCTGCCTGGATTGTGAATCATCCCTCTGCCTAGCGTATCCATGATACGTGTACAGTACTGTAAGATATTTTCAGAGAGCCCTGACTCGTGTGGCTTAGTGGATTGAGTGTCATCCTGCAAACCTAAAGGATCACTGGTTTGATTCCCAGTCAGGGCACATGCCTGGGTTGTGGGCTAGGTCCCCAGTAGGAGGTACGGCAACCACACATTGACGTTTCTCCCCCTCTCTTCCTCCCTCCCTTCACTCTCTAAAAATAAATAAATAACATCTTTTTAAAAAGGCATTATTTACCTTCTTTTAAAAAAGGATATTTTGAGAGAGAAACCATATTCATTTAACTCTTTATTATAGTATATTGTGTGGTTGTTATATTGTATTATTAGGTATTGTTAATGTCTTACTGTACCTAGTTTATAAACTGTCACACGTATGTATGTATAGAAAAAAATATAGTATATTAGAGTTCAATACTATCCTTAGCTTTAGGTATCCACGGGAGCTCTTGGAACATAACCCACTTGCGGGGGGACTCCTGTATTTGTAATTCCAAAAGAAGGATCTTATTTTTAGAGGGGAAGGGAGGGAAAAGGGAGTGGAGAGGAAACATCAGTGTGCGAGCACATTGATTGGTTGCCTCTTGCATGCTCCCTAATTGGGGACCAGGCCCGCATCCCAGGCATGTGCCCTGACTGGGAATCGAACCAGTGACCTTTTGTATTGTAGGACAGTGACCAACCAACTGAGCCACAGTCAGGGCTGTGTTTGTAATTTTAACAGCTCTTGTCCTTCAAAGAATTTGTGCTACTTCACACATCCACCTGAAATGTGGAGTGGGCTTATCTGACCATGGCCTCACCAGCATAGGTCATTGGTGTCTTAACTAATTCTAAGTAGGTGAAAAATGGATGGTGTCAAAGTGCATGTGATTTTAATATTTTACTTTTTAGGTGGAGATGAACATTTTAAAATTGAAAAGCCAATTTGTATTGTCCTCTTTGTAAATGTTCCTGTTCTTCGCTCATTTTGTTTATGATTTTCATTTTGATCTGTAGTTTCTCATGTATTAGGTTAATTCTTTGCACTTTTATGATGTGAGTTGCAAATATTTTTCCCATTTGGTCATTAGAATTTTTCATGAGTCAGAATCTTACAGGTTTTGTGTTATATTTAGAAAATCCTTTCCTACTCTGATGGTAAAATTCCTTTAATTCTGGTGCTCTTGAGTTTTCTTTTATTTAACACTCAAGTCTTTGATTTGACCTATATTTTGGTATAAGGCTTGCAGTAGGGATGCAGCTTTATTTCCTGTGTGGCTGTCCATCCGTTTGTCCCAGTGTTACTTGCTGCGTGTCCTCCCTTTTCCTCATGAGTCTGAAGTGCTCCCTCGATCACGTGCGGAATACATTGCTGTAGGGGTTTGAGGGTGTTTCTGAACTTCATTTATTTATTCCTGGCAGGTGCCTCTTAAATGAGGGATCTCTATAATACAGACAGTAAACCTTCAATTTTTTTGTAGGTTCCTGGTTTCTACACTGACGCAGAGAGACGGTCGGTGATGGATGCAACACAGATCGCTGGTCTCAACTGCCTGCGATTGATGAATGACACGACTGCAGGTAAGAGGGGCCTTAACTGAAGTTTTTGACATGTTAATTGTGAAGGTTGTGAAATCTTAAAATCCTGGGCTTTCTTGTTGTTTATTTGGCTTGGAGCACTTACCACCTGTGTGTCACAGTATTTTTGGTGACTGTGTCACTTACGAAGAATTCATCTGACCAGTACTTTCTCTGTATCTTTTTAGCACCCACTGGGTATTTAGTCACGGGGTTGTTTGGAAAGGGATACATTTATTGTTTGATCATAGCAGTGCTTGGACTTAAATGTTCGCCTTTTCTGCGATGGTTGGACTGGCGGAGTCGGAGGAACGGGAAGCAGCTTCTCAGGGACAGGATAGTGTGGGAAGGTCAAGAGGGCACAAGGGTAGAAGAAATCCTGCAGGATATGTCAGGGGAAGTGGGGAAGGGGTTCGGTAACAGTTGCCAAAGCCATGGGAATTGGGAATTGGATTTGGAGACATTAAGGAACCCTAAATGAACGTTAGCCTTTAATTCTTTGAAGTTAATGCTCTTCATGAATAACTGCGCAAAGCTTGTCAAGGATTTCTTTGTAGAATGGCATATGATGCAGCTCCATTCAACATATACAAGATCTGTTTCTACTTAAATTTTAAGTTTACTCTTAGACGATAATATGCTGAATTTGTTTTCTTTTTCTTATGTAGTTGCTCTTGCATATGGAATCTATAAGCAAGATCTCCCTGCATTAGAAGAGAAACCAAGAAATGTAGTTTTTGTAGACATGGGGCATTCTTCATATCAAGTTTCTGTATGTGCATTTAATAGAGGAAAGCTTAAAGTAAGTATTTTTCTTTCTGGAAGACTATAAGTGTATGGTAATTAGGAACTTGTGAGAGACAATTTAAATACATGGTTAAAGGATGTTACACTGATGAAAACGTGCTGTGAGCCATCTGAACTAGAAGCTAGGTATATAGGGTGGGGTGGAAGTTGTAAGCCCAGAGTAATTAAGAGCTGGCATGGTGTGAGGAAAAAGTACCTGCAATTGCTGAGCCTTATTTTTCTTATCTGTAATGAGAGAAAATAAGGCTTACTTGCAGGCTTGTTAGGAGGATTCTTTAGTATGTGGTCCCTTGGTGTTTTACACGAGGATGGAGGAGATTATGAGGAAGGTATTCTCTATTTGCTCTTAAGGTTTTGTGTGGTCTGGGAAAAGGGTGGAGGGACTAGAACTTGATGGTTCAAAGAAACCAGACTAGGAGTGGTACTGCAGATTTCTGGGAAGCTTAGACCGCTGGAGAAGACAGTTTTGTATACAGAGAAATCTAGCAGTGTTAAAGATGAGGAAGGGCCAGAGGATGATTACGGTCAGAGTTAAATTTACTGCCATATACGTTAGTTCCGCAATGGGATATAAAATCTTTTTTTTTTAAAAAAATTTATTTATTTTTAGACAGAGGGGAAGGGAGGGAGAAAGAGAGGGAGAGAAACATCGGTGTTGGCTGCCTCCTGCATGCCCCACACCGGGGAACCTGCCCCACAACCCAGGCATGTGCCCTGGCCAGGAATCCGACAGGCGACCTTTGGCTTGTGGGACAAGGCCCAACCTGCTGAGCCACACCAGTCAGGGCCAGGTGTGTGTTTTTTTTTTTTTTTTTTTAAATAAAATTAAAGCAAATCTTTGGGATAGTTGGGAGATTAGAAGTTGGCTATTTTAATGGATACAAATGCTGAATCAAATTATAATTATCGATGTTTAAACTTAACTTGGATTACTAATAGAATTATTTCTAAAATTCTATACTTCAGCCTTTTTAAACAGAAGATAATGGTCATACTTAGCTTCGGCTTTGGGACAAAGTGACGTGCATTAGTGGTCATCTGCTCTTTTTTCCCATATTGTCTTTCATTGCCCGGTGTCACTTGTCAGTTTTCCAATTACAATTAAAGTTTAGTTACAAAGATACTTATTATAAAAGCTTCTCCAAACTTGAAAAACATTTATGTGTAAAGAAAAAAACACTCAAGTTCTGGCTGTGTGACTCAGCTGTTGGAACCTCATTCTGTACCCCGAAAGGTTGTGGGTTTGATCCCTGTGGGGTTGTGTGTGGGCAGCAGCCAGGCGAGGTTTCTCTTTCCCTGTCTCTCTAAAGTCAAACGTACCCTCGGGGGAGGATTTTAAAAAAAGAATTTAAATTAAAAAAATACTCAAAAGTCTTAACAGTTTAGTGTGTTTCACTCTAGTCTTAAGACAGAATTGGAATCACACTGTATTTCAGTTCTGTGTCTTGTTTTTCTTTCTCTTCATTAACAGATGTAGGAAATTTTGCCATGATGTTTAACATTCTTTGAAGAGACTGTTTATTCCCTCGTAAGGATGTCATCGCTTACTTAACCCATCTTGTAAATTACTGAGTGTCATTAGATCTCATTTCCCTTCTAATTTGCTAGGGATCTGGGGGATGGGTAACCCACCCAAGCTAATGAGACTTCTGTGTTCAATAGAAACAAGTTGCTGGCAGTTAGGGCTCTAGCATCCTTTTGGGCAGTAAACTGTACAGAGCTAAGCCTTCGGCGGTCTCAGTTTTGTGATAGCAAGAGGACTAGAACTGTGTATGTGGCACGTTAGTGTTTTTGGTCTTGGGTTATGTAATTGCTGTTGGTCCAGCAGAGGGGTGTTGGTGTTGAAAATAATGAGATTGTGTTTTCAAGTCCACGTCCACAGCTTGTTACTGTATGACCTGCAGGTGATCTGGTCTGTCTGGGTTTGTAGCATCGTCTGTTACTGAACCGGGGGTTACAGTGTCTCTCGTCACAGGGCGTGTAACAGTGACTAAGCGACACGCGCTCACAGCCCTGTTTCAGCCTTAATGTTCCCCCTTAATACAGTTTATCTGTTAAATTCATATCATAATAAAATTTAAAATTGCCTTATTTTTGAATTAATTACCATCTTTATTCCAAGGTTCTTGCCACTGCATTTGATACGACGCTGGGGGGCAGGAAATTTGATGAGGTGTTAGTAAATCACTTCTGCGAAGAATTTGGAAAGAAGTACAAGCTAGACATAAAGTCCAAAATCCGCGCATTGTTGCGACTGTCTCAGGAGTGTGAGAAGCTCAAGAAATTGATGAGCGCAAATGCGTCTGACCTCCCTTTGAGCATCGAGTGTTTTATGAATGATGTCGACGTGTCTGGAACTATGAATAGGTAACGATATTAATATTTTGATGTTATGCTGAACTGTAATTTTTCTCCACTTTCATTAGCCTTAATTAGCTAATTGTTGAAATCATGGTTATTATATCACTTCAGTTCTGTAGGTAAAAATTAGAGGCCATTCAGGATCCTGCTTTTTATGTGAAGGTTGGGTTTGGTTATTCTAATAGTTCTGAGTAATGGAATATTGCAGGAAGTAGTTCTTTACATGTGCATGAATTATACATGATTACCAGTTTTCATAAAATCAAGGCAGAGTGCTGTAACGCAGACTTGTGTGAATTTGATTTAATCATTGATTCTCAAATTGGTATTTTGGGACAGTTCAGGGTCACTTGGGACAACAGCGCTTTTTGTATAGTGCGACAAAAATTCTGTCAAAAATGACTGGTTTTTAGGGCTGTCCTCGGGAATGGGACTGTTGGGTTGCCTGGGTAGCGAGACTGAGACAGTCTCTGGGACTCGGACTGTATTGGAGAGTTCAGGCAAGACTGATTCTTGTTTGGTGAAATGGAGCCTTAAAAAATTGAGGTGGGATTTAAATTGCCCCTAATCTGCTAGAGTTAGAGTATTGTGCCCGGTAAACAGATTTGTAGTCGCTTTTCCCCTGTGTTTAAACATGATCATTTTCATTAAGTAGCAGTTTTGTATTTGTTGGGAGTGGGGCTGGGGTATGGGGGCCATACAGTGTTGTTTCAGAAATTGTAAGTAACTACGAGAGCCAAGCAGATACCTGTTACACTTTTAAAAGTTGGAAACTGCCAAGCAGCTTGTGCGCCACTGGAAAAGAAAGGTAGTTGTGCTGCACCTGCTGCCCAGTCAGGGTCAGGGCACAGCCACCCCCCCCACCCTGCCCCGGAGCCTTCACGTCGTGGTTAGTGCTCACTGGCGGTCTTGTCGTCTTTTTAACTGATGAAACCAGATGATTACTTCTGATATTACAGCATTTCTTCTAATTAACTTTTTTAAAAATTGAGATGAAATTTTTACACCACTTTAGAGTGCACAACTTGGTGTCATTCAGCTCATTCGTGGTGTCGTGCCTGCCTAGTGACAAACCGTTTGCACCACTCCAAAAGAAATCCTTGTGCCCAGTGAGCAGTCGTTTCCCATTTCTCTTACCGCTGCCCCGTGGCCACACCAGTCTGCTTTTATCTCGGGGTTTTCCTCTTCTGGACACTTCACATAATTGGAGTCATGCAAGGCAGAGGTGGGCAAAAGTAGGTTTACAGCTGTTTGTGAAAAATGATACAGTAATAATAATACAATAACAAGCTCTGTTTCGAGTACTCACCCGTAAACCTACTTTCTGCCCCCTCTCTCCCTGTTTGTGTTGGCTTCTTTTTGTGTCCAGCTTATTTCACTTAAAACGTAATGTTTTCTAAGTTCCCTGTAGCATGGGGTCAGCACTTCATCACTTTTTATGGTGCTCTTCCATTTCTCCATTGACCAGTAGTGGACACTGGTGGTGGTTTCACCTTTTATCTGTTGTGAATGAGGCACGAACAAGTATTTGGCTATTTTGCTTTCAGTTCTTTTGGGTATACACCTAGGAGTGGAGTTGCTGAGTCCTTTGGTAATTCTGTGCTTAGCTTTTTTGGGGAATCACTTGCTATTAGGAATACAACTGTCATTTTAAATGACTGCCAAACCAGCACGGAAGAGTTTGTGTTGCTGCACGTCCTCACCGATACTGTATTAGTGGTATTGAATTTTTGCCATTCTGATGGGTATTTTCTGCATCTCTGTAATTTTTTTTGTTGAGTTGTAATTAATAAAAATGACTTTTTGAAAGTGTATTATTTTAGTGGTTTTTAGTGTATTCACAGAACTGTTCAGCCATCACCACGACCCAGTTTTAGAATATATTAACCGCCTCATAAAGAACTCTTAAATGAGCTATAAAGCCATGAACAGACAGGCAGGAACCTTAAATGCATATTTCTGAGTAAAAGAAGCCAATTTGAAAAGGCTAAATAAATCCTGTATGGTTCAACTACATGACTTTCTGGAAAAGTCAAGACCGTGGAGACAGGGGAAAGGTGGGTGGTTGGCAAGGGTTCTGGGGGGGACAGATGAATGGGTGGAGCTCCCCTAATTTTTAGGACAGCGGCGCTACTCTGTATGATGCTGTAATAGTGGGTGCTTGTTGTTATACTCTTGTCAAAACCTGTAGAACCCTAATGCGCACCGTCACGCAGCAGTATTGGCTCACTAGTTGTTAGCGGTGCGTCACACTCGTGGACGGTGCCAGTAGGGGAACTGGGAGGGGCCGAGGGGCATATGGAAATGCTCCATACTTGTTTATATCTCTGTAAACCTAAAACTGATCTGCAAAATAAAGTATATTAAAAAACAAAGGAAAGAAAAAAAGAACCATAGCCATTAGCTGTCTTTCTTCATTTCTTCTTTCTCCCCCCTAGCCCTAGGTAGCCATTAAATCTACTCTCTTTCTGAATTTGTCTGTCCTGAACTTTTCATATAAATGGAGTCATGTAATGTGGGGTTTTTTTGATTGGCTTCTTTTACCTAGTCTAATGTTTGCAAAGTTCATCCGTGTTCTGACATGGGTTAGTCCCTTTTCTTGTATTCATTTCTTTCTCTTGCTGTGAGTACACTTGATGTACTCTCCTTTTTGGCTGTTTATGAATAATGCTACTGTGAACAAACATTCATGTGCAAATTTTTGTGTGGTCATATGTTTTTAATTTATTTTATTATATACTCAGAGTAGAATTACTGGGTCATAGGGTAATTCTATGTTTAACATTTTGAAGAACTGCCAAACTGTTTTCCAAAGTGGCTGTATCACTTTATATTCCTACCAGAAATGTGTGAGGGATCCAGTTTCTCTACTCCTTGCCAATGCTTGTTGTTATGTCTTTTTGTTCGTAGCTGTCTGTCTGTTCCACGTAAGAGGAGTGTGTGATTTGACCTGTTGTTTATTTTATAGAGGCAAATTTCTGGAGATGTGTGATGATCTCTTAGCGAGAGTGGAGCCGCCGCTTCGTAGTGTTTTGGAACAAGCCAGTAAGTGTTCGTGTGCTCAAATCGTTTCTATGTCTCCCACTCTTTGCAAATATTCTTTGTTACTTCTTTCAGCTACACAAATTTTCATTGTGTAGATGACTTTAGTGCTGTGTTAAGCTTCTTTATATGTTCCCCCTGGAACTCCTAATTCCCCTAAGCAGTCTTTTGATAATAGTGCCCAGGGAAGTCTAAAGTGTCCCCAGGAAACCCGCCTCAGGCTCGGAGATGGCGGTAACCCTTCAGTTCTTCCCTGTTGTACCTCCTGCCTGTGCAGTGCTGCCGGCAGCCTCGGGCTCTTCTGCCAGTGAGTCTTTGCTGCACGACAGCAGAGGGAGGGTGTGATGGCCACACGTTTACTTCCACAGGGTGCTTTTCTATCTTGGACTAAAAGGTGGAAGTGTGATTTAGGAGATTACCGATTTTCCCAAATTGAATGACAAGACTTTTCAGGTAGAGCCCACCATTGTCTTGGCTGCCAGCTGTTTCCGAGGGCTGGAAAGTACTGTCGGCTGGTAGGTTGGGCTCCCGAGTCACAGTGACCACGGCAGGTGGACGTGGTCTGGTCCCCCACACTGTGTCCGCCTGCTGTTCTGTATAGCCCTCCTCAGCAGTTGTCAGTGTTTGTTACGTGAACTGTGGCCAGAGCTCAGGTGGTGTTCAGAGTTGCTACGTGGGTGACAGCAGAGCCTTGGTGAGGGGGTTGTGCGTGTGCTGTGATGGGACTGTGTGTGTATTCTGGGTGGAGTGCTGAAGTGGCTGGATGTGGGTCTCCGCACCTCTTTTTCTCCCCCATGTTGTGTCAGGGGCGATCCAGTATTTCAGGGCTGCCTTATTGTCCTTACGGCTAGCTTAACTATTCACGTTCTAACACATCTCTGTGGGGCACTCTTTCGGCGATTGTAGGGCATTGAGTATTCCTGGCTCTCAGCTCCTAAATCCCAGGATTTCTGTGCCACCCTGCCCCCGTATTTTTGAGGTCAAAACACCCACGTGTTTCCAGGTGCTGTGCACCTGTGTGTGAGCACGCGCTGTGCCTGCTCCTATGGAGGGGGTGAAAGTGGCGGGTTTGTTACACGTCTGAGTTGTTTTGTTGTGATAAGATGCTGTCTCACTTTTCATTTCACTGTAAAATAACTAACTTAAAGATTCTTTTAATCTGAACATCTAATTGCTTTAAAACAGAGTTAAAGAAAGAAGATATTTACGCAGTGGAGATAGTTGGCGGCGCGACGCGAATCCCCGCAGTAAAAGAGAAGATCAGCAAGTTCTTCGGTAAAGAGCTCAGCACAACTCTGAATGCCGATGAAGCTGTCACTCGAGGCTGTGCGCTGCAGGTGAGTTTCCCTGCTTCCTTCGGTGGCCGCTTCCAGGTCGTGGGAGCAGTTCAGCAGTGGTTTTCTCTCTCCAGCCAATAACCTGAGGGTAGCGTGGGATGACCTCGGGGTGGAAGAGTCTGAAACTTCTGTTTTAAAGTGGGCATCAGAGATGGTGTTCATAAATAAAATAGAACTCTATAGCATGTAAAGAGTAGAACTCTAACACGTAATAAGATGCATCAACTTATTAGAAACATAGGTGAGCCTGGAATACTGTCGCACTTGGCGTATTATCTATTGTCTACATACGGAGTAGCATTGTACATCAGTTAAATCAATGTTGATGTTAATGGAAAAATGGTAAGGAACAGCTATACTATTGGTAATTTGACAAATGATAGAAGTTTATAAAACTGCTTATTCAGACACCATTAAATTATTAATGTAAATATTTAAGAGCCATTGATGATGGTTTTCTGAAGTCTTTTA
Source organism: Trachops cirrhosus (assembly GCA_028533065.1). Lineage (NCBI taxonomy): Eukaryota > Metazoa > Chordata > Mammalia > Chiroptera > Phyllostomidae > Trachops > Trachops cirrhosus. The sequence continues at coordinate 30,726,311 of CM052546.1, read as the reverse complement.
ATAATCTTGTGATATTAGTTCATAATGTTTATATTTGTTTAATGGAAATTTAAAAAAAATTATTATTCTAGTGTGCAATCTTATCGCCTGCTTTCAAAGTCAGAGAATTTTCTATCACTGATGTAGTACCGTATCCAATATCTCTGAGATGGAATTCTCCAGCTGAAGAAGGGTCAAGGTAATAGAATTTATTAATTATTTTTGTACTTAAAGTTAAATTCAGTGTTACGTCTGAGTGAAATATTGCATTCCATTTTAACTTCTCCAAATCTGTAACATTTTGTTATAGTGCGTGAATTAAAGCGATTACTTATTTTAGTCATCAGAATACATACATGTCTTTAGTTTCTTATACTTGATTGTGCTGAAATAATTGGTGCCTTTTTGCACTGATTGAAATATACTCCTCTTTGAAAAACTGACACACATAATGTATGTGTATTTTTGTTCTTGGGAACTTTTTTGTTCTCTGAAACTTTTGTTTTAAAATGGATATCAGAGGTGGTGTTCATAAATAGAATAGGGGCTAGAAAAGAGGCCAGTTGAGAAGAATAAAAGTATACAGTAATTATAAAACTAGAGAACATGGGCAAAATTGTTAGGAATATCCTAAAGTTGTTTTTGTCTCTTTTCTCCATTCAGTGACTGTGAAGTCTTTTCAAAAAATCACTCTGCTCCATTCTCTAAAGTACTCACGTTTTATAGAAAGGAGCCTTTCACTCTTGAGGCCTATTACAGCTGTCCTCAGGATCTGCCCTATCCAGACCCTGCTATAGGTGAGCGATGGGTGGGGGACTACACACACACACACACACACACACACACACACACACACACACACACACACACACTTGGGAGGACTGGGAAGCACAGAGCAAGCACAGTTCTGAAATTTGGGTATTTCAGATCACAAAATGCCCCCTGTAACTTTTCTGCCAGGGTCGGAACCAGTAAGGTTTCTGTCAGGGTCGGAGCCAGTAAGGTGGCCCTTGTTTGGTTGGGTCTCCTGTCGTGGTAGCATGTTCCTGGTTGATGCGTGTTCTTGTTGCACCTTGTACGTGATGTGGTGCTTGATGCTAAAAGGAGCTGAAGAAACTCAGTTTTGACCCTGACATGGAGTTACAAGATGAGCGTAGAAAGTTACTAGGAAATTGAGATGCCAGTATCACCAGCCATATTGTCTAGACTTCCAAGATATTTATAATCCGGGAGGAGTTGAGGAGAGAGAAACTATGAGTTACATGATAATTACAGACCTGTCTATGCATGGGTGAAGGGTTAGGACTGTCCTGAGTGGCTCTTGGAGGCTGTGGAAAGCTAACCTACTATTTTTCTCATTTGTAAAATAAAGATGATAATTCATACTTTGCAGAGTTGTGAATTAAAAAACATAAGCAAAATGTTGGTTTGGTAACTGAATCTAGAAACAACAAGTTCTTGATAAACCACAGAGGCACTGGAATCACAAGGGGTTTTTAAGTAGAGGACGATGTGACAGAATTGTTCTTGGAATTTGTCTGGCAGTAGCATAAAACGATGGGTTGGAATCAACCCTGCCTCCAGGGGCTGGAGGCAGAGAAATGTTTGGAGGGCTTAGAGATGTTTGAGTCCTTGGGACAAGAGAAGAGTTGGGCTGTATGTGACAGAGAAGGAAGCACGGCGATGCGATGAAACTGAGCACCCACTTCGTTTCTTTGAGCTGTCCTGTTCCTGAGAAGTGGACTTAACCTGGCCTTGGGGGTGCACGTTTGTGTTGAATTCCTCCTCACATAATCAGTTCTCCTTTGTCTCATATGTCCACAGCTCAGTTTTCCGTTCAGAAAGTCACTCCTCAGTCCGATGGCTCCAGCTCAAAAGTCAAAGTCAAGGTTCGAGTCAATGTCCATGGCATTTTCAGTGTGTCCAGTGCATCCCTGGTGGAAGTGCACAAGTTTGAGGAAAACGAGGAGCCGATGGAAACGGATCAGAATGCAAAGGAGGAAGAGGTAATTTGGACATTTTGACCATTTATGATGGGCCAGAGGTTCCATTAAATAGACTGAGTGATGGGGTGGGGGATGGGGCATTGTGACCGAGCTGCTGGGTGTGGGTCTGTGTGCGTCCCCTTGCAGGGGTGAACTAGCAGCAAGTCTGCACAGAATTCATACAGAAGTGTAACTTAAGCACTTTCACAGGTCCTCCCTCAGGCAGTGGGGCCAGGATTTGGTAGCTGGTGCTGAAAGAAAAACCCTTGGGTACATCCTTGCCCTGGGACTGTGCCAGTGGCAGCTGTGACTCAATGGCACAGAGGAAAAGAGAAAAGAAAAAAGAAGTGTAACTGACCAGCTCCTTCCTTCAGACTGTGCCCATGTCAGTTTGAGTTGGTGATTTGTGATTATTGAAGAATGCCATGAGCCTCAGTTGATTATTTTTCTCAAGTAGAATGTATTTGCCATCCGTTTGTTGGAATCGTGCATTGTGTCGTCTTTATTGTGCATCACAGTCAAGGTTTTATTGAGCTGCAGATGTTGGAGTCTCGTCCCCAGAGGTTTGTCTGAGCTCACCTGGGTGTGCCAGGGCCCAGTGGTCAGTAGTTTTAAAGCCCCCGAAGTCATTCTGGGGTGCTGTGGGCATTGAAAGATGCTTAGTTGGGGCCTTCACAAACTCTCCCTTCTCTTTTATTATGGTTAATCTTTGGTCTTGTAACAGAATTCTCAAGGTGTTCACCTGCCCTAATGCATGCAGTGGTTGCACTTTTGAGGATGAAAAGGCTGATTTAAAAAAAACTGCTTGAAAAAGCAGTGAAGATTTTTGAGAGAAATTAGCTCAAGAGGAAGCTTGGAGAAACTCATGCTCTCTTCCGATTGTGTTGTGTTGAATGTTACCCTGCTGTGTGCTGAGCACTCTGTGGCTTGTAGAACAGGTCCACAGCTGCTCTTGCGGATGAGAGGGCAGAGCAGGCCCGGCCTTCCGTCCAGTGGGCAGGTGTGGCGCTGAGAGCCGGGAGGAGAGCAGTTTGTGTTGTAGGTGACGTGTGTCCCATCTGGAGTGGAGTCCAGGTCTTCTGAGGGCTGGTCACTCAGCGGGGAGTTGGTACTGTGTGATCTTGCCCACGTGTCACAGAGATTACTTAGTCGTTTGCTGGTAAGAACTACTGCGACCTGTTTTCCAGAAGATGCAAGTGGACCAAGAGGAGCCGCATGTTGAAGAGCAGCCGCAGCAGATGCCAGCGGAAAATAAGGCCGAGTCTGAGGAAATGGAGGTATGACTGTGTGGTGGGGGACGTGTTCCAGTGTTGTCACGTGTGGTGCTGGCTGTGTTTTTACTGTGTTTTGGAAGTAGTTATGTCAGGAATTCTTCGTGTATTTGAAGAGTTCTTAAGCAAAGTTTTGTAGTGTGTTTGGAAAGGACATTTGGCAAGCTGGTCTTTGAAATCTGTTCTGGCCGCTGTACGAGAAGAAAGTTCCCAGCAGCCCTTGTTCTAGTTGACTGGTGATGGTCCTGTGCTGGGCTCTGAATGGCCAGTTGCTAATCCATCTTGCCCATTCTTGACTGGTATGTGAGTCAGTCCTTTCAAATTTTGTCTACTCTCTGAAGCTTGTCTTTTTTGCCCAAAAAATATTAAATAATGTATTTAAATATATTTTGTAAATAATGTAAATAACATATTTACCTGTGTTTATTTAGATGAATATTCTAACTTGAATTTTCATGTTTAAATTTATTGTCAGCATTGACAACACTTTTTCTTTCCAGCTATTTACAACATTGCAGTGTATGCTCTTACCCTTGGTATTTCTCATCGGGACACTTTTAAAAAGTCTGGCAGAGCCTTAAGGTGGCTTAAATCTGTTACCCATAGTCACATCAGTTTAAAAATTGTAATTACTTTCCTTTAGCTATGTAAATATTGTAAAAAAGAAAATAGTGGACAGAGGAAATTAGGCTTACAGATGCTTTAGTCTGTTACAGGCATTTTCCAAGGCGGAAAACCTTCCTGTTGGTGGCAGGGTTAGGGGCAGTGGGAGGGAGAGGTGCTCCTCGTCCTGTGTGGCTTTGAAGGTGGGGGTCGGGGGAGGAGAGACACCACCTGCTGTCCTCACTGCTTCTGCCTCCAGCTGTGCCAGCTGCCGAGGGGCTGTGGGACATCTTGGGCGGTGGGGCGGGGGGTTGTTGCTGAGTCTTCTTCTGTGAGGTGGCTCGGGAACTGGAGCCTTTCAGTTCAGAGTATGTGGTGTTCCTGAGGGGAACGAGATGCCAACGATGCATGCATGTCAGCAGCTGACTTAAGTTACCTGGATAGGAGGTGGGGAAGTGACTTTGATACCACTTTTTAAATTTTACTTTTATTGTTTTAAATATTTTATTTATTTTTAAAGAGAGGGGAAGGGAAGGAAAAATAGGGAGAGAAACATCAATGTGTGGGAAAACATCAGTTGGTTGCCTCTTACACATCCCCAGCCAGGGACCTGGCCTCCTGCCCAGGCACATGCTCTGACCAGGACTCGAACTGGTGACCCCTTGCTTTGCAGGACAGTGCCTAACCCACTGAGGCGCACCGGTCAGGGCTGACTTTGAAATCTCGATTCATGTATACAGCAGATTTAATTCTAGATGAATTTGAAAGTTAAAAGTAAACCAAAAAAACAAGTTGAGTGAGTATTTTTCTAATCTGTGGGTCAGGGAGGGCTTACAAAGCATAAAAGCAATGCAAGAGGAAGAGAGGGATGATTCAACAATGAAAACTTGCATAGATAAATAATGTAAAATTTAAAGAGCCAGAAGAGTCCATCCATCACTTGGGGGGAAAACCCCACTAAAATCCTAAAAGAACGGTGGGTGGAACATGACGAGGCAGTTGGAAATGAAGGCCACTGACCCAGAGCGCACTGTAGTGACAGGAAGGTGACAGATCCCTGCTTGTGGCGGGGGCGTGGTGAGGCGGGTTCTCCCCTTCCTTGTGAGACTGTGAATGGGGACGGGCAGTCTGGAAATACCAGTAAAAATCTATACCCTCTCCCCACTAACTCCATGTGCATGTCTGTACGTTTACATGAGAGTGAAGAAGGTTAGAGAAGAGGCAGTGATGTGTTGATGGCATTACGGGAGGTCGCGTGCGTGTGTGTGTGTGTGCAGTTCAGCCTTGTTAATTAAGCACACTCACACTGTGGTGCAACCCTCTCCAGAGCTTTTTCATTCTGCCAGCCTGAAACGCAGTGCCCGCTGAACAGCCTCTTCCGACTTCCGCGTCCCTCCTCCCCCAGCCCTGGCGGTCACCATTCTTTTCTGTCCCTGTGGATTTGACTGTAATTTTAACTTCCTCAGGTATTACAATAATAGTCCTAGGTTACTTAGGTCATCAAAAACAAGGTTACTGCAAAAGCAAGAACAGCTTTTGAAATGGGACCCACTCAGAAATTTAACATAGTCCGTTTATGTGTTCATTCTTAGTGATTTTTGTTATTTTAGACCTCTCAGACTGGATCAAAAGACAAAAAGATGGATCAGCCACCTCAAGCCAAGAAGGCAAAAGTGAAGACCAGCACCGTGGACCTGCCAATTGAGAACCAGCTGTTATGGCAGATAGACAGAGAGATGCTCAACTTGTATATTGAAAATGAGGTGATTATTTCGAGTCTCAGAACAATGAGCTAACAAATGAATGTGGTAGAGTGTTTAAGCTCTGCGTCAAGTAACTTACACATTTTTGGTCGTTTGGAGTTTGAGAAAAATGGTAGATCTTTGGCAGAAGTATGTGTGTTGCTAGAATCTCTGTTACGAGATTTTGACATTATGGTTTTGGTTTAGGGAACGTGGCGGTCACGTCTGGGTGTGTGAGTGTGTGCTCGCCAGGGATTGGGGCGTGTCTGGTTGTGGGTCCTGGAAATGGGCGGTGGGAGGAATTCTGTGTAGCACCGATGGCAGCACTGGTTGGTTGTTACTGCCTTCCCCTGTTGCCAGGCAGCAATACGAGTGATGCGGCGTTCGGGAACTTGGAGCATTTTTATTGAATTAATTATTGCCTGTGAGGTTTCTTATCATCTGCTCACTAGATCTTAGCATGGTTTTGTTCACAGGCCTTCATCTGCACCGTGGGAGCAGTGATACAGCGGAGGCACCGCTGTGCCGTTGAGCTCATGACAGTGCTCGCCTCAAGTCCTTTTTCTTACTAGTTCTGCTTTTGAGTTTCTACATCTCAATATTTCTGTTGCTCTTTTTAAGAAGTATTGATTTATTTTTTAATTTGTATTTTTTCGTCACCATTTATCCTCCCTGTACCATTTTCCACCTCCCTCCAGCCCCCGCTGCCCATGCAGCTCCTTTTCTCTAAGCACAGCCACAAAACTCTCGCTTGGTCTTCGTTCTGTACTGAGGCCTGATGCTTCCAGGTCTGCTTTCTCGGATGGTTTGCAGAACTGAAAGGTGTGGGGCAGAAGGATTTCCTGTTTTGATTATATTACTATATTATATTATTTAGTATTTAAGAGGATATGGTCTTACAATTACGTGCATGTATAACGGATTGCTGCTGTCCACAGGGGAAGATGATCATGCAGGATAAACTGGAGAAGGAGCGGAATGACGCTAAGAACGCAGTGGAAGAGTATGTGTATGAAATGCGAGACAAGCTCAGTGGTGAATACGAGAAGTTTGTGAGTGAGGACGTAAGTAAGGGCCACGGCGTGGCTCCACCTATTATGTGTCTCTGGGAGTGTCCCTGAATGTGTTAGAAGGGAAGTGTGCATCTGTAGGTCTGCAGTGAAATGATTCAAGCGCACTGTTTTTGGAAGTACCGTTTCATGTCCGTTAGTGGAGTGTTTTGTTTCCCAAAGGTTGGTCTCCATGTATCACTGTTAGATACATTTGCGTGCTGTTATTTACCTAGTGTCTTTCTTTAAATCAGCTAACTTTTCCCTGGTATTTATTTTAACTTATTTGTAAATGCAGTTTCTAATTCTGAAATTGTCAAAAATACCCAAATGTTGCTTACAGCGGAGAGTATCATAAACCTCCCTGGACCTATCAAGCAAAACAGCATTTGGCCAGTCTTGTTTTCTGATCTCCTACATGCCCCTCGCATTTTAAAGGAAATCCGGCTGCATCGCAGTCTGCGCCTGTGACTCCACGAGCGAATCAGCTGTTTCAGGAGTGATGAAGTCTGCTAGATTGGTGAACCACAGCTGACCTAAGTGCAATGTTTTCTTCATCTTTAGGATCGTAACAGCTTTACCTTGAAACTAGAAGATACTGAAAACTGGTTGTATGAGGATGGAGAAGACCAGCCAAAGCAAGTTTACGTTGACAAATTGGCTGAGTTAAAAGTAAGTGTCTTTTGAGAACAGAATGTCCTGAATTCATGCTGTAGTTGCCAAGGAGAGCATCTCAGAATTGGGAGGAATTCTTACGTCAGGTAATGAAGACAGGCTGAAAGTGATTGAAGAACTGTGTGCTTTATTGCTTAGGTTTGTTAGCTTTCTCACTTTTAGAACTTAGAGTAACAAAAGAATTTATCTGAACATTTAGACTTAAAATGTTACTGTATTAGAGTTGAGTGCTTTCTTGCTGTCTAGAGATGCAAAGATGTGCCAGACGCGTCCCTGTCCTGAATGCGGGCAGGGGAGTGGGTGTGGCTGCGGTTCTCAGTAAAACAAAGCATCAGGTTTTGTACTTGAGGAGTCCTGTTCAGCCTGAGGGTTCAAGGACAAAGAGCTGTCTGAAGTCAAGGTGTCTGGGAGAGGATGCAAATGCACAAGACTTCCCCCTTTTCTTCGGGTTACTTAATTTTTTGTCACATTAGGCCGTGGTGACTAAAACAGAGGCCCCCAGTGAGCTCTTCTGCTGAGGGTTTTGCTTTACTTTTCATTGATGTCAAACTCATGGACAGAGAGAGAATAGTTTCAGCTCTTGTCACCTTGTGGCCAATTTGTTTCATTTCTTCTCTCTCTTGGTTACTTGAAGCAAGTTCTGCATATTAATATTTAATCCAAAAATATCTCAATAGGTATTTAAAAGAAGATGTAACCTTAAGCTCTGCCATAACCCTCTAGAGGCTTCCTAAGATTCAGGCTTAAAATTCTTCTTGGCAGTGGTACTTCATATTTAGTGTCGGGGGCCACTGTCAGCAGGCACCTAGTATTTAGTTGTCTCTCGAGGGGTTTTGAGAATGGGGACACAGGCGATAGTTGAGGTGGCTGCAGAGGGAACAGTACTGAGAAACATTCGTAAACTGAGGACACAGGGTGGAGCAAGAGCAGGTTTACAGTCCGTAAGGAACATAATACACTGATTAAGAAAGGATAATAAAAGAATAAACTCTGTTGTGTTTATTCACAGCTCTAAACCTACTTTTGCCCAACCCTGTGTGTGCTTTTCAGTGGGCCGTGGGAAATACTTAATTTCTTACATTGCTCACGGAGGTTAAATGTACTTTAATCCATAATCAATTTTAGTAATTGTAGAAACAGTGCTACTCTGATAGTTTAAGCCGCCCTGTGAAGAATTTGTATGTTCTCTTTTGTTAAGAATCTAGGTCAACCTATTAAGATAAGATTCCAGGAATCTGAAGAAAGACCAAAACTGTTTGAAGAATTAGGGAAACAAATCCAACAGTATATGAAAGTAATCAGCTCATTCAGAAACAAGGTATCTTTGTTTTTTCTCTTCCCTACTATTGTTTTGGTAGACTTAAAGCTTTGAGACATTTATATAGTTACTCGCTTGTTCTCTTTAACTGTTCTTTAATAATATTGTTTTCTTTTTGGATGTTAATGTAATACGTATTTTATCGAATCTTACTAAGAACTTTGGGATTTGCCACTTTTCTTTAATAGGTGGGATCTGGCTGGGATGGAGCAGTGTTCAGGTTCCGTTCCTTGCCGTGCGTGCTTCCTCGAGGACCTGGCCTGCTCAGTCCCGGTCGTCCTGAGAACGCACTAGGCGTGTGGTTTGGCTTGTCCCGCAGACGCAGGGCTGTCTCAGCGGGAAACTGCTGCTGACCAGTGTTCTGGTGCCGCGTGGGGTCGCCTCGTGTGCGCATTACTCCTTAAGTCCACACCAACACCCTACGGAGCAGGTGGCGGTGCCGGCAGTTCTGGGTGACATCCCGCTCTTCAGGCCTCACTGTCGTTAAGCAACACCCCAGATTGCTTGGGGGTGCTGGGACCTGGCCGGAGGTCTGACTCCAGAGTTCGGGTTCTTAACCACTCCACTGTGCTCCCGCTTCCTGATGTGCATTGTTCGTGTAAGAAGCTTTGAAAGGAGAAATAGAACTCGTTTTCTGTTTTTGCTTTTTAGGAGATTGACGCGCTGCCTACTGTGCCAACGAGGCACCTTGCTTTTGGTTTTTTAAGTTTTGCCTCCCGAAGGCCTCCTGTAAAGAGTTGTGTTTAACTGCTGTTGGGTTCCTGACAGGCATGCGTAAACCTCAGCTTGTGTCTGAGGACACGCACTGTTTCCTTAAGATCTCTGTGTAAAGTACGTGCAGTTTATACTGCTGAGGTCTTCTCATTGCAGCCTTAGTGTAAGGTTTTGACCTTTATTTCTTGAGTTAAAAAAACTGAGTTTACCTTTCCTTTCTTAGATTTCTAAGGAATTGAATGTCTATGTAGATCGTGAGGGTGAAGGTGTGCTCTGTTTTGGAAAGATTGTAACTTCTTGGAAGGCCGAAGCACTAGGCGACACTGAGGGTAGGGAAGCCATCCTTTGACACTGTCTTGTTGTGACGGCTGCTTGCAGGAGGACCAGTACGACCACCTGGACGCTGCCGACGTGGCGAAGGTGGAGAAAAGCACGAACGAGGCCATGGAGTGGATGAACAAGAAACTGAACCTGCAGAACAAGCAGAGTCTGGCCCTGGATCCGGTTGTCAAGACAAAAGACATTGAGGCTAAAATTAAGGTATTTAATGGCTTTACATTGTAAATAGTGTTTTCTTGTCAGCCTTATTGTTTATTACTAATAGTCCTTAAAGGGACATTTAGGAGGGAACTTCATTACTGCATCTTAGCTTGCGATTTGGGGATTGGGTGGGAGAGGGTGGACTTGCGTTTTGTGTAACATGTAAAATTTGTTATTTTATAAGAAAGCACAATTTTCTCTTCTACCATTCTAGGAGCTGATGAGTATCTGTAACCCTATAATTTCAAAGCCCAAACCCAAAGTGGAACCTCCAAAAGAGGAGCAAAGTAATGCCGAGCAGAACGGACCAGTGGACGGACAAGGAGACAGCCCCGTCCCGCAGGCCGCCGGGCAGGGCCCAGACTCGGCTGTGCCTTCGGATTCAGACAAGAAGCTTCCTGAGATGGACATTGATTGATTCCAACAGTTGTTTATATTAAAACAGACTATTATAAAGCTTTAAGTTGTCAACTTTGTTCCGAACATCAACTAGAGCAATCTAATACTGGACATTTCTTAGTTTTTAGGGGATTTCAGGGGAAGGGATATAGGTAATGTATGGAGCATTTTGACTTCTAAATAGTTAGGTACAGAAATTAAGTGCATTCTATCTTTTTCATAATGGTACTATTTAGAAGTCCAGTTAGTCTTACTGAGCTTATGCTTCACTCCTTTTGTGTTTAAATCATGCTTCTACAAAGACAAGTTTGTTTGGGGAAGTTGAGCTCTAGCAGAAACTGTGACCGGCCGCCAGGCAGACCGCATGTTAGGACATAAACGGCAGGAGCCGTAACCGTGCCCCAGAAGTTCGTGGTGATGGAGTCCCCCGCCTGGTGTGGGGCGGGGCCTCCCTCTTCCTTGGGGCCAGAGCGTGGCATGGCATGGGTTAACAGCACAACACAGGCATGCTCTGAGCCACTTCCCAGTCCCAGTGCGTTTCTGCTTCGCTTCCACTCCCACCCTGTTCTTAGCCCTGCCCCCCAGTAAAGGGGCTCCCATTACAGGTGCCATGTGTGCCCCTGGGAAAACAGGCCCCTCGCTGGAGTGGGCTGTTGACTGAGGATCTTAGACCTGGAGGCCCTTCCTGGGGAAGCACGTTCCTGAAAGTATGTTTCATTGATACAGGCATGATAGATTTACCTGAGGAGTTGATTCTTGTTAATTATGGTGTAAAGATTTGTATCCTGGCCTGCGCATTCGGCTGAGAGATGTTCTGTAAATTTGAGGTATATCTTGAAGTCCCAGGACCAGAGGTTGTTTTTTTTTTTTTTAAGCTCATTCACAATCACTTGTGTGTTGTGTTAATATCTGTCACGAATCTGTCTGCCAATTTTGTATGTGTTAACAACTGACAGATCATACAGAAAACTAAGATACACTGGGTTGTACTGGATGTGTCTGAAATTAGTGTTAAATAAAGAGTGTGGTGCTGGACTTGGGCAACACCTCCCTCCTCTGGGGCCAGTGTTGGGGGCACCGAGGCACTTCCGGTGACTGCCTGTAGGGGCAGCATTGGCAGGAGTGAGGCGGTTTGGAAACTCCAAGGGAAGCCAATATTAGAGGCCAGAGCTGGTACTTGCCTTAGAAACTGTTACAAGCTTTGTTGGTTATGTTTTTGATCTTTGCAATAATTATTTCCTGTATAACAGAGTGCCTCTGTTAATTTTGGCTTATGTTAGAAACATGATTATACCTTGTGCATCTAGAGTAAGTTTCTGCCCATCTGCGCACTGAAAAATATTAGGGTGTTACAGCCTCTCAAGTGCTACAGAGAAACATTGTTTAGAGAAAAGGAAGGTGCAGGTGTGTGTACGCTGGTTCATACGCATGCGTGGCAGCCAGAACCTGGCCCTGTAGAGTTGCCTCCACCCACTCTCTGCCTGTCGTACTTCAAGAGTTCCAGCTGGCCCTCGGGGAGGCCAGTAGCTGCTTTGGAGTGCTGGCTGTAGAATCAAGCCAATTCTTACACAACTGACTCAGTCCTTAACAGCCATTTCTATACATTTTTGTTTTGAGGGGGGAGGGTGCGTGGGTGTTGGGATGGGGGTGAATTTGAAGGTTCAAGTTTGAACTAGAAATAAAGTGATGTGGTCTGCTTGCTATCTGTTAAGACCAGTTGGATTTACATGGAGGCCGGGCCAGAGAGTGTGATAATCGGTGACTTCGTGCAGACGAGCGTTTATCCAGGTTGCATTATCCAAACTGGTTTGTTAAAGCCCCAGGTCACATTCTTACACTACGAAAAACATTCAGTAAACATGACACGAGTTTAGGAAAAATTAATAAAAGAAACCTGTCTTACACTCAAAGGAATGGTTTCCTTAATTTCGGAGAGGGGGGTGCAGGGGTGCGTGTGTGTTCAGTGAAAACCTCTGCCGAACCGGGAGTCCTCTTGGCCCCGCCCTGGTCCTCACGCGCCAGCCTCTTTTCTGAATGGGGGGCGCACAGCCCTCAGGTGGGGAGAAGCTCCTCCGAGCTCCTCCGATGCAGGATGCAGGCTTCCTTATAACCCTGTTGATGTGACTGAACCTTACTTAAAGAGTGGACAAGAGCAGAGGGTGGGTTGCGGCCCCAAGGGTCGGCGCCGGGATGGATGCCTGCCAGTTGGGGGAGGGCACAGGTCAGTGTGCTGCTAGGAGTTGCTGCCACTGGGGTGTGTGAGTTGGTGTGTATGGGGTGCCGGTGAGTGTTGGAAGGGGGAGAAGCATTCAGAACAGACCTTAGCTGCACAAGACTTGGGGCCTGGAGGGGGAGGGGCCCAGGGCCTCTGACCTGAGTCTTACCACTGAATGGTCCTTGTGCTCTGGTGGTGCTAGGACCTCACCTGCCAGGGTCTTTACCAACGCGGCCTGTGCCAGCCACCTTCACAGACGTGTGTGTAGAGTGGTCGGTTTTCCCTGGGGTCTCCACCGTGGGAGAGGAGTGGGGACTGGGTGGGGTGAGTGGGAAGCCTGGGACCAGCCAGGTAGCCATCGTCCAGAGCATAGCCACTTTATAGGGGTACTGGGGTCACCAGGACAGTAACATCCCTGTTTATCCAGAAGTGGTACCAGTGTCCCCTGTGTGTCCCTGGGGAAGATGGTGTTATAGGCAAAACCAGGGTCGGTGTGAAGGTTTTGCAATGGGGCAGCTTCAGCTCCATGTGAAGAACTTGGAGCCCAGGCTGCTGTGGCTTGGTTAGGGCGTCATCCTGTAAACCTAAAGGTCACAGGTTCGGTTCCTAATCAGGGCACATGCCTGGGTTGTGGGTTTGCTCCCCAGTCAGGGCACCTGCAAGAGTCAACTGATTGTTTCTTTCCTCCTTCCTTCTCTGTTCCCCTCTCTAAAATCAGTAAGCATGCCCTCAGGAGAGGATGAAAAAAAGAGAGTTCCCGTGGGGTTCTGGGGTTCGTGAGCATTCACACAGAGGCATTCAACCAGTGGCCTTTGACAGGCTTTTCGAGCAACTCAAGTGGTTTTCGCAGGCAGCTGTCAGGTGGCGGGGCTGAGAGCTTGGTTTCCGTTGGGGGCACTGGGCTGTTCAGAGCTTTTAGCCTGAGGGTGACGGTGTTTTAGGGAAGCTCTGATGTATACAGAATGGAGGTAGCGGGACTTCTAAAATAACTCATGTCTGAGGGATGAGCCAGGTGAAGGGGGGAATGGTAGGTGTTGGTACCTGGAGGAAGAGGGAATGTTAGAAGTGACTTTAGGCAAGGCTCCGCTGTTAGAAGTTGGGGAAGTGGTTGCCCTTTGTGGGTGATGACAGGGTGGCGGGGGCAGGCTTCAGGGGCCTGAGGGTGTTCATGGCTTTTGACAACACGCTTCGGTACAGCTGAACCGTGTCAGTCATCTTGTTTTGGCCTGAACGGATTTTTACGTGAGAGATGGAGGTTATAAAATGTGTGCACATCTTCCTGTGTTTGGAAAGACCGTGAAACGTTTGTATAAAAACAAAGTGGATGATGGATGTTTCAGATTGAAATGACTTTTTCCTAAGATGGGATTGGGGGTGATTTCTGTTTGTAAATTTTTTGCCTGGTGGTTAGAAATATGCCTATAATTAGCATTTTGGAATTGTAATGTTCAAAGAAACTAGAAATGTCTTTGTAAAAGAACGGCTTGCAATGTGGATTAAAAGGCGTGACGGACACGTGGAGCTGCAAGTCTGTGGGAGGCAGCGGAGGTGTCGGTGGGAGTCTGGGCAAGGTTACGCAGTCCCGCAGGGCGGGTCTGTGAGATCGAGGCTACTACAGGTGGGTGTGCAGGGAAGCCTTGGGAGTCAGACAGCATTCCCGTGAAGGGTGGGTCATGTTTGGATGTATCAGGAAGAGAAAGTGGGTGTCTGAAGGAAATCAGGAGCTGCCAGGCCCGATCACGCATGAGGCGTGTGAGGGAGGATGGGAGTTTGGGAAGTGAGAGGTGGCAGGGGCCAGGCCGGTTATGTCCTGTGGGGGGCTGGAGAAGGGTGGAGCAGGGCTTCAGGCTGCGCGGGCAGGCTGCAGGTGGAGGGTCCCGAGCGAAGAAGCTCGGTGTGGTGGAAACAAGGAACCAGCTTGGATGGAAGGAGGTGGGGCGGTACCCTGGGCCCACTGCCCGGCGCGCAGATGGGGACGGCTCCCATCAGCCTTGGAGTTGCCAGCACCTTCCTTTCCTGAGTAGGTCTTCTGCACCTCTGGCTAGGGCAGCCCTTGGACGTGACGCTCAGTGCCCTTGTCCTCTGTGCGCTGGGCTCTGCTACTTGGAGCAGGTGCCATCCGTGTGGAAGTGAAGGAGGTGACCTCTGCAGCAGCAGACGAGGAGGCTAGGCTAGACGGAAAGGCGGGGCGTTGAGGTAGGAGCAGAAGTCAGGACAATGGGGGTGGTGCATTTCTGGGGGGGTCACAGAAGGGAATGCCTTCCAGGTTTGTCCAGCAACCGAGGCAGAGGACCAGGCTAACCCCGACCTTGTCACTGCAGTTTCGGCCCAGGGAGGGAGGGTTTGGCACAGTTTAGTAAGGACAGGAGGGAAACCGGGGAAAATACTTCTAAGCCCTCTGTGCGGTTTACCAGGTTCAAGCACAACACGCAGGAAAATAAGAAAATAAAGAATATAGAGACCGAGTTTGGGGCCTGTTTCATTCATTAGTCTTGTCTGGGTTTCCATTCCTCCAAGGCCAGGTGGCCTCGGAGATTTGGACCCTGGATCAATGAAGGGAGGGAGACACTTAAAATGCTTTTCTTATCACGACATAGCAGGTCCTTCCCCACCGTATATGTGCTGTTTTTTCTATGCGTACTTCAAATTTTAAAATACACTGGTCTGCTGCTGTTCAACTAAGACTCGGCTAGTGCTTGGGGAAGAGGAAGCTGGAAACACCTGGAAAAGCACCTCAATGACTCAGCCTCCAGGATGTAAATCCGGGCAAAGCACTTCTGAGGATGAGCGGGATCAGTAGATGTTCCCAACCCGGTGGCCCAAGCGATAGGCTTACAGCAATGCCAGCGGGGAGAGAGGTGGCCCCGAGGACCAGGAGAGGACTCTGCAGGTCAAGAGGGTCCATGTGGTCAGACAGGAAGCCCAGGCTGGGCGAGGGGCCTCTCCTCAGTGAGCAGTCCTGTCCTTGCCCTTTCTAAGTCCTGCAACTGAGACAGGGATGCTGCCTTGTTCCCAGTTGCCCCTGCAGCCTGCGTGCACTCGGAACGTCAAGCAGGTGCTCGGTGAGGCATCCGGGCAGTACTTTCAATGAAGACACCCCTCGGGACGTTAGGTCTGTACTGGAGATCGTATCTGACTCCACCTTGTGGGTAAGAGAAGGGGCAAAGCCGGCAAAGCTCACAGAGCAAGTGGATGGCAGAGCTAGGGATCCCAACTCCAGTTGTTGGGAGGAACGCTAATCTGGAAAGTGCTTGGCTGGACTATGGGGCTTTTGCCCTCCCCAAAATTCACTCTGAGTCTATGGCATGCTTGGGAGTGTAGTCCTGGCTTCTCGGAACCCGACAGCCCTCCAGCCTGTTGTGACTAGGCCTCGAGTAGGCGGTTGTCACTCTCAAAGCTGCCACGGGAGGGCGGTGTCGCTCTTCTTCGCCTTGGGTCAGACTCCATAAAGACTTCACTCCAAGACGGTCCCCGAGTTAGGAGGATACAGATGGCTCTGTCTCCTTCAGGGTAGCTGAAAGCAGAACCGTGGTTTAACAGGCCTCGGGCTAGAGAGCCAAGGCTCTGCTACGGGCTTTTGCGAGTAACCCCTTAGGTCCTTATCACTCAACCTGGGGCATCACTTGTTACAAAAGCACATTGGTGTGACCCCAGCGCTTGTCCCACTGAGCTGGGGACCCTGCGAAAAGGCAGATCCTGACGGAAAGGTCAGAGGCGGGCTGGAGCGTCCATGGTTCTAACAAGCCCCCAGGTGGTGCTGATCACGGGCCACATGTTGACTGGAAAGACAGCCTCCAGGAGCTCCGGTTCCTTCATCACACCAGTTCCACCTGTCCCACCAGAGGACGGATGCAGAAGACGCTCAAGACAAGCAGGAAGAGTAAAGGTGTTGTGAGCACGAAGCATGAAACTTGCCTTTTGCAGTCCCACTAGCAGCAGAAGGAGCAGCTGGCCCAGGCTCCGGCAAGTCCTAGGGCTGGGGAGGAGCCTGCTTTCTTGTCCTCCGCCTGCCAGGAACCCGGGCTGCGGAAGAACAATGTAGACGGGTGACCTAAGGAGCAGAGAGGACCGACCTCCTCCTGGGGGGCTTGGCCACTAGCCTCTAGGTGGGGGCGGTGGTTTTGGGGGGAGAGTTGCTTCCTGCCCTTGGACTGACACATGAACCCGTTCTACTTGGTGCCAGAGGTCCCACCGTTCCCGTGGACTAGGGCCACTGCTCTTGACGCAGCGTGGTCCCAGCAGGGGGCTGACCCTGACCTCTGTAGAGGGTGGGTGTCTCCCACTCTGGATACTGATTCCCAGGAGGTGACTGAGTGACTCTGAGTCCTGGGCGTCTGCAGCAGAGGACGAAGTCCACCTTGGGAACGACTTGGGTAAATGTGAGGCCCTGGACACCCAGTTGAGTCTCCTCTCCTGGCCTCGTGGCATCGATCCCAGTTCTGAGTGGTGTGTGGAAGCTACAAGTTTCCCCGGGGTAGGAGGGTCCCCTTCTCCTCCACCCCCACCCCTTCAAAGAAGGTTGTCTCCGGCCGTGGCCCACCCTGAGTCTGTCCCGGCCAGCTTGCCTTCCAGATTTCTGTAACGCCTAGTCAGGAGGATGGGGTCAAGGGACTGAACTGAAGCTGCAGGGGAGAGCAGGACTTTCGCTGTTGGTCAGCGCCTGGCCCGCCCCTTGGGGGTCAAACAGTGGCTCAGCTGTGCCCCTGGGTCCCTGCGGGGGCAGGGCTTGTTAAAACACGGGTTGCTGGACCCCACCTCCCCTTGGAGATTGGCTGCGGGTCTGCTGTGGGGCCGAGATTTGCATTTTTAACAGGTTCCCAGGAGGTGCGAATCTGCTGCTTGTGTTCTGGGGATAGACAGTCTGGGTAAAGGGGGGATGAATGAGGTTCCTGACTGATGTGATAAACACTGAGGGTGAAGGTGATTGTGGGGGGTGTGTGGACCAGGAGAGACTGTAGCGCATTTGTGGGGAGCAGGAAGAAAGGAAAATGCAAACTATTCCTTAAGTGACGTCAAGTCAGAATTTCTTTGGAACCACGGGCCGAGTCTCTGAATACTACACCCATTGGCAGGAGTGCGTGGGCTTCTCTTCTCTGGGGGACCGGCCTTTGGCTCATCTCCATGGTGTGCCCACATCCCAGGCCCTCACACTGTAGGTGCGTCTGTGACCTTTTGCTCTGAGTGTGTCCCTCCTGGTCAGGCCAGGAGCTTCTCAGGGAGAAGCATTTGCTGAGTTGAGTTTCCTCCTCTAATTGGGCCCACAGCCTCCAGAGCCCAGCGTCAGGAATGCACACCCCCTCTGCAACCTGGAGGAGGGCTCTGAGGCCTGGAGGGGTCCCCACAGCTCAACGGGAAAGGCCTCTGTGTCCCCGGGTGAGACACAGTGTCACACAATTTCCATTCCATCAGATTCAGCTCTCCAGCTGGCTCCCCACAGCTTTTAAGGGCACTTTAAAAATAAGCCCTGAGTTGGGACAAACTCATCAAGCAGCACTATCTGTTAATGAAGTTGCTTCCCGTTAATTTGAGTGTGTTAATATGAGTGTAAAAAGAAATGGCACCCAACATGCTGGTGTCGCTGTGGCAGTACCCGCCTCCCAGGACCGGGCTGCCGGGAGTGGACATGGGGGACTTCACCTGGGAGCCACGGCAGCTGTCGGAGGGGGCCTGGCAGCTGCCACGAATGGGGAGCCCGGATTCACTGGTTGGCTTGTTGGTCCCATCCAAAGACATTCTCTGAGCAGGCCCGGGGCTCTGCCTAGGCCTGGGGTGCAAACACCACCGGGCCCACAGCTGTCTTCACCCAGCTCTTAGTTTAGCTTAGCGGGGCCTACAGGAGGACAGATGCTTGGCAGCCAGCCCTGGGGAGATGCGCAGGGAGCTGCGGAGCAGCCTGGGGTGAGCAGGAGCCGAGCAGTAGAGGACGAGGTGGTGCTGTAGGCAAGTACAGAGGGGGATCGGGGAGGGCACTCGGGGGCAGCTGGACCAAAGGTGTGTGGGGACTGGCAGGCAGCTCGGGGTGGAGACCGTGGGGCAGAGTGGCCGGAGAAAACGGGCCAGGGGCTGGTGGGTGGTTTCACATAAAACGTCTCTCCTGACACCCCTTTTTGTAGCCATTATTTTAGATAGGATTGGGGGGCCTTTGAAATTAATGATGAGCACCATCAGCGATAGGGGTGGTGGTGAGCAAGGCCGACCATGGGAAAGGCCACAGGGCCCCCTGAGTGGCTCCGCAGAGGAAGGAGGAATCCGGCCTGGTGGTCCAGGAGGCAGGAGGAGCGCATCCTCACCGTGAGCCCTGCGGTTCCAGGGCACCTGAGTGTGTGGAGAGAGCTGGTACCCAGGTCTGCTGTGCCCTGACCCCAGACACCTTTGCTGGGGGTGCAGAGGGGGCCGCTGCTGCCCGAGTGTGGCTTGTTTGAACAGGCAGAACAAAAGGTCAGCTGGCCCAGCAGGTGCCCCGAGTCTGTGGGGCTGCCAGGGCTGAGACCTGGTCTCCCGGAAGGACATACAGGACAGGCAGGTAGGTCTCCCACAGAAGCAGCATCCTGCAGGAGGGGCCAAAGTTCTTGGGGAGGGAGTGCCTGGAGCTTGGAAACCTTGTGGCCTTCTACCAAGTCCAAGGCCTTGGCTGAGGGTGTTGTTAGCCACGGTAAACTGTTAAGCTAGGACACCTGCTTTGCACAGGGTCTGAGTTGCCTTGTAGAGCCATCCTCTGTGGGGAGAGGAGGGCCTGTGAGGTGAGGAGGAGAAGGTGATCCTGAGGCTAGGTGGGAAAAGGGGGCGTGGCCAGGGGCACGCCAGGTGCCCGTGGTTCAATGGGGCTCTCAGGTGCTGTGAGTAGAGTCCAAGGGGATCTGCTCTTTAGGGAGAACATTCATGTGTGAAGGCAGGGCACACGTTCAGAGGGGGCCCCAAGCAGAATAATCCCGTTTGGGAAGTGGCCTCTCTCCCCGGCTCCACCCCCTCCAGTTCCCGGCCTTGGAGAGGCACTGGGATTGGAGGGTGCTGGGAGGAGGGGTGGGGGGTTTGCTGGAGCAGAAGCCCTGCTGAGGTGGAGGTGGTTTGACGGGACACCGGGGCCAGGCAGGCCGCTGGCCTCTGTGAACACCCCTTGAAGACACACTGGCCATTTGTCCTTGCCCAGCCAGGCTCCCTAGTTTCCAACATCAGCTGTGAAATGGTTTTGATTGCGGTTTCTCCGGGAGAGTCATCTTTTCTCTCAAGCAGGTGGAGAGGAGGGGTGCGCCTGTCCTGGGTCCCCAAGGAAACAGTGGGAAACAGTGGTGGTGGCAGGGTCACAAGGCTGCCTTCCTAGTAAGAGGATACAGGGGTGGTCTATCCCAGGCCGGCCCTTCGTGTCTCTTCTGCCCTCTCTCTCTGTTCCTGGTGGGTCCACATTTGCTGTCCGCGGCAATTTTCTCTTCCCGGTGAAAGTGTGGGTCGATGCCCCTACCTCCCTCTCACCCTGCGTCCTGGGGGACAAGCTGGGTGCAGTGGTCAGGAGCTTGTGCGGAGGCTCTGGTGATGCCCCCTGCAAGCTGTTTTGGGGCCTTTATCTTCTATTTTATGGGCTGACTTGGTGGTGATTATACTTTCTTTTCAGCCCTTTTTGGGTTCAAATAGCCCAGTTTACAACTTCACCCCAAACATGGGCCCTTGTGAACCCCTTGCCAGGGCCCTGTCTGCGGCCCTGTGGGAGCGGGTGTTCGGGTGAAGCCCCTCCGCCCTGGACCTCTGATTGTGTCCCAGCGACCGTGTAGTGAGTACTCGTCTCCTGCGGCTGCTGTGACACAGCCGCGCCCCCTGGGGGCTTCCACAGCAGGATTTCTAGTCTCGGTTCTGGAGGCCAGAGGTTCTGGGATCGTGGTCGGGCATCAGGGCCGGCCCCTCCTGAGGGGGTCGGGGAGGATCTGCTCCGGGAGCCGCCCGAGGCCTGCCTTAGCTGTGGGTGGCAGCTGCCCCGCATCTCCACCGTCTGCCCTCTGCGTGGGTCTGTCCCCATGTCCAAATTTCCCTTTTTTACAAGGACACCTGTTATATTGGATTAGGGCCCACCCTAATGAGCTCAGGTTACTTTGGTTAATTTTGTAAAGACCCTATTTCTAAATAAGGTCCCATTCTGAACTACTGGGGGACTTCAACCCACCTTTTCTGAGGAACCCATAGCGCACCCTATTCCGGGCGGGTCTCCCAGAACACACAGGCACATGTGCTCAGAGATGGGGCTGAGCTGGCTGAGGGTGTCTGGGGCTGCCCTGAGAGCAGACCCCGGGCCTGGCCAGTCAGAAAGGGCTGCTGGGCTTGAGCAAAGATGCCAAGATACTTCGGTGAGAATTCCCGGCAGGGGAGCTCCACTCCCCAGACACCCTTTTCTGCGGGCCCCCTACCTCCACCCCTCCCACTTCCTCGGTGGCCGGCTGGGTGCGAAGGCACGAGGGCAGAACTCGCTGCACCCTGGCTTCCCAGAGCTCCCTGTGGCTGGCCCAGGGGAGCCCCAGAGCACCGGGTATAACCCTGCATGCAGATCACACCCGAATGTGCAAGAACTCACCTTTATACTTGTCCTGTGCAAGTGTGGCAAGAGCCAGGCCGGTTTGGGTTCTGAGAAGGAGGGAGTGACTGAGTCTGCTGGTCCAGGTTTGCGTCACCTGAGGTATGGGCCACAGAGGGCAGGGGCTGGGGGCCCCTTTACCCACTTGTACTCCAGGCCAGGGTGGTCCGGGGTGAGCTCTGGGTGGCCTGTCCTGCTGTGCTTTGTGACAGTTCTCTTCTGCACTCTGTTCCTGGAATGGCAGAGTAATCACCAGGACCCCAACTGCAAATGTGGCCTCAGCTTCAGAAACGGGAGGCGGGGGGTGCAGAAGGCAACAGCTGGTGTGGAGCTCGCCACATTTAGCGTTTTCGAGGAGCCTTAACAGGCAAGGCTGGTGTCATAGCCGCATTTCCCAGCCACAGGTCATCGTGTGCGCGCCCTATATCTGTTTGAGATCATAGCACAGAGTGTCGGGTAATTGGCTCCTTTTTGTCCCAGACCCATCGGTTAGGCCCCATCAGCTTTATTATAATAAATTCTCCGGGATTTATTAGTAAACATTTGGGGCGCCCAGAGCTGCCACACAGTGTGCAGCCGGCAGCTTGGAGTTGCCTTGGAGATCATAATCTGGGGAACCCACAGGGGTGGGGAGAGAGGAGCGGGAAGATGCTGTTCCCAGGGAAGGAGGCAGTGAGGGGCGGTCCCACAGCCTGATGCGCCCTGGGGTCTGGTGCTCGGCAGATTGGGGTGTGGAGATGTCTGGTGGAGTCTGGAGGCCGGGGAACAGGTGGGAGGCTTTGGAATTAGACAGGCCCGGCCTCGGTCCTGGCTTTCCACACACTGGCTGGGAGACTGTGGGCAAGGCCTGGACGTTTGCTGTGCCTCAGCATCCTCCTCTGTGAAATGGGGATAATAACAGCAGCCCTATCTGCTGGGGCAACTGTGAGGATGAAGTGGAATGCTTGTGTGGGTCCAGCACCAGTCTGGGCACACAGAGAGGCCCCACAGTGGCCAGGAGCACCAGGGAAGTGAGGGGCAGGGCTGGACCAGACAGCTGTGGAGACGATGGCTGTCCACAGGAGCACTGCAGGGCACTGGGCTCAGTGGGTGGAGAAAGCGGCTTCACCCTTGGTTCTGGTGTGGGCCCGCCCAGAGTAGGGGGAGCTGCTGACTACATGCCACTGCCATCTGGGCTGGGAAAGCGGACACTGGTCCTGATTTGCACGGCCCCTCCTGGTCCATCTGGGCCTCCATTCGAGCCCCCAGGTTGTCGAGTTGCACCCCTAGTCCTTCGGCTGGACCCCTCGTCCACCTACAGGAGCAAAGGTGAGGAGGAGTGCTCACTTTGGACTGTGGTTGGGTGTAGGGGACCCACAGGGGTGGGGAGGGGCTGTCCTCAATGTCCTTTGTAATGGCCTGGCACTCAGAGCTTCCTCTCTGTTCCCAGGCTGGGGCATTCCTAGGCTAACGGGGACCCAACAGGCCTGCGCTCCAGGGTCTGAGGCCTTTCTTTTGGGCCACTGGCCTTGGCACTGCTTGTCTGCCTGGAAATGCCGAAGCCGTACGGCTCCTCTGGGTTGTGTGTGTCCTGGGATTGGCTCCCAGCCTGGGCCCGAGTCCCCTTTCTTCCTCCTGGCTCTAGTCTAGTCTTCTTGTGTGGGGGGACTGACGAGGAACCGCTGTGTGACTGGCCACGGAACTCAGACAGCCCTGATCCCCAAGGCCTGGCCTCATGCCCCAGCCCTGGCCCGTAGTCCGCCTCCCTCAGCTGGCTCCTGGGTGTGCGAGATGAGGGCATTAAACCAGGTGGTGCCAGCTGCTGAGCCCTGCCCCTGGCCCCTGGCCCCTGGTAAGTAGATGTCACTGTTTTATCCATCAGGTGAGATGAGGCACGTTGACATTCAGTGTGAGATAAACCCGCCTCTCGACTTGGCTGGGTAAAGATCTTTTGGGGAGGCGTGACTAACAGACTCTGCGGGCAGACAGCCCAGTTCAAGTCCTACCCCCCTCCCCCATGGTGTGACCTTGGAGACGTTACTTATCCCGTCTGGGACTCCTTTCCCTCGTCCACCCAATGACACTGGAAACTCGCCTACCTCACAGGCTGTTGTGAAGATTAACTGAAACATGCTTAGCAAGCGTCCAGCTCAAGGAGTGTGTTATTGTTAATATGATTATTCACATTCAGGAACACGTGTTTTCTGAGCCGTGCCCCTCCACCCAGGTGCCTCTGGTCAGCGAGCCAGTGTACGCCGGAGTGGGGGAGGGTGGGGCACAGGCAGTGGGGCCTAGCCGGCGACAATCACCCCTCCTTCCCCGTGATCAGCTTATATCCGTGTTTTTCTCTGTCTCCAAAGTGCCAAAGAAAACCTGGCTGGCTCTCTCGGCCCAGAACTGTGGTGCAATTAGCTTTTAGGCACCGCACGTCTGGGAGGGAAAAGACAATTTTTTGTACCAAATGGGAAATTAGTGGCAGGAGAGGCCAGCTTGGCAGGGAACTTGAGCCACATTGGCTGCCAGCTGGATTCAGAGCACCTCCCTGGCAGCTGGGGCTCCAGCCTCACTCAGAAACGAGCCCGTCCCTCTGCCTGGGGCGGGGTCCACGCAGTGTGGGGAATTTGGGCACCGAGACCTGTTTTCCGTTAGCAGTAAGGCTTTAGCCGGCGTGATCTCCTTAAAAGAGGGTGCCAGGGCCCCACTGGCAGATGAGGAAATGGGGACTTGGCGGCCTCCGAGGTCCTGCCCTTCCGGTCCACCAGGGTGAATCCGAGTTTGTCATCCCCCTGCCTCAGGGCAGGCTCACCCTGGCTCTGGGCGCTTTAAACCAGACCCTCCTGAGGAGACCTGTCTGGGTCTGGCCTCATTTCCAGCCTCCCTCATCCCCTCCCACTGCCCTCCTGCTGCGCAGGCTCCAGCCAGCCCGCCTTTCACTTCTGCCCACACTTGGCTTTGCATCTGGTGCATTGTGTTGCGGTGTTTTTGGTTTTTGGTTTGCGTCTGGGGCTCGGTGTTGCAGTTCTGCTGGTCCTCCCCGTGGGTCCCCGGGCTCCCTGGCTTACTTCCTTCAGGTCTGTGTCCCGCCTCAGCGAGGCCGTCCGTGGTGTCCCTACATGATCTGCCAATACCGTGGTGTCCCTACATGATCTGCCAATACCAACTGCTCTTCCCAACGGTTCGTTTCCCTCCCAGGTTTTATCACAAGAGGGGCAGAGTGAGGTGAGGGGATTGAGAGAGGGCTTAGAACCACACGCACTTCGATTCTTTTTTTCTCTTATTTTATGTATTTATTCTTAGAGGGGAAGGGAGGGAGAAAGACAGGAAGAGACACATGGACGTGAGAGAGAAACATTGACTAGTTGCCTTTCACAAGTGCCCAATTAGTGACCGGCTGCAGCCCAGGCATGTGCCCTGACTGGGAATCGAACTGCCGACCTTTTGCTTCACAGGCCATCACCCAGCCAACTGAGCTACACTGGCCAGGGCACACACTGTGATTCTTTGTCTTGATCCCCGTTTACTGGTTGTGTGGCCTTGGCAGGGGTGGTTTAACTCATTGGCGTCTTGTGTGAAACGGATGAATAATAGAACCTTCCTCATAAGATTTAGATGAGCGGATACGTGTAAAACACTGAGACTGGTGCCTGCCGTAGAGTCGGTGCTTAGGGAATATGAGCTGTTATGATTATTGTCACAGTCTGCCTGCTCCTTGTTTATTTACTGGTCTCGCAGCCACGGACCGCAAGCTCCAGGAGGGCAGGAACCGAGTCTGACCTGGCCACTGCTGTGCTCCAGCTCCTATGACACACCCAGGTTGTCACAGTGGTCGAGAAACGTGTGTTGATAAATGGAGAGCCCCAAGGCCGTCACAGTGGACCACAGAGCTGGGCTTCAAGGGAGAGGGGCCTGTCCCAGGGCCGGAACACTGTTCACGTTGCACTGACGTTCCTAGGTAAAAACATTCCAAGTTAGTTTAACTCAGCTATTCCGGTTCAGTTTTATGCCTTCCCTCAGGAAAGTAATTCATAAAGCAAAGTAAAAGGGTGTCTTTCCTTGCTGACTTGAGCTTAGCATCAGCTATGCAGTGGCAGGAGTGTCCTGGTCCCCAGTGTTGGAAGAGAAATGGGGGCAGGGCCAGGCTTGTCCCCTGTTCCCTTGCTCATCACAGAGGTTTTCCTAAAGAGAGACCCACAGCGATGCTGTGGTGGGGAGCATTAGGGGCTTTCAGGCCACTCCGCCTTGTCCTCACCCCTCCGGTGCCAGGATCCCTGTGCGGCGGGGGGTTGGCGGGGGTGGGGGTTGGACTGAGAAAGGTTCTAGCCTTTCCCTGGTGTTCACTGCAGCCCAGCCTGGTGCTCGGGTCATGGGAGATGAATGGGGAGGGGCGTGGAGACAAGGATGAAGGGGGCTGGAGAGTGGTCCTGGGTCCAGTTTCCCTCTGGAAAATGCCCTCGGGGTGTACCCAGTCCAGGTGGGGGGAAACATTAGCAGATGTTGGCATCTGCCACCTGGGTAGGAGGTGACACAGGTGGCTGAGCCCAGGGGTCTACATCACCCAGCAACTCTGAGAGCCTCAGTGTCGTGTGTAAAATGGACATAGGATTCGGTTGTCTTCTCCCCTGCCCCCACTGCACTTCTAGGCCTGTGAGGGCCCCAGGACCCGGGATTCTACAGTCCAGGAAAGGCCTGAGGTGGGGGCTGGAGCCTGCCTCCCAAGGGCGCCTTCGTCCCTCGTCAGTGGCACTGAGAAGCCCCCACACAGGCTTGCAGGCAGAGCACCTCTTTCCTCCCCGTCTGGGAGGGGGTGCTCCCCAGTGCTCTGCTCTCCTGAGGATCCCACGTTCAGACATGCCCGGCCTCCCCTCTCCGGGCAGGAGGGTGACAGGGTGGAGAGCGGAAGGGCGGGCCGGGCCACGTCTCAGTGAGCCGGCAGAGCTTTCTCTTTGGAATGTGTGGGCCAACATGGCGCTCTGAGTTTGGGGCTCAGCCCGCACTCCCAAACAGGCAAATTCCGCCTGTCATCAGTCACTCCACTTATCAGCCGGCTCCAGGGACCACTCCTTTGGGGGTTAGCCCTCTCTGGCCCCTGGCCTGGCGGGGGTGCCCTCGTCACTGTGGGCGCCTACTGGTCGTGTCTCATCCTCCTCTCCACCGTGCTTGCCCGGCACCTGCGGTGACCAGACTCGGTTTCTGCCTTCCTTTGCTCAAAGTCCAGTGGCAGAGGGTTCGAGGTGGGCTGGCTGGGGCGGACGGGGCGTGCAGCCCAGGCCTTGACCCTTCCCTCTCCCCACGCCCTCCGAACCAAGTGTCTCTGACCCTGAGGTGCTGCTGGCCGTGTCCACGTCTCCTCATTACTGATGGGACCGCAGCCTCGTTTGCCTGATTTATGTCTCAGAGTCTCCTGCTTTGTACTTTTCTCAGCAGTTTAATAATGAGCCATAAAGCTGCCTCTCTGGACTGAGATTTGGAAGGTCTGAGTCTCTGGGGACCTTTTGATTTTAGACATTTTGTAAAGGGATTTGAACTATATCTGAGCTGGCACATCTTCACACAAGTGTCTTTGACTCCCGGCCTGTCGGGACCAGGTCCCGGCATGGGCTCCCCACGTATTATGTGATTCCTCTTTACGTCCATGAACAGGTTGAGTCAGGGATGGTGGTGGCGTCTGGGGTCGTGTTCTCTCATTTTGCTCCAGGTTCTGGTAGGTCCCTTGGGCCCAGGTGGGCCCTCCTGGCTCTGAGGGCTCTGTCCTCTGTTTTTGGAGCCCCTTTGCTGGGTATTTCATGTTCACTCATGTGACCCTGAGCTCATGCAGAAGAGGAGGTGCTGATTTTTTTTCCTGTTTTCTCCAGTTGGGGGCGCTGCAGCCAGACTGCTGATGTCCTTCAGTGCTGTGGTGGCTGTGAACAGGGCTTTTTGGTTTTGGATGAGAGTTCTCTTCTCCCTCATACCCAGGCTGAGTCATCAGGGACAGTCACACCACCAAGCTTTGTCTCTGGGTCCAGGTCGTCATGCTTGGCCCTTTTCTCTCAGGACAAGTCCCCTCCAGGGGGACACCTCAGTGTCTCTGCAGGAGGACACCTCAGGACCCATCCTACCCCGTTGTCAAGCTTTCTGGCTGTGAGCGCAGCTGGGCTCGGCCTGAAACATCCACCCACACATGTTTTTTGCTGTGGACTGTTTAGGGCTGATGTTGTTCCTGAAGGATGTTTGAGGGGCCGGTGGGATCAGGACTGCACGTGGTGTGGGGCAGACAAGGGGCACAGAGCTGCCTTTGTGGGGGCGGGTGGGTGGGCGGTCCTGGTTTAGCGGATCTCAAATTTCTGAGACAGGCTTCTTGCTTCTTGTCCTGTGGTGTCACTGATGTCCCTCGCAAGGCCCTCAAGAGTGTCCCTCGGAGAGCACTGGAGTGGGATGTGTGGCTCTGAGTCCCCTACAGTTTCTCACTCAAGGGAAGAAAATGAGGGCCTGGTGTCAAGGGCCAGTCTTGGGTCACGGGGCTGACATGTGGCCCGAGGCATGTGGGGAGTGTCTCCTTCCTTTGTGAAAGTGCTTGGCCTATGGCCACGGAACCCTGGTCTTGTCTTCCTCCCTTGTTCATTTATACAACAATTACTCCCTGGACATGTGGTGGTGAGCAAAATAGATTCGATGGTCCTTGTCCTCATGGAGCTTAGATTCTAGTGGGGCCTGAAATTTAATGACCACACGTATGAAAACCTCATCCTTAACTGTGATGAGTGCTAGAAGGACATGGCGGGGAAGACTTCCTAACAGGGGAAGGCATGTTTAAGCTGAGGCCTGGGGGAGAACCCTGAGGCAGGTAAAGGAGAAAGGTGAGTGGGCATGGAGGGCAAAGGCCCCGCGGTGGGAAGGGTCGAGGTGAGTCCAAGGGGCCAAAGGGAAGCTGGTGGCTGGGGTGCAGAGAGCAGGGGCCGTGCTGTGAGATGAAGTGGGAGAGGCGGACTAGAACCGGAGCATGCAGAGCCGTGAGGGCCAGGGAAGGAAATGTGGTCTTCACCCTGAGAGCGGTGGGCTAGCACTGACGGCTGTAAGCGGAGAGTGACTTTCCCTGGCTCCTGGTCGAGAACCGATCGCTCAGGAGCCAGGAGGGAAGTCAGGACACCAGGTAGGAGGTGACTGCCTGTGCCCAGGTGAGAGACGGCAGTGGCTCGGCTCAGGGCAGTGGAGGTGGAGGTGCAGGGAAGCGCACTTCTCTGAGAGATGGTTACGAAGTGGAAACTCCGGGACTTGGTGGGCCATTGGACATTTGGTACGAGGACAGGGAGGTGTTGCCAGTGCGTCCCAGGTTTCCCGCTGGCCCGTGGGGTGGCTGGAGGATGAAGGTGCCGCTCCCTTACGTGGGGGGAAATCACTAGCCCAGACAGGAATGGCTGAGTTTCCAATGTCTGTTACTTTGCAGTGATGGTGAAATGTCTGGGAGGAAATGTCAAGGTGCTGTTTGGCACTGAGAATAGAGAGCTGGCTGGAGATAGATATCTGAGAGTCACGTGGAAAGAGAAGCCACAGGCGTGAGAGAGATGGCCTAAGGGGCGTGTCTCAGGAGGGATCAACCCTTCCTTCCTACCTTCCCTTCCATAGGCCCGCTCGCCCTAAGGTTCTGTAACCCAGACTTACAGGGCCTGGACTCTGGGGGCTTTCTGGGCACCAGGCGGTAGTTTCCTTCTGTGTGGGGGCTGTGACTGAAGGAGGCCAGTGGTCCTACCTCCGTGACCGTGGCCAGCCTCTCTGAGTCTTCATGCCTAGACACTCCCAGTGTCCCCCTCTGGGAGCTGGCTCCCCGCCCAGCCAGCAGCCCTTTAGCATAAAACCCCTGAACTTTGAAAGCCAGAACTGTTGTGCTTAGCGGCCAGGGCTCTGAGTCCATCTTCACAGAGAACATCGCCAGGCTGGCTCGCCTGGGCTGGTCCCGCAGGGCCCATCCGGGCCTCAGCTCCAGCAGGAGGCCTTGGTGGCTCTCTTTGGGCAGGAGGGAGGAGGAAGTAGTTTGCCCACTCGGTGGGCCCCTGATCACTCCCATCCTCACTGGAGGTGGGCTGCGGCTACTCTGGAAATGATGCCCGGTGTTTTTGCAAATGGAAAAATCATTAGTGTTCAGAACTTCTTGGCTGGGCTGAAGATACCCTTTTCCTTTTCTTTATTCATTGTTATGAATTGCAGTCAAAGACAGATAAATGGTGAAATTGCTCTGAAATGGCAGAGAAAACATTTCCTTAGGTATTAGTTTTGTTTTAGTAAATTACAAAATAGTGATTTAACTTGTCACCTTCTGAATTATTTCTGTCTCTCATTGGGGTAATATAATCAGCAAGGTCCACAGCCTTCATTTTCTGGAGAACAGAGATAAACAATCTTCCAATATGGTCTTGAACAAGCTAATTACCTGGGACTTTTGATACCTCCCATCCGGCCCCATGGGGATGTCACCGCGCATGTGTGGTGGGAAGGGGAAGATGCCGCAGATCCGTGGGAAGTCTGCTTGCCGGTAGGTGGGTTGGACGGATGTATAGGTGAGTGAGTGGATTGGAGGCAGGATGGTGTTTCGAGGACATAAGTGAACTTGGAGATTGAAAACACTGCAGCTGGAGAAGTGGATGGCTGGGTGGAGCTCAGAGAGAGGGGCAGATGGATGGTTGGGTGGAAAGGTGGACGGGCGAAAGGTGGGTGAAAATAGAGGAAAGATGGATGAAAGGAGGGCGGATGGATAGTCGGATGGACAGATGCATAAATACCTGAACAGATGGAGGCGTAAAAGGAAGATGGATGATTCGTGGATGGGTAACTGGATGATGGGTCAATGAGGATGGAGAAAGTGGGGATAAAGGGACCCATTCCAACACAAGCCTTGGTCAGGTCCTGTCGAGGACATCCCCTCCTCGGTCCGAACAGGCACGTTTCTCTTCCCTAACTCTCTGTGTTTTGCCCAGACGTGTCTGGGGCTTCTCCAAGCTTTCACTGGGTTCTCTAGAGAGTTCTGGAATGCCGTGGCTATGCTAGTCAATTAGCACTGTCAGCTCCCTGGTGGCCACCTCTGTCATTTTTGGGGCAGGCTGGGACAGTTGGTGTGTGCATGGTGTGTTTGTTACACTATGTGTGGGGCATTTTTTTTATACATATTTTTAAAGTTTTTATCTATTTTTTAGAGAGGGGAAAGTAGGTAGAGAAGAGAGGGAGAGAAACATCAATTGGTTGCCTCTTACACATGCCCCAACCAAGGATCAGGCCCGCAACCCAGGCAGGTGCCCTGACCAGGAATCGAACCAGTAACCTTTCACTTTGCAGGACGGCACCCAGCCCACTGAACTGCACCAGTCTGGGTGTGTGGGGCATTCCCTGTGACAGGTCAATCATCTTTCCATAAAAACCTCACAGGACTTTCCAAATAATCAAGGAATCAAGAATGTGGTTGAAAAGAGGGAGGAGAAGGTATCTGAAGGGATCATGAGTTAACGGGGTAAGGGAAGACGAGAGAAAGGGATTTCTTTTCAGGACACCATGTGAAAGTGTGATAACTGCCCTCTCGTATGCAGATATGGACCTTCCAGACTGTGCTTTCTCTGAGCCCATCCTCTTTTCTCAGCTGCAGTCCCAGGAGGCCACGGGAAAAGCTGGTCTCCTTTGGGGAAGGTATGATAAGGAGAACCGACTCATCTGTCCTGGTCAGGCTGTGTCACTGCCCAGGGCCTTGGGTGGGGGGAGGGGCTGGAGAACGGCCCTTCGAGGTTTCGGACTGTCTACATCAGCAGAGGCTTTAATCATTGTGATTGGTGGTCAGCTCATTGCCATTAAATGAATTGGATTTCAAGCTGTATTCCTGGAGAGGTTCCTGTGCAGATGGTGCAGAGGACGGTGGGGCCTTTCTGCATGCCTCCACTCGTTCTGCAGGCTGGGGGCTGTTGGGACTGCCGTCACCAGCCACACCTCCCTCAGGAAATGCTCCACCCTTCCTGTGGCTCCTTGCCCTCTTACTTTTAGGATTCCAACCACCAAATCCCATTCTCCTACTAAGTACTTGCATGGTTTTCTCCACTCTCCGACCCTGCCCCATGAAGTCAGGAAACAACAAAACAAAATGAGACCTCCTGTCGCTAAGACCATCTCTGTGCAATGGAGCCCCAGGAAGAAACGCACAGGGCTCCCAAATGAGGGAATTAAGCACCGGGATGAGGGAAAGGAGCAGCTTTGCTGCTGGCTTTCTTAGTGGGACCACCAGCCAGGGGTCATGCACTAGGCTTCTCAAATGTTCTCTACTGCCTGTTTGTCCCTGAGGACTGGACCTTCCCGCAAGTGCTCATATCTCTACTTTCTCTTCAGAATGCCCGATCTGCAGACTAACGTTCTTCCCCCCACGATTCCTGGTTCTGGCCAAGACCTTTGAAGTGATTCCAAAAATTTCTTTCATTCCAGTCAAGACAAGTTTGTTCTTAATGCCTGTGGTTTTATGTTTGCCTCTCGTTCCCACCCTCCTTGGTCCCTTACCCTGACCAATGCGATGAAGGGAGCTGGGACCTCACTGTCATGGCCAAGTGGGTGTGGCCCAGCTCACCTGGGTGACTCCAGTGTGGCTGTGCAGGCTCCACACTAGGTTCGGCCTCTGAGAAGGTGAAGGTGGACAGAGAGGGGGCTTCAGGGTTCCCGAGGCATCCTGGGGGGGTTCACCTTTAGAAATGGGCTATCAAGATCATCCTTGGTTCTGAGTAACAGAAACCCACTCAGACCAGTTAGTGGCAAAACATTGTTGTAAGGACATCGGGATTTCTTCCAGCACCCAAGGGCAGGGAGGAAGCTGGGACTTGGCAATGGGCTGACTAGAACCTAGGAAGTTGCCGGTTCTCTCCCTCCTCCTTTCTCCTCTATCCTTTCTCCCCTTCTTTCTGCTGCTCATCTTCCCCTGTCCCTGTCCTGTCATGTCCCCAGTTCTTTTTTCTTCTTTCTCTGCAGTCCGGTTTTCCCTCCTTCTCTGGGCATAAGGAGGAAGATGGCCACCCTGGCCCCTTGAGTTCTTACTTAGTTCTCAGTTCCTGTTGCATGAGGAAATTAACATTCTGAGTCCAAATTCCTGGAGCAGATTGTTTTTTTTTTTTTTTAATATTTTATTTATTTTTAGAGAGAGAGGAAAGGATGGGAGAAAGAGAGGGCGAGAAACAATGTGTGGTTGCCTCTCACGTGCCCCCTACTGGGGACCTGGCCTGCAACCCAGGTGTGTGCCGTGACTGGGAGTCGAACCAGTGGCCCTTTGGTTCTCAGGCCGGTGCTCAATGCACTGAGCCACGCCAGCCAGGGCTCTGGAGCAGATTCTTACTGACCCAGCCTGGACCAGGTAGTCTCCCCAGGTCTAGCCAGCTGTGGTCAGGAAGGGGGGTCATGAGGCCCCAACATGGCTGCCAGGACCCACACTGTGGTGTGCGGAGGCAAATTCTCAGGGGAGAGGGGATCACTCATTGGCATCCCCCACCCCAACGTGTTTGCCATAGGAGGTACTGATTGGACAGATGAAAGGAGTTCTTTACCCAAGTGGGGAAAATGCTCATGGGACCCTCATGGCTATGAATATGGCTATGATCGCTAACATGATTTTCCGCTATTGCATTATTGTCTTAGTAATTTTCCATGTCATCACAAACATTTTACACATTTCAAGTGGCTTTATTATAAATCACCTAGCTATTTTCTCACTGAGAGACGTTTAAATTGTTTTAAATTTTTTCACCATTATAGGTAACAGAGCAATAATCATCTCTTTGTATATGCCTCTTCCTAAGTTTCAGGTGATTTTCTTTGGAATGGATTGCTGGAGGTGGAATTATAGGTTCTGGTTCTCATTTGCAATGACAGCACCCACTGTAGACATTTAAATGGAAGGGCGTCCCTGTACAAGGTATTGAATGCTCCGGGCGTCTTGGCAGTGACACAGAGAAGTCGGCTTCGCTGTGACAGCAGGAAGAGCGCAGCCAGGACCAGCGCTCCACCCCACGGCGGGGCTTTCTAGTGAAACACCACTGATGTGCTCCGGCGGCCCCAGGTTCTGGACTCCAGAAGCTCTATCACAGGTTCTTCAACAGGGGGGTCCAACCTGTGGCTGGCGGGCTGCATGCACTCAGCATGGCTATGAGTGCAGCCCAGCACAAAATCGCAAATTAGAGCATCATGAGATTTTTTTCTGTGTGATTACGTGTCACAACATATTTAATATGTGGCCTGAGACAATTCTTTTTAAAAAAATATTTTATTGATTATGCTATTACAGTTGTCCTATTGTCCCCCCTTCATTCCCCTCCACCCTGCACACCCTCTCCCACCCACATTCCCCCCCTTTAGTTCATGTCCATGTGTCATGCCTGAGACAATTCTTCTTCCAGTGTGGCCCAGAGACACCAAAAGGTTGGCACCCCTGCTAGCAGGGCCGGCCGTCTCCAGCAGCACACTCCTACGAACCGGGCTCTTTGCACGTGGCTCTTTCCCTGTCCTCTCTGAATACAAGTCCCATATGGCTGCGTCCCCGCGGCAGAACCTGGAACACAGGTCCTCTGTCTAGCAATGAGGAAAGCCGATAAGTGGATTTTTGGATTCCTAGGACAGGAAGGTAAGACACGAGAAACTACCAAAATATCATGGGGTTACTGAGAAGAGGCCAGGCATCTGTGAATGATGTCCGCCCGCTCTGTGTCAGACCCGGACCTAGAGGAAAGACCCTACAGGCGGAGGTAGTGGCTGGGCGCTCCCGTCAGGAGCCCAGGCACTTTCTGTTTTCAGCATATCTGCAGTGTGTCCTGTCCCGGCCCCAAACGGCTGCCATAACGCCAGGCATCACGTCCTCGTTCGGCAGAATCCCGAGGAGTAAGGAAAAGGGATTTTTCCTTCAAAGCTCTCTTTCCAGGTTTAAAGTCTCCAGCAGACTTTCCTTTCCATAGCCTAAGTCAAACGCCTGCTCCCAGACCCTCCTCTGGGAAAGGGTCACAGGACTACCAGGTCGCCTTGGATCTGAGTGTAGGGCTTTGCTCCCCAAAGTTTGGGTGCTGTTAGGAAAAAAGCAGGGGCAGCTTTGGGGAAAGCAATCGTATTTGCCAGAAGGGGTATTAACTTTTATTTATTTATTCATTGAATGAATGTTTCCAAAAGGGTTGTACCAACTTAAATTCTTATGAACAGTATGTCTTTTTCACCAACCCTTGCCAGCTAGTGCATTTTGCATTTTTACAAATAAACGTGGTACTACTGGACTCTTTTGTTATTAGTTCTGATAGTTTTTTTAGACTGTCTTGAATTTTGTGGGAATACAATCTATGAGTGAATGAATGGGAATGACAGTAGCGTCATATTTTTAAATGCCATTCTTTATTGTATTGATCAGACCTTTCTGGAAAGTGTTAGATAATAATGGTGATAATGAACATCCCTGTCTCGTTCCAATTTCAGTGTCAAAACTCGAGTGTCGCACTGCTGGGTATGATGTGAGTTGTTCGTTTGAGATGTCTTATTTCTTCAAATTAACATATCGGTTCTAAGAGGCACCGACTTAATGTTAATGATAACTTGGTGGAAAGGGGAGGGGAAGAATGACTTAATACTAACCTTACACATTGATTGAAAGAAATTATATCAGCAATGTGAGAGGAAGGCACCTAAGAATAACCAAGGGGTGGGCAAAAGTGGGTTTACAGTTGTGAGTACATGAAACAGAGTTTATTCTTGCATTATTATTTATTAATTGTACTACTTATTTGTCTTCTTTTTATTATTTTGTATCCTTAGGACTTATCTTTTAGGTAATGACATCTGGTAATTTAACCTACTTTTGTCCCCTTCTCCGTCTCCCCCATATATATTTTCTTCCCACTGATAGCGTCATATAATTAAATACACCATCGTTTGATATAACCAGTATCCTCAGAAGATAGATTGTTGATATATTTTATACTTCATTATGTTCAGCAAGCATCATTCTAGTCTCGGGACTCAGCATTTTCATGTGGAAAGATGTTGGACTTGACAAGAGGTGAGGTGTGCGTCTATCACTGGCAAACAGATGCCCTGAGCCAAGGGGTGACGTGACTCGTTCCCTAACTAGGTCACTTTTGCAAATCTGGGTCGGACTCTACTCTGTTGTTACGTATTAGTCTCTTAGTGTTCTGTTGCATTCTATATTCTGGTATTTTATTTAGAATTATTAAACCTATTTTCATAGGAGAAAAGTCCATATATTTTTTTGTTTACTATCTCTGTTAGATTTTGGTGTCAGAGTTATGATAGTTTCATGAAATAAATTAGATTGCCGATCAGCTTCTCTCCATGTGTTCGGACAGTTCACATGACAAGAACTGGCAGTTTCTTTTTTTATTTTTATTTTTTATTTTATTTTCATTGTTGTTCAGTTGTTGTACAGTTGTTGTACAGTTTTCTGCCTTTTACTCCCATCCCAGCCAACCCTCCCATCCCTCCCCTCCTCCCTCCCATTTCCACCCTCCCTAGTTTTTGACCACGTGTCCTTTATACTTGTTCCTGCAAACCCTTCCCCTTTTCCTCTGAAATTCCCTCCCCTCCCCCCTCTGGTCACTGTCAGCCTGTTCACTATTTCGGTGCCTTTGGTTATATTTTGCTTGTTTGTTTGTTTTGTTGTTTAGGTTCCTGTTAAAGGTAAGATCATATGGTATTTGTCTTTCACCAAAAACTGGCAGTTTCCTGAAAGTTAAATTCAACACGTGGACTCAGGGGCCTTTGTGGAAGTCAGGATTTGCTAACTTTTCAACTTTTTTCTTGATTATTGGTCTTGAAAAATTCTTAAAGGCTCGATTTTGATAATTTGTGTTTTTTCCCCAGAAAATCATCCATGTCATTGAGATTTTCAAATTCATTAGCCAAAAAGAATAGCTAAGTGCTTTACAATTTTTAATTCTTCCCTGTATCTGCTTCCTTTTTTCATCATTAAATTTTATTTTATTTTTTGTCACTTGCCAGAAACTTGACTGTTTTAAGTTTGGTTTTCCCCAAGTAGCAACCTTGAATACATTTATGAATGTTCTTGTTTGACCACATTTGAATCATTTGGTTCCTCCCTGTTTTTCTGGAAATAATCTGATGTTTTCCATCAGGTCAGTGTTACCTATTTTTCACACAGGTGGTGAAGGTTTGGCTTCTATTTTGATCTGTGGCTGGGTGTTTTGTTGCTGAGTTTGGTGTTTCTGGGTTGCTCTGTGCCTATGCGCTCCATCCAAGGCAGGGATTTCTGCTCTGTTTCTCTCTGATGTCTCCCAAGCACCTAGAACGGCTCCCGGCACGTAGCAGGGGTGCAGTGCATAGTCGCTGGCCAATGACAGAAGGAATCTGGGGAACTGGTGGGACGTTGCTAGAGCCTCCTCTGCTAGGGAGACCTTCTGGGGGCTGGGGAGGAGGAGGAGACAGGTCCCAAGCCTGACTGCAACTTCGAGCTTTTGCAACTGCTTCTCCCAGCCTCCCCTACCCCCACCAGCTCCGCCCACCGTGCAGAGGGAGTTCTTTCCTGCAGTGTGTGGTAGCCAGTGTCAGGGCCGTCCCCTTGTGTGCTCCCATGCCTGTGACCTCAGGTGGTGGGGTCTCTGTGGCCACAGCTAGAGATGCTGGCAGGAGCATGAAGGTGGGGAGAGAAAGCTGTTGCCTGGACGGTGGAGAAGGGGAACATTCGGCAGGAGACGAGTTACTTGGATGGAGCAGAAAGACACAGCAGCAGGGGCTGAGGCAAGATGACATAGTTATTTTGATGACAAAGACCTCTAGGTCAGGTTTCATTTTTGGCCCTACAGCACATGAGCTTGAGCCCAGAGTCCCTGACCTGTCACTGTTGAGGTTGGGGGTGACCGTGCAGCAGACTATGCCTTAGGAAGGGGGAGACCATCTGGGCTGATCAGGGAGGTGCCCTGTGGGTGGGCACTGCCTCCATCCCATCTCCATCCAGAGTTCCCCAATGAAATGCAGGATGTCCAGTTAAGTTAGAATTTTGGATACACAACAAATACCTTTGTCCCATGGATTTGGGGCCTTTCTATCTTCCCAGCTCTGAGGCAGAGGCTCCCAGAACCCGGGGTGGGGGGGGGTGGATGACTCACTGGGAAGGCAGTAAGGTGCGCCTTCCCCCTGTCCTCCGACCTAACATGCCCTCGGATACTCCCAGCAACAAGTGATGTCTCTAGGTGTGAAAAAGCAAGGTCCCCTCACTTCCCACCAAGTCAAATGCAAGTGTGAACTAAGCAAGCTCTGTACACCCTCCTCTACTTGCTGATGGCTTTTTGGACAAGGCAAGTTCAGTGTCATGGGCTCTGTTGAATTCAGGGGTGAGTGACATGAGCACTTGTCTTCTAGCAGGTCCCAGCCAGTCAAAGGAAGTGAGGCCAGAGCCCAAGAAAT
Source organism: Trachops cirrhosus (assembly GCA_028533065.1). NCBI lineage: Eukaryota > Metazoa > Chordata > Mammalia > Chiroptera > Phyllostomidae > Trachops > Trachops cirrhosus. The sequence continues at coordinate 30,688,890 of CM052546.1, read as the reverse complement.
CAGAGTTTGGGCAGACTAGTGGCCTTCTTACATTGAATGTTAGGGGCTCGGCCAGGAAGGTGGGCTGGAAAGGTGAGGTGGGCAAGGGGGCCATGCAGGAGGTGCCCAGAGGCCGAGGAGGAGCAGGGTGCGGAGATATAAAGCCAGGAAGGTCATGTGGACCCTCCTTCCGGGCACTGCCTCAGCACCATTTGCTTCCGGGAGCTCGGAGAGAGCTGAAGGACGAATTCTAAGTTTCCAGGCTACAAAATAAGTTTAGGGAAGTAAGTGTCACGGAGGAGATAACCTCTAGGTATTGCCACAAACTTTGTGTTATCCTCAGACTAGCCTCATTTATTTCTGGCAGAAGGTTAAAAACTATACAAATAATTTTAATGGGCATGATTATGTTCTCATCACAAAATAATGTGGCACAGGTCTGTACTTATTCAGAAATGATCATTGTGTGAACAGCTATTAATTAGTGAATAGCTTTGGAAAAAAATTTCAATAGATTTGGGAAGCACTGTTAATAACCCATTACAGGATGTCTGGGGGTCAAATCACCATATCGTGTCAAAGCAGAGATTTATGGCTCCATTTTTAATCATTTCAAAATAATTAAGAATGTTCTGTGCATCTGACTGGACAGATTTGAGGCACGAAAACTATATATCTGCATTAGGAAGGAAACGGCTCATTTCCAGCCAAAATGGAGATCACAGCTCTTTCGACATCCATTTGGCAAGAGCATGCACATTTTATAGCTTTTCAGAAAGTATTAGTGATTTTAGATAAATAGCATTCAGCTTTTCTTTCCCATTGCCTATGGCCTCCTCTCAAGCTGAGAGAGGAAAGTCACACATTGGCAGGAAGCTCTGACCTTGATCTGGAATTTCGGCCAGTCCAGCTACCTGTGGCTGCAAGGAGAGTGGGGGTGGCGGGTGGGGGGATTTCTACATTACTCTTTGTCTTCAGAGTGGGTCTGGGGGAGACCCTCACCCTTTGCGGGGGCGAGGTGCTGGAATCCCCTTTAGCCCAGCAAAATTTTGCCTTCTTGGAACCTGGAGCGGGACAGCATTTTGCACCTTTGGGAGCAGCGCCTCCCAGCCCCCTGCACTTCCCTGGGGTCCTTGTTGGGGAGGGGAAGGGAATCGATGCTTATCGAGTATCCCCATGTGCCAGGCGCCATGCTGGACGCTGTCCGCAAGTTATCTCAGCCCCCCCACCCCCACCGCCACACCAGGGGAGTAGGGTTGTCGCCCCTGACTTCCCAGGAAGGAAACTGAAGCTCAGAGAGGTGAGGGTGTCCTGAACGATTGTTTGTCTTGGGAAGGAAGCCCGATGCTGGAGCGAATCTTTGGGTCCGGTATGCCGCCTGATGCCTGACTCCCTTTGCTGACTTACTCATGAAGAGGTTATCCAGCCCAGGGCTCACTGCCTGTGGGGCAGGGCTGCTCACTACCAGATGACCGGTCCCGTTCAGCACGAGTGCTGAGTGTGTGTGCTCAACGCCTAAACCAAAAATACGTGACGATAAGAGACGACAGCTCCCCCATACCCTCTCTGCTCCTGTTCCTCAGAGGTAATTGCTGTTAGCAGTTGAGTGTATATCATCCCAAATATCTCTGTATGTCTAAGATGTGATTTTGTTAGTGTAAGTGGGATTATAGTTCTGCTCTGTGATATGCTTCTAGATCCACAATAACATGTGGGTGTACTTTCAAATGTGTGTGTGTGCTTCCTGGTGATCTAGCCTCGGTCAGCTCTCTGGCTCCGGCCGGCCCATCAGTTATCAGTCCGCCTGCCATTCATCTTTCTGTCTCTATCTGTCTAGTTGGTTCTACCTTCAAAATACAGCCTTCAGAATGGATCTGACCACTTTTCACTACTTCTTCCTCCCCATCCATCTCTTATTTGAGGTCCTGTCACAGCCTCCTCCTTGGTGTCTCCGCCTCTGCCCTTGCCCTGCCCGATAGCCTCTTCTGAACCCTGCAGCCAGAGTTCTTCTTTCAAAGTACAAGGTGGGTCCTGTTACTTCTCTGCTCAAAACCCTCCCATGGGAGTAAAAGCCACAGCCCTGTCCTGGCCTTGGAGGCTCTCCACAGTCTTCCGCCTGCCACCTTGCTTGGTTTCATTGACTGCAGCCTCTCCTCTCCCCCTCGTGTGCTCTGCTTCTGCCCCATTGGCCTCCTTGCTGCTCTTTGAACTTGCGAAGCAGACTGCTGCCTTAGAGCCTGTGGATTTACTGTTCATTCTGCTTGGAATGTTCTTCCAGAAAGCCACGTGGCTCCTCTCTTCCTTCCTTTTGGATTTGTGCTCAAATATAAAAAGAGACCTTTCCTGGCCACCTTCCTATAGACTGATATACTTTCTTAAGGTGATTAAAAAAATTATGTACACATACCTTCCACGTCAAAGCCAGCATCATACTAATGAAACAGTAAAAACGCATTCAAATTTACACAGGAAAAAGACCAATCTGTTCAATTGGTCTGTCTGCTCATGCACCGCACTGCACCCACGGATGGGGAAGAAAAGGAAGGGCACAGCCTCCACCAGAGAATATCCAGGGAGGCGTGCCTGACTGACAGGCTGGAAGGAGGAGGGGTGGGCGGAGCCTGGTGTTTGAATTCTTGATGTTGACAAGGGAGTGTGATCGGTAGGTGACCAGGTCCAGGGTGTGACTCCAGGTGGCTGAGGTGGCAGGGAGGAGGAGAACACTGGATTGAGGTGGCCTCGGACGTAGAGGTCAGGGTGCAGGTTGGGTCATCCATGTGGGCATTGCTCACCTATGGGTGGGGGCGGGGGGAGGGGAAGACAGGCTCCAGGTGCCCAAGGCTTAGGTGGATGGTTGCCAATCACTGGGTGACAATGAGGAGGCCATTGGAGGTGTGAAAGTATCCATGTGACAGGAGAGAGGCGGGGACTCCACTTGCCCTCCCACTGGGGAGGTAGCAGCCTCCCCAGAAAGCCAGGTTTCAGAGGAGGTGGGAAGGCTTTTGAGTAGAGGCTGATATAGAAGAGTGATTTATTTACTTATGTATTTACTGCTATTTATTAATTTAAATTATTTATCAAAGTACTAATTAATTTACTGTTATTAAAAATTAAATTTATTGGGATAACATTGGTTAGTAACATGATACAAGTTTCAGGCACACAAGATGATATTCAATCATTTGATGCCAGTGTACTCTGCTGTGCGTTCCACGCCCCCCCCCGCCCAGGTGCAAGTGCCTCCCACCACCATCTCTTTGACCCCTTGATGGAGCCACAGTTCTCCCAGGTCCTGTGGAAGGCTGGCGCATGAAGAGAGCTCTGTCCTAAAGGACTATGAATATTAAATTTCCTAATTGAAAATTTCAGGCATTCTTAATGGTATAGGGTGTTTGTGGCATTTTATACTTAACTTCCCTTCACGGTTTATCAATTTAAGTACAATTAGGGTCTGACTGAACCCAAGGAAATTGCTGCTTTCTCTCTATACACTTAATGATTCCACTGTCGCCTCAGCTGGGGGATGATATCATGTCCCACGTCGGAATGAAAAACGCCTTTGGCTCTAATTGCATCTCCTCTTTCCATAAGCTCATATCTGAGTCCGTGAGCCCAGCTGGAAACTGTCTGGCTGGGCTCCCCCCGCCCCACCATCCTCAGGACAGCGGAGCCCTGGCACAGATGTCGGCACTGTCTCAGGGGACACTGGCGGCTAAGGCAGGGCGAGGGGCCACCTGCCGCGGTTTCTTGGCTGTGAACATCCACGAGACTCCCAGAGAGGGCTGTCTGGGCTCATGGGAGGTTTCCCCAGAGACCCCATTTTTCTTCCTAGTTCTGGGGAAACTCGGAGCACCTATTAAAACGCCCAGCAGGGTTGCCATGCACGGTAGGCTGTGTTTTGTTAGTCAGCAAGTGTTCTGGTGGCGTGGGGTGCCGGGCTGTTTGCTCAGGCGCAGCTGCGCGGCGCTGCTGGCCGCAGGCCCAGCTGTCGGACCGGCGCTGTCACCGAGGGTGTTGCCGACGCGCAGCCGTGAATCACAGTGTGGGAGCCGCTCATAATTGCCTCCTGTGTTTTCAGTTCTCAGATTTAAAACCATTTACTGCTGGGAACAGATGTTAAATTCGGGATGCTTGTCAATTGTTGGCGCTGTACACAAAAAAGATGCTTAAAATTAGAAGCCTGATTGAATTTTAAGTACAGTGATCACGGTGGTGGGAACTGAAATAATTGAAACGGTAAACAGCTCATTGTGAGAGAGGCAGCAAGCAATGTGAGGAGAAACTGAGCTTGAATTTGAAAGCCCGTGGTGTGGAGTTATAATGGGGATTCTCCAGTGATCGTTAAGTTAATTAATACTTAATTGTGATAGAAACACTCTCGGAGTACCAAGGAACAGTAACACCAGATATATTCATTCACAAGTTGGGTGATCACAAGAAAGGCCATATGAGCTCCATAACAGTAGTAAGGATGGGAACCACTAAGCATTAGGCGTCCACTACGTGCCAGATTGGGGGCTGGAGCCTTTGTGTATTTGATTAATGTCTAGACCGTTGCTTATTCTCTGAGGCTAGGAAGGACTGGCAGTTTAGACAATCCCCTGCTTTGGCCAATTTAAAACAATGGTGGTAAATTCTCATTTTAACCATTTTTGCATAAACAAACCATGGATATTAAATGCACTCACAGTGTTGCACAGCCATCACCGTTATCCCAAATGGAAGCCCTGCACCCACTGAACAGTAGCTCTCCACACCTCCCTCCCCCAGACCCGGTAACCTCCTGCACTGTCCCCATGAGTTTGCCTTGGCCAAATTCGATAAAGCTGACGTCACCTCTATCTCATCCCCAACCTCAAAATAAGCAGGTCTGCTATTGTCATCGTGCTGACCCCTTCTGGGATGCACAGACAGGCTGGCCTGAGACACCTCTGGGCTCCCTAGGGGAAGCACCACAGGGAGGCTGTGCTCAGGGGAGGGTGGGATCTCCGAGGCTCCCCCTGCAGAGGCCCTGAGCCAGCTCCCTGCTCTGAGCCTGTCAGGGCTTGGGATGAAGCTCATGCTGCCTGCCAGCTACGGCAGCTTCTTTTAGTTCTTTTTTTTTTTAAATCCTCACCCAAGGACATGCTTATTGATTTTAGAGAGGGGAAAGGGAGGGAGGAATAGAGGAAGAGAAACACTTATGTGAAAGGGAAACATCAATCAGTTGTCTCTTGCATGTACCCTGACTGGGGATTGAACCCACAACGTTTGGTTTACAGGAGGACTCTGAACCTACTGAGCCACACCGGCCAGGGCACTTTTTTAGTTCTTTAGAGTTTAGACATATTGGTCCTTCTTTCAGCCAACCTGTCTCTCGCTTTGCCAAAGTAACTTCTAACCTTTCAAGTCTCAGCTTGGAAGTTCCTCCAAGAAGCCTTCCCTGATTCTGCCATGATTCTCTGCCTCCGCTGGGTCTGGTGACCTCCTGTCCTCCCAGAGGTTCTGCACATCTCGTGTCACAGCTCTGGTCACACTGGACTGTCAGCGTCTGTCCACTGACCCATCTGCCCCACCCACTGTGGGCTGTGGAAGGACGGGTCCCACACAGCGGCAGCCCCTACACCAGCCCGGTGCCTGGTGTGTAGCAGGTATTTGGTAAGTCAGTGTGGCTGGATCCCCTCCACCGTTTCCCAGCCCTAGAAAGAACCACAGTGTGCAGTCCCTTCCTGCCTGCTTGCACCGGCCCCTGCCTTCCTGTGCTCAAAGGGCTGCCCCAGTACACAGACCTGTGGGGATAGGCATGTTCGGAGGGAGTGTGGCGAAGTGACAAAAAGGTGGGATTTTAGAGTAGCAACAGGCCCAGCCCCAATGCCACCCCAATAAAGTCAATAAAACTGTTTTAAAAAGCCCGGACCAGCCTCAGCTGCCCACATACCCTGCTCAGGACACTCACCCTGACCCCTTGAGGGGAGACGATGTGTGGAAATGGGTGTTGAAATTCAAGTGAATTCAGGTCAAGACCCAGTTTCCGTTTCCCCGTTGCCAGGTTGCTCTGCGGCAGGAGTTCCGGGCTGTACTCGAGGCCGGGTGTGCCGTGGGGCTGCTGCTTTCCTGTTGCCATCAGCGGCGGGCTGCGAGCATTTTAATGTTCCTAACCCCCAGGTGTTGTTTTAGTGTGAAATGAAACAGAGATGCCCTGTTTCTGCCTCGTGTGCGTCCCATGGTGGCCGAGATAACTGTTACACAACTGCTGTGTTTGAGGCTTGGACTGGCATCGGGAACCCCCTGCAAAGCACCAAGAGGGTGCCAGCTGTCTTGGGAGACTCCCTGGTGATATGGCGAGGTCACAGGTCAAGTCCACAGCATGCGGGCCTTCACATGGACGAAGCATGGCCAAAGCATCCCATGGTACTACAGCGGACTGACCTCCACGTCCGGCAAGTCACGGTGCTCATGTCTCGTTTTGTTTAATGATCCTCTCACAGAAGCACATCTCAGAGGTGTGTATGCATGTTTTTTAACTGCTAGAAGGCACTTACTGGTTAAGACAGAGCTAGATTTGCATCTAGCTTCATCACACATCAGCTCTGTGACCTCATGTATGTCCCTTGCCACTTTGGGACTCAGTTTTCTCACCTGTAAATCAGGGGGGACAGCCCCAGCCTCCCAGGGTGGCTGTGAGGATGAAATGAGGTGCAGCCAGTGCCGACCTCTGGCCGGCACACCCCAGTGTTAAGTGTAGGTTGGGTGTGCTTTCAGTTCAGTTATTACAGTATGTAGAGTCCCTTCCCATCCTTGAATTTGGGTGTCAGCCTCTCACATGCTACCGGGCAGACTGGTCTCTACAGGCTCCTTCCCGGAGGAGAGTCATCAGTGATTCTGATTCTGAGAGTGATTTACTCTGTGGCCTGACGAAGGGACTCTGGGAGGGTGTCCCAGCCTCCCTGCTGGGGAGTGGGAAGTGTTCGACAGCAAGACGTGAGAAAGAGAACTGTGTGGTGTGGCTGCGGTTCTGCACGTGGCCGGGGCAGGTGAGAAGGGACCTGTGGGGAAGGTCTGGGAGGCCGTGTGCTGTCAATGGTGTGCTCCTCCGCAGGGGAGGCTGCTGGTGCCGTGCGCACGGTGCGTGTGGGGGTGGGGGACAAGGAGGCTTCTCTATGCTCGGTAGGGACTGGGGCTGGCCCAGCTGTGTAAAGTTGACTCAAGCCACTGCTGTGACAGATGTTCTTTTATTTAGAGATTCATTTTGACGTATTTTGTACGAAAACCTGAGGTCCACAGTTACTGCTCAAAGGTCCATACTCTACATTAAAGCCTCTTCATTAGCAATCAGATTTATTGGAAGATGACCCAGAGTACTGGGAGGTAGTCACGTGGCAGCAGCTGAACACCCTTCACCAGTTAAATGAGTGAGGATGGGCAGGGTGCCAGCCCTTCGAGGTCGGAGGTGGTGCTCTGGGCTCCCAGATGCCATCGGAAGTTGTTTATTAAAGAGGCTGCTGGCACCCTCCCCACCTCCACTCTGTCTGTCCTGTTGGTCTTTTACAAAAAAATTTTCCCTTTATTCTTTTTTTAAAGATTTTATTTATTCATTTTTAGAGAGAAGGTAAGAGAAGGAGAGAAATATCTATGTGTGGTCGCCTTTCACGTGCCCCGTACTGGGGACCTGGCCAGCAACCCAGGCATGTGCCCTGACTGGAAATCAAACTGGTGACCCTTTGGTTCACAGGCCCACACTCATCCACTGAGCTACCCCAGCCAGGGCTCCCTTTATTTTTTTAAATTTTTGA
>CM052546.1:30565298-30671077 GCA_028533065.1 Trachops cirrhosus | reverse complement strand
ACACCTGCATACCTGATTGTTTTTCTTCTGGCCAAAGGCAACCTTCTGCAGTTTGCCAGGTCTCCCTCTTTCTGTCCCTCTTTTTTGTCTTTTAGGGATTCCTTGTGTTTTTGTGGCCGAGAGTTTCCTTTCTTATTCTGAACATATGTGTGTATTTATTGTTAAAGATTTTGCTACTAATTTTGTGGATTTGTGGTAGAGGGAGAAGACAATGGCCTTGATTTAGTTTATCATCTTGAAGCTGAAACCTCAGTTTTTGCTTTATTTCCTGTATGGAATTTGGAAATGAATCTTTGCTTACTGAGAAAGAAATTAGAAAATTATACCCATTGTCCAGAACCACATTTAAGTAAAGAATGGATTACAATTTATGGTGTATACCTGTTTATTTGCACTTTAAAAACATTAACTCATTGCTCTGCTTTGTATTATTTAAAGTAGGAAATACGGTAATTACTGAGTCTGGGTCTAACTTAAAAACATGTGTTCACTGTATAGAAAAGTACAGAGAAGTAGACAGCAGACCCTGGGGTCCCTTCGCCTACTATTTACTGCTCTGCTCCATCAAATGTCAGTATCTCCCCATTTTTTTAGATTAAAAATAATAGATATGGTATTACAGACAGACGAAGTCTGTTAGAGGCCCTTCCCCTGCCCCGTTCTCTCTGCTCCCACTTCCGAGCTGACGCCGACGCGGGTCTGGGGTTGTCTTCGGCACGTGTGTTCTTGTACAGGACAATGACGAGGGTCATTGCCCAGGAGCATAGTGACAAGCAACGGACAGCATGTTTTCTGTCTTAAAAACTTCAGGTAAATGACATCATATTGTGCATATCTTTGTGTTACTTGCTTTTTAAACTCAACCTTGTGTTTCTGAGATTTATTCCTGTTAACGCACGTAGCTCTCACTCATTTCTTTAACGTTCCTTCTGTGATTAGACCACAGTTCACTTACCTGCTCTTCTGCTGATGTGAGTCCTTTGGGTTGTTTCCAGTTCTTCTTCATTACAAACAGTGGTGCCATGAACACTCCTTTTTCCCTTTTTATTGACTTTTCAATAAGCCTAGACCCCCGAGGGGTACAGCGTTACACGGATTCTGTGTCCAGTGGCCCTAGCAGAAAGGTTGCTTTGGAGTCGAGCATGAACCCCCCACTGTCCCCGTGTGCACGAGGTGCCTTTCCCAGGGTGACGCTGGTTTTGTCCCTTTCGCCACCAGGAGTCCCTGTGTTGCTCTCTGCTCTGCACACACAAGCACATGTCTCGCCTGGATAGAGCTGCGTTTCGTTTTGAGCATAAACACCTTCCATTTAAGAAGAGCCATGTGCGCCCTCTGATTCTGGAGACCCTGCTGAGAGGCGGCAGACACAGCCCCGGACCAGCACCTTCCAGACAAAACTGTCCTTCTAGAGCCCGGTTCCCGGCAGCCTCCCAGGCACCAAGGTGGCAGAAAAAGCCTCGAATGCTCTTGAACTGTTTTTTTGGACGTAAGTACTACAGTGTTCCCAGGGTATATACTTAAAAATGTAACTGCTGGGTTATAGGATATACACATCTTTTACTTAATTAGATCTTGTGAAACTGCTCTCCAAAGTGGTGGTGCTGATTTGCGCTTCCGCGAGGTGTGTGCAGAGACAGACCCTGCTTCCTGCCCAGTTTTTATTGAGTTGTCTTTTTCTGGTTGCTCTAACTCACTCCCTTGACATTCTTTTCTGTGACTAGGCCACAGTACTTTGTTATAAACCGTAAACGTCTTGCCTCGGGTTGTGGTTTGTGTTTTCACTTTGCTCATGGTATCTTTGATGTACGGGCATTTAAAAATTACTTTAAGATCGGCCCTGTAGTCATGTGGTAAGTATAAATGAAATGGTTTCCCTTCACACTCGCCCCCCATCTGCCCGGCCCTCCCGCACTGTCGCCCATTCCTCACGCGCCCTCCCGGCATCTCTTTGTGCCGCACAAGCGGGAACAGTGCAGCCGAGAACGGCCACGACAGTCTGGGTGGTGGGAGGCAGGAGGGGCGATCCGAGTCGGGTCAGCTCTGTTACAAAGCTGGAGGAACTAGAACACGACCATATTGCTGCAGGCATGCGTGAACACGCCGGTGGGGCTGAGCAGGAAGCCCGGGAACTGACCCACGTGCACATATGAGGGCCGGACTCTCGTCACAGAGTTAGCATCAGAACATCAGGGAGAAAGCAGGCAGTTCAGTCACTGGTTCTGAGACCATTATCCATGTTACAGTAAGATAAAATTAGAGCAAAACTAGGTAAAGCCTTTAGGAGAAAACATAAAAGATCATAAAAGTCAGAGTAAGAAAGATTCTCAAAGAAGTCGCTAAAAACCCAGACCACAAAGGAAAAGATAAATTTGACATTCTATATGCAGAGGGCCTGGCTGGCCCTGGTCGGCGCAGCCCAGGTGGGTGGAGCGCAGCCCAGGTGGGTGGAGCCCCGCCCAGTACACCCAGAGGGCTGCGGGTTTGACTTCGATGTTTCTCCTCCCTGCCTCTCCCCACCCTCCTTCTCTTTCTCTAACGTCAATAAAAACACATCCTCAAGTGAGGATTAAAGAAAAATCACGAGTGGCTATTGAAGTTTATCGAGTGCTATTTCTGCACCTGCGGAGGTGATCGCAGACTGTTCTCCAGCGCCCGCACAGTGAATTGCGCCCGTGGACTGGGATTTACCTGCGCCTGGGGTGCTGGGTCCTGCTCTTCTCCGTCACGCGGTATTATCTTCTAAGAGCTGATTTGCTAGAGTTTTATTCAGGTTTTTTCTTTTGTTTGTGAGATTGGGCCATAATTTTCATTTCTTTTACTGTTCTCATCTGGTATTTGCTCAAAGAGGTTACTAGTGTCATAAAATGAATTGAGGAGCTTTTCCATCTTTTCTGTTTTCCTGACCATTTTGTCTAAGACAGAATTGCCTCTTAAACTGTCAGGGCCTGGTGTTTGGGGTTTTCTTTTTGTGAGTAGATTAACTATTGATTTGCTTTCTTTTGCAAGTTTATTTGGGTTTTCCATTTCTTTTCTGAGTTCATTTTGGCCAACTCTTTTCCTAGGAAAACGGCTCTTTTCGTGTGGACTGCATGAAGTTGTTCATAGCAATTTGTTATGCTTAAACCATTCTCTGCTGTGGCTGTGATAACCGATTCTCCTTCATTCCCGATGTTTACACCCTCCCTCCTAACCAGTCTCACCGTGGGTTCGCTATGACTGGTTTTTACAAACAACTAACTTTTGGTTTTATTACCCCAGCTTTTTATCATTTGTTTTTCATTTAAAAAAATTTCTGCTCTTACCCTGTTTTTGCCTTCTATTTTCTTTGGGCTGTGTCTATTCTTCTTTTTGTAATTTGAGTTGAATGTTCAGGTCTCTTGTTACGCTTTCACTCTTTTTTAAGGTAGGCATTTTTTCTCATGTACGGGTTTCCCTCTCTGTTGCTCTACGTGTATCCTACAAGTTCTGAGATACACATCTAATATATATCAAATAATGTGTTGTAGATGTATTTCTAATAACTTAATTTGAAATACTTACTAATTTACATTATGATTTCGTTTTTGACTTATGAATTATTTAAAGTTATACATTTAAATCTCCAAATGTATGGAGAGTCTGGTTATTCTTTTGCTGTTGATTCTGTTTGATTGCCTTGTGGTCGGAGAACATGTTTTACAATTTCGATTCTGTGGTACTGGAAGTTTTTGTGGCATTGGAACTAGTGTGTGGTTAGTTTTTATTATGGTTTCATGTGAGTTGAAAAGATGTGTTTTCTCTCTTTGTGTGAGGTTGATACATCTATGGGTGCAGCTTATTTCTCTATTGTGTGGTTCAATTTTTTATACCCTTATCAATTTTCATTTGCTCAAGGCAGTTATTGAAAGAGCTATTTTAAAACCTCCTGACATGCTGGTAGATTTGTCAGTTCCCCCTTGTAACACCATCAAGTTGATTTTATACATTTTGTGGCTGTGTTTTCAGAATTTGTTTTATCTTCCTGATGAATAGCCACTTTTATCGTGTAGCGACTCTCTTTATCCCTGGTGTTTGCCTTAAGGTCTGTTGTCAGGTATTAATATGACCGGCAGAGTTCTTGAAAAAATATTTTTGCATTGGGGTTGTATTTCCAATTCATTGTTTAACACTTTTTTATTTATGTATTTTTATCGAGATATAATTCACGTATCATGAAATCCATCCTTTTAAGTTTTATAGTCAGATGACTTACGGCACATTCACACAGCTGTACAGCCATTGCCGCTGTCTATTTCCAGAACATTTTGACCCCAGAGGAAACCCTGGACCCATCAGCTGCCACTCTCCATTTCCTCTCCCCCAGCGCCTGGCAGATCGGCGTTCTGTGTCTAAGAATGTGCTTATTCTGGACACTTCACATAAACGGAATCATCCAGGATGTGGCCTTTGTGTCTGACTTCTTTCACGCAGCTCAGCATGATTTCAAGGTTCGGCAGGTTATGGGCATAACTGGGCATCGTCCCTTCTTACGCCAAAGAACATTCCCCTGTGTGGATCTGTCGTATGCAGTGTTTCCCCATTCCTCAGCTGATGGACATCTGGGTTTTCCAATCCGTTATTCCCCCCTGTATACATGCTTGTGTCTTCCAAGTGTTTCTTACTAAACATGGAGCAAAACTACATTTCTAAAACTTGATCTAACAATGTCTTTTAACTGGTTAGTTTCTTCCATGGAATTTGTTCAGATGAGATTACTGCCATTGGGATTTATTTCTAGTACCTCATTTTGTTATTTCTATTTATCATGCTATTTGTTTGCTACTTTTTTCTTTTTTGCCTTCTATTGGAGTGATACAGTGGTTTATTATTTTTGAGTGCATTCATTCTCTTTCACTCCATCTATTGTTTTGGACATCTTACCTTCAATTTCAAAGCCAAAAAGCGTTTTCTTCCTCCCGAACAACAGAAGGACTTTAGAACACTTTAATAATAACTTCTATTACTCTTCTCTCATCTTCTATATAATTGTTGCCATGCTGTTAAATTCCACTTTAATTTCATCTTTCCAGCTGATCATTCTTCCTGTTTTACTTATTTAGATGTATATACTTAAGCAAAATCAGTTTCTTAAATTCCCTTCCTTTCTTCTCAGCTTAATTTCAGTCTTCTGGAAGTACATACTTTAGCGGTTTTCCTGGTGATAATTCTAGGTTTACTGTTGCTTTCTCTGAGCAGCGTAATGATATCTCATATTTTCTGTGTTTTCCTATAGCTGGTGAGGAGTGAGTTTGACTGTTCCTCCGTAGGCCGAGTATCTTTTCTCTTCGATGATTCGCCTGTTCAGTGTGAGTTCATTTTAATTTCTCCTGCTCAGCACACACTCCCCGAGTCCGTTGGCTCACCCATGTCGGCGCTTCTCGGCCAGGACTGCTGAGTGTGCCTTTGTCCAAACTCACGGCTCTTCCCTTGGACCTCTTGGTAGACGTGTGCCAGTATTTCCACCATGTCTACTGTATTTTTAAAATCTCAGCTTTCTACTTTCCATCTCTATCTCTTTGTGTTACACTCAGAACAGTTGTGCCGCTCAGTTCTCAGTTCTAAGTTTTGTTTAATGCATTTGTTGGACTTCCCGTTTCCATTTCTACATTTTTCACTCACAGAAGCTCCACGCGGCCGTTTTCATCCACGCCTGCTCTTTTCCCCACAGCCTATCTTCCTCTTATGACTTCAATTCCTTCTTTTGATTTTCATCATTTTAAACATGCTTTCCATCAGACTACTTTAGTATCTGAAGTTTTGGGGGTTTCACACTGATGTTTCCTACACCTGCTGACTTGCTCATGGTGCATTTTTTCTCATGTGGTTGAGTAATTTGTGTGTGTGTGTGTGTGTGTTCACATTAAACATAACTTTATCTTTGAGAACCCTGCATTGCCTGGGTTCAGGGCATGTCCCTCAAGGGTGTTATTATGAGTGTTATTATTTTTTTAATCCTCATCCTAGGACAGTTGTTCATTGCTTTCAGAGAAACATTGATGTGAGAGAGAAGCATAAATTGGATGCCCCCCTCACATCTGACCAGGGACTGCAGATCAAACCTGCAACCTAGGTACATGCCCTGACCAGGAATCGAACCTGCAACCTTTCGGTTCCAGGATGAAGCTCCAGTCAGCTGGGTCACACTGGCCAGGGTGAGAGTGGTTTTGTATTTGCTTCTGCTGGGTGCCCCAGTGGGACCACGGCTCAAGTACCCATCTCTACGCCTATTCTCGGTGTGGGTTCCTGAACCACGAGGACAGTGTACATTCGAGCTCCACATCGACATACGGGGTAGGCCCATCGTTATGAATTCCGAAGGGAGGCTGCTTCTCTCATCCAGCCAATGGCTCCACTTTTCTCCAGAACCCTCTTCCTTGAGGATGCATCCCTTTGAATGTCTTTAATTTATTCAAGAGTTTCAGTTTATAACTCCTGCCTTGCTTTGGGCTGAACTGAAGTTCCCTACCTGGAAGGGGGCACTTTTCACGTTTCTCCAGGAGGAATGTTTGCCACAGATCTTCATCTCTGATAATTAAGAAAGTTTCTTTCTACTTCTTGTTTTCAAGAGCAAACCATATATGCGAATGAATTTAGAATTTTTTGGTGCCTTTTCTACATCTCTTGAAATGCGCATATGTTCTCCTCCTTTAATCTGACAATGTGGTAACACACTAATGATTTTTTTCCTGAGGTTAAATCAGTTTTGCTTTTCTGGGGTTAATCCCGCTTGCTCACAATGCATTATCTTTTCTTTAAGTTGCTGTATTCATTTTGCTGATATTTTATTTAGGGTTTTGACTGTCTTTATTTTGAATAAAAGAGGCTTATAATTTTCCCTTTCTTGATCTTGTTAAGTTTTGGTATGAAACAGTTATTCCAGCGTCACAAACTGAGTTGAGATTTGTTTTGCTTTCTTTCTGTTTTCTGGAAGAGTCTGTGTAAGACTGGTGTTATCACTTCCTTAGATGCTGAGAGAATTCACTGGTGACACCATCTGGGCTTGGACGTTTTAAAATTTAAAAAATATTGAGATAATTATAAGACAAATGCCGTTGTAAGAAATAATGCAGAGAGGTCCCATGTACCCTTTACCTAGTTTCCTACGAAGGGAATATCTTGCAAAACTATAGTAACAATATCACAGTCAGAATATTGACATTGATACGATCAAGACGCAGAACACGACCATTACCACGAATTGACTCATATGAAATGCGCTGTCGGAGGAGAGCCCTGGGGAGACCCTGCGCCACCAGAACGGAGAGCCAGTGGGCCCTCGAGCACATGACGCCTGAAACATCACCAGAGGCGAGACTGACAAAAACTGAGGCTGCCCTACTTCGGGCACTCCTGAGAGGGCAGGTTGTTTGGAAAAGACGATAATGCTGGGAAAACAGAAGGCAGCTGGGAAAGTGGAAGACCGGCTATGAGATGGGGTGGCTCCATAAAAGAAGCCACAGGCAGGAGCCTCCAGTTCCTGAGTGGGGCTGTTGAGGACAGGACAGTGTGGACGTCACTCACCCACAGGGTCGCCAGGAGTCGGAGCCGACTGGACAATAACAAGAGACTCCCTGTGTTGTCCTGCTCCAGCAACACCCAGTTTCTGCCCCTCTGCATGCCCCTTTTTAGTCCCCGACAGCCGTCAGTCTGGTCTCCGTTTGTCTAATTCTGCAGTTTCGGGAATGCAATCACACATAAATGGGATCGCGCACGCAGTGTGCAACCCCTTCACGCAGCGTCACTCTTGGGGATGCGTTCCAGGGGCTGTGTGTGTGGTAGCGTGTCCCGTGGTGTGGGTGGGCCAGAGTCTGTTCCCCAGGCACCCTTGAAGAACATCTGCATTATCTCCAGTTCCGGTCCTAAAGCTGCTGCAAACGCCCGGGTAGGGGTTCCTGTGTGAAAGCCCCATGTCTGTGGAGAAGTGCTCAGGAGCGCGATGTTCGGGTCACGTGGTGGTCAGATGCGGACTTCCACAGAAGGAACTCGGCGGCTTTCCCGAGTCCCCGCTGGTTTCACACCCCCCTGCAGGGTGCGAGCGGCCCAGTGTCTCTGCGTCTCAGTTCGGCGTCACTGCACTTTACCTTCAGCAGAGGGGAGTTCTGACGGTCCGGCAGGTGCGTAGCCACGTTTCCCTGCGGCTTCACTTCGCATTCCCTGGTGGCTGGCGGTGCCGAACGTCTCCTCCCAAGCTCGTGCACTGCCGGTACAGCCCCCTGGTGAAATGTCCTTTTCAGGATTTTAGAATTCATATCGTCTGCCCATTTTCTGATCAGATTGCTTGCTATTTCACTTTTGGCTTAGAAGTTTTCGTTGTAACTTCTAAATATTGGTCCTTTGCCGGATAGGTGGTTTGCACATACCTCTCTTGGTCTGTCGCTGGTCTTTTCGCTCTTCTCGCAGGATCTTGCACAGAGCGAACCTTAGTTTTGGTGAGCCGCATCCACTTTCCCTGTAAGGGTCATGCTTTTGGTGTCAAGTGTAAAAATCCGAACTCTTTACCTAGGTCCTGAAGATTTTCTACCTTTTTTCTCAACATTTCATAGTTTTATCTTTTACATTGAAGTCCGTGGTCTCTTTGGAGTTAATTTCTCTATGGGATGTGAGCTGTAAGCTGCCACAGTTCTTCGTTTATTTATTTGCCTCGGCTGTCCACCGCTCTCGCACCGTTCGCTGAAAGGGCTCTTTCCCTCATTGAATTGTTTTTGTAGCTTTGTCAAAATCAGTGAGGGGAGGGCTTCCCCTTGTGTTGCTTCATTCCTGTTTTATTCCGGTTGGGGTCCAGTCAGGAGACCTTGTCTATACCAATTGGAATAGCAGAAATTCACAGGAAGAATAGTATCGAGTGGTTAACTACTAAAAGAGGTTTAACAGGATGCTATGGGCTCCAAAAGTGCCAAGTACAAAAACGTTGCTAATACTCCTATACAGGAGAAGAGTGGACAATGAAGGAACTAAGGGACTGAGACTGGACATGCAGGCTGAGATTCGAGCACGTCAAGGAGGGCATGGGTGCTAGGAGGCCGCGCAGTCTGCTAGAGCTGCAGAAACTCACCAGAGATGGCGGCCACGGTGGTTTGCCCGATGGGGACACAGCTGCCCGAGGGTGTGGCTGGAGCTGTAGCAGAAGTGGCTGCTGGGCTGAGAGTGCAGTCTGAGGGCCCCCGGCCAGACCACCACACAGTGACTTCCAGGTGAGGGGCACATGGCCTGGGGTCCCTGAGGGCGCAGCTGGGTGTGGGTGAGGGCCACTGGGATGAGCACTACTAGGACTTCCGCACCCTAGGGCTCTGGCTCCCAGCTTAATGAGGAGGAAGGAGCCAGGGGCTCCATAAGGAAAGTGCCTTCTTGCCACCGCTGACTCGCCGTGTCCCCCAGAGCCCCCTGTAGACCATGCTTCACACTGAGCCAGCTGGCACAGAGAAAGGTTTACAGAGCTGAAGGTCTGGTCTCACAGTGCAGCGGGGAGAGGGATGGGTTTGGAGTTGAGAAATAGGAAGCTGGGGACTGGATCCTGATCTTAATGGAAGATGACTGAAGTTTAAACTGGAAGGAATGAATATACAATTTTTAATAAATAAATTCTGGGTTTCTCACGTTCCCCCTCGTATCTTGATACGAGCCCATACTTAAATGATAGGGTTTTTAATGATCTTTTTTTGAGCTCATACTTGTATCTCTTTCTTGTGGTAACACAAACCCCAGGGTAGTTTTTAACGTTGCTCACTGATAGTCGGCGTTCAGCCCCACGGGGGCATCTGAAGGAAGAACTTCCTGGTCCTCCTGAGGTTGGATTTGCCCAAAAGACAGTTCTGGCTAATGAGTTGTGAGAAGAATTAACATTTTTTCACTTGCAGGCTAGATCATTTAACTGTTGATTCTGGCTTAAATTCTCTTCCCCATTCCCAACGATGGTGCAGATGTGTTGAGAAGGACTGTGTACCAGCCTGGGTGCTTGCATGCCGACCACGTGGGTGCAGGGCATGCGTGAGCAGGGAATCCTCCCCGTTCCAGGCCGCCGAGGGTCTGAGGTCGACTTCTCCTGCAGCAAAGTCTCCTGTCTTGATTGATACCATTTCTTATTTGTTTTATTCTGCTAAACACATAAGGGAGCTTGACATAAAGTACAAATAATATTAATAATACTGTGTCAATGTTATAGTATATATCACATATATAATATATACACTGTAATTATACTATTAGCAATGAAACTACTGAGTGAAGTCCACTGAAATTATTTTCTTTCTGTGCTTATGCTACCCACTCTATACATGGCTGAGGTGCCTTTGACCTGAACTCGAGGCCTGAGGGTTTTGGCAGCATGTGGGTGGTTTGAGTTTGGCCTGCAGATGTGACCTCGGGGACCTTCCCCCTTCTCCTCAGCACTCAGGCGCGTGCCTGACCCCCCTGGGGCTGGGCGGGGAGAAACTGTTGACTTCCAGTTCATCCTCAGTCTGAGGGCCTGGCCTTTTGAGGCCCCAGCTTTCTGTGGGGGTGGGGGTGTCCCACCCTCAGAGGGTGTCCCCGTGAGAAGGTCCGGTGCACCCCCGGTGAGGCCACTGGGGTGGAAGCCCACGTTTGCCTGTGTGGGCAAGTGGCCCAGGAACACGGCAGCCCCACGGCCCCGCCTCCTCCTCTGGGTTCTCACTTGGGTCCTTACTCTCTTCCTGCCTCCTCGGCATTGAGTAAGGCGTTCTCTTTGAAAGGCTTTCTAGCAAGTATTTTTAAGGGCAGACTTGTTACAGAAATCTCATCCTCCCCGTGCTCAGCAAGGGAATCCTGGAGTCATTTCTGAGGTCAGAAGCCACGAGGTGTTTCTCTGGGGCGGCCCCCAGGGGAGCTGCTGGCGGGATGCTGGGAACGCTTCCTTCACCTTTGCACTGGTCCTCACCTGTTTTGTGTTTCTTCCTTGAGTGGGTGGGAAGGATTACATGGCTTCTGCTCTGTGGTCATGGCCTCCGCCTGGGGGACGAGCACCCCCCTCAGAGTGCCCCTGTTCCCCCGAGACATGAGTCCCTCTCACCCTTGCCGGCCCCAAAGGGAGCAGGAGTGGGTGGGAAGCCCCTGCTCGCGCCCCGCACCCGTGAGACTCCTGAGTGGGTGTCAACGTTGGCTTTCTCTTCTTCATGTGGACACGGTGCCCCCAGCTCAGTGCAGAAATTTCAGAAACTACAAATAAACACGTAGGAGAAAACCAGATCCGCTGATAATCCCAGAATTCAGTGGTTACCATTTGGGCCTTTTCCCCTAGTATTGTTTTACAATGCTGAGCTGACACAGCAAGAGTCCTGGGATGTCCCGGGCAGTAGCAGTGTGGGTGCCCAGCCGAGGGTCAGCGGGTGCTGGTCCAGCTCGCTCTGCGGTTTTCACAAAGCCTTGGGGGGTGGGGGGTGAGCTGGGGGCGGGGGCTCCATTTGCAGTTTTCCTGGGGGCTCTGTGACTCATGCTCTCGGGGGGGCTCCAGGAGTGCTGAGGGAGTCTCCTCGTGGGTCTGTCTGGGGGTGTGTCCTGTCCGTGGCACACAGTGGGGTTTCTACTGGGCATCACCCCCATCCCTTCCTCCTGGGCTGCTCAGGGCACTGCCTGGCAGTTCTGCTGGTCACCATTGGTCACCGCTGACCACCATCTGTCTGGTAGCTGGGGGGTTTCACTTGGGTAGGAAACTGGCTCGAGGGGATGAACCCGGACGGCCAGGGCCCTTGGAGAAGTGGCAGCTAAGGAAACAAACTAACTCCCTTGGGGCAGATAAAGATGATATCTTAGTACACATAAAGATGGTACCCATCTAGACTTATGTAAAATGTAATCTATTATGGCATAAATATTTCATTTTTAAAACTTGAGTATTAATTTTAGATGCAGACACAACCAGCTGGCTCTGAGGGAACGTGGCTCCAGGCCGCCTGGCGGCCACCCTCCAGCCACCTCCGTGGCTCCAGGGTGCTCTGCAGAGCAGGGTGTTTGGACCCTAGTCCTGTCTAGTCTTTCGTCTCAGCCCCCCAGAGTCTGTGCACCCCACTACTTCCTAGCTCCCTCCCTCCTATATGAACACCTCATTCCCTGTCCTGTCTGGGCGCCCCTCCCCATTCCATCGCACCTTCGGTGGACACCCCTGTCCGCCCCATCTCCTGCCCTGCAGCCCCTGACGGAAGCTCCTCTCTGTCCTCGGGGCCCCAGGGTTCTGTGCTCGCAGGGAGGGACCCACGCCATGGCCAGGGCCGTCTGTCAGCCTCAGCCTGCCTGCCTCCCCTCGGGGCGACTGCTTCCTCCCTCTTTGCTCTGACAGGCTTCCAGGCTCCCTGAGGATGGCATCCTCCTGAGCGGGATGATGCCCTGTGAGTGGCTGGGTGCCTGAGCTTCGAGGCACCTGGGTTCTGGGAGCAGGCTAGTGGACAAAGTCACTGTTCTTGGTGGCACCTCCTTTTCCTTCCTCCACTTAGCCTGGACACTCTGAGCCCCCAGCACCCCTGCCAGGAAGGCAATGCCCAGAGCCCAAAGGATGCTCTCTGTCTCCATAGCAACAAAGCACCCCACCAAGCAGCCTCTCCACAGTGGGCCCTGCTGTGTGCAGTGTCCTCCCCTGACATGGCTGTCGTGCCTATGGTACTGATGTCCTTGCTGTTCTTGTTCAGGTCAGCCCTTCGCTCTGGCTGTCCCTGTCAGCAGGTTGACTCTCACCCCACTGACTTCCACGTCACTTCATCCAGGAAGCTTTTGTTGACCAAGCCTGCCTGCATGTCCCCTCGGAGCTCCTGCAGGCCCCCTCAGTGGCCCTGTGTGCCAGTGGTTCTTGAGTTCTCGTGACTGCTGCAGACTCTGGGCTGCAGGTGGGCAGGACCTGGTCCAGAGCTGGCTGTGGGAATGGTGGTTTAACAAGAGCGTGGGTGCCCTGTGAAGGCTGTGAACGTACGGGGCTTCGGGCACATAGCAGGTCACTCCCCAGGAGAAAGGGGGAGCGGCACGTTGTTTACGTCATTGTGATAATTCATTGTGTGTGCCAGCTTGGCTGGGCTATGGGACCCGGATGGATGCTTGGCCAAACACTGTTCAAGATGTACCTGTGAAGGTACTTTTGGTTAAGGCGAGTAACGTTTCAATCAGTGGACTTTCAGAGAAGCAGATTACCCTCCACAGTGTGGGTGGGCCTCACCTACCCAGTGGAAGGCCTCGAGGGACGACCGAGCTCGTCTGAAGAAGGGGATTCAGACAACAGCCTGCCTTTGGGCTTGAACTGCGACTCCCCCCGGTTCTCCCGCTGCCAGCCTAGCCTGCAGATTCAGGACTTGCCAGTATCCACAACTGCATGAGCCAGTTCCTTAAACCGAACCTCCCTCTCTCCCTGCCTACACACACGCACGCCCCACCCCCACACCTATGCTGTCAGGTCTGTTTCTCTGGAGAACCTGCCCTAGTGTCTTGGCGCAGTGGACGAGAAGCTCGCCGAGGGCCGGGGCTGTCTCCTTTGTCCAGCCCTCTGTCCCTGTACCTAGCACAGTTCTGCACACAGTAGGCGCTCCTCACCAGTAGCCTGGTGGCTGCCACACACTTTCCCCTTCCACACAGTAGATGGGACAGCTGCTTGCTGAGAACCAAGAGTGTCTGCCATCAAGGACGGATTTGCGTCTGGGCACTGTGCTGAATTTCAGGGGGCGGCCAAGGCAGGTGATGAGAAGGTTTGAGCCAGATGTTGTTGAAGCGAAAACTTCAACATGGGGAAAGGCGACTTCGGGGCTCAGGTGCCTGCCTCTGCCCAGGCCAGAGCAGGGCCGTTCCCTGGTCGTCGTGAACCTGGGGTGTGGTGGGGAACGGCCCCCAGCGGTCCTGCCCGAGTCAGTTCTCATGTTTACAACCTCCAACAGACTGGCACCAGAAAAAGGTTGGCTTTTGTTGAGTTTTATTGTAAAATCCTCAGCAAAAGAGCATTTACAATGACAGTCCTTTATGACAAGTTGTGAATCATCTTTATATCAAGTGGTACTGCAGATACACGGCAGGTCCGGTACTGTGTAATACGTCAAAGTAAGCACAAACTTATTTCAGATGCCACATACAGTGTCGGTACAAAGTTCTACTAAAGTTGATGTATTAAAAATAATTTATATATTTTATAAATAAGGAAAACCCACATGTATAGTAGTTACAGGAGGCCTTTTGCGAAATACTGGTGATTACAGAAAATATATTTTGGAGTCTACACAACTGCTGAAAATAATGTAATCTGTCTTGACATGAGAGATCGGAAAGTTTTCTGAGGTGGGGAGGGCTGAGGCTCTTCCCGGGACAAATGGTGTGTGTGTGACTTTGTATCTCGAGGGTCATTCAGCTAGACTACAGCAAGCGCGTGTGTGTGAGCACCCCAGCAAAACTCCATGCCCAGTTCTGCTTTTAGGTCATCTCACACGGCCTTCGGGAAGAGGGAGCCATGGGGAAGGCAGGGCGCCTTGGGCCAGGCCAGGGAGGGGTGGGGCTGGGCGAGGCGGGGCTGGGCAGTGGGGCTGTGGCCCTGGGGTGGGGCCTTGCAGACTGGTTGTCCCTCACAACTGTGAAGCAGCTGATGTAGTAAGGGACCCACAGCCCTTAAACCTGTGGCAGGTGTCATGCCAGGCAGCGGGCGAAGGTTTAGATTTAGGAACTTTTCCCCTTTGAGGGCTCTTGGACCCCCTAAGCAGCCAGTACTGGCTGCCCTTCCTTGGAAATGGAGCCGTGACCTTGAAGAGGCCCCCAAAAGGCAGCAGCCTGTGACCCCGCCATGGTGCTATGTGGAGAGCATGTGCCCCCTGGCTCGGGGCCCCAGCGAGTCAACAGTTATTGCACTGCAGAGTGTAGGCTCAGCCCTCTAGGCCTTCTGGGTCGTGGCGCACATTCTTGGGGCCGAGGGGAAAGGGATGGCTCCATGTGAGTTAAGGTGAGCTGGAAAAGACAGGTGTGTGAATTGTGGCTTTGCAAACAAATGATAGCACATGCTCAGTACTCCGGCACTGGCTAAAGAAGCTTTGCTGTGGATTTTGGAGACCGATCCCCGTTCTCCCTGTACTTCCCGTTCTTTCACATGTCGTGTTTGGTTAAATTCCCACTTGCTGCCGCAGCTCCAGAGCATGCGTGGGAGCAGGCGCGCTGGCTGCTCTGAGCTGGCCTGAGCAGGCCTGCAGGCCCAGGGCAGACGCTCGACCCCACAGTGATCTGGCAGCTCGTCTGGGGGGGACCAGAGCAGGAGGTGGGCTGCACTCCGCCAGGTGTTTGGGGTCTTGCACTCACACTCTGAGGGTAGGTACTGTGTATTTTTCCCCTTAAATTTTTAAAGCATCTCGGTCCTGTAAT
This sequence comes from Trachops cirrhosus, assembly GCA_028533065.1. NCBI lineage: Eukaryota > Metazoa > Chordata > Mammalia > Chiroptera > Phyllostomidae > Trachops > Trachops cirrhosus. The sequence goes on along the minus strand of CM052546.1, from coordinate 30,655,741 downwards.
CGCTATGATTTTGGAGAGAAACCAAGGCAGCTAAGTGACTTTCTTGAAAAAAATAAACAAAACCAACTGCTTTGCCTACATGCCAGTCTGGGAGGAAAGAAGTAGTGGCATCTGGCCTTCTGAGTGACTTCTTACTTGTACCCCAAAACAAGGATGCAGCGTGGGCAAAAGCCACCGGGGGCTGGTGTGGCGGTGAGGTCAGTTGCCTCTTGAATTGTAGGAGCAGGAGGCTCAAGGCATAGGGAGGAAGCAGGAAAGGCAGAGAATGAAACAGAAGTGGAGGGAGGTGCAGCTTAGGTCCTCTCAGGGACGAGGCTCGGCTCGGATGTCACCGTCTCTGCTCCCATGGACAGCTTCTGTCTGATGACAGCTGACTTCCTGAGGTTCAGAGTTCTTGCTAGTCTGGGTCACCTAACTCCACAGGGCTGCAAGCAAGTGTTTGGGGCTGTGATTCGGAGCAGCAAGGGGCAGTGAACCATGGGTTCTGACCGCACCTGGAGCAGGATCTGGCTTCTGGGTGGGGGATTATGGCTAAGGACTTCATGTCAGCATTGTCATCATCCACGTCACCTGTCTGGCCTCCTGGCACGGGGGCAGCTCTCCGGGGGTGCTGGGTGCAGGGAGGAAATGTGAGGTAGATTGGCAGACATGTAGGAGGGAGGTGGGTGCGGTCACTTCTCCTGGAGGAGGATCAGAGGGAGCAAGCTATGGGGTTTGGTGATGAAGACGGTTTGGCGTCCATGGTACTTGGATAAAACCCATTGTGAGAATTCACCCAATCACTTTTTAAGCCCCTTGTAGAAAAATATATCCAGGATGAATCTGTTTCACATCTCAGTTCTGAAATCGCCTTTAGTTCACAGTTCTTGGTCAACAGAAAGCTAGAGGTTGCGGCTCCATGAAGCCGACCACTAGGCTGCTTCCCACAGGCAGTCTCAGCCGGGACTGTTCTCCAGGGCACCTGCCTGGAGCGGGAGCCCTTTTCTGCACAGAGAAGCAGGGAGGGTAGGAGAGGGCGGGTTGGGGGCGGGGAAGGCAGGGCCTGAGCTGCTGTGTCTGGTGATGCCATCCATAGATCGAAGTGCCTGAAGCTTGGTAGTGTGGTTGGCTTCAGCCAAGTCTTTATAGGGTTCTCCTGGTTACTTTCAGGGGCCTGGGTGAGCAGTAGGACCCGTGAATGACTTGAGACTTAGCATAGAGACCTGGGGCAGTGGCTGGGTGGGGTGCCTGGGCTGCTTGGCATTTGCAACGTGGCACGTGGCCCACACCCAGGTCCGCTTGTGCAGAAAGTCCGCACAGCCGGATTCCTCTTCCTGCCGCCACTCTAAGGGAAGCTGGGTGGGTGTTTGGACCCAGAGCCTCCCCATGGGCTCACTGGGGCAGGAGGAGGGCCCATTCCCAAGCCTTAGTATCACCACAGGTATGGATTATTTGTGTTTGTTATTCTGAAAAAAGAAGGTGTTAAATTTTTGCGAAATTTTCAAAATTCAGTAATATTAGAATAGTGAGTTCATTAGATGAGTGGCTTTTCTGTGATTCTTTTGGTTAAATGAATACTTCTTGAACGCAAAATGTTAGTAGTTGGGTGACCATTTGTGTTCACAGGTGGCTGGCTTGGCCTCAGGCCCCACCTGTTGTGATGACTTCGCACCCCAGTTGCTTTCAAATCGAGTTCTGTGAGCCACTTCCCCGGCCAGCCTTTCCTCTGCCTCCTACACAAGCAGTTCTGATCAGAGACATTTACCTGCTGGCCTGTGTGGGCTTGCGAATTTCAGTTCTCAGGCCTGTGCCTGCTCTCTCCAGTTCCCAGGGTCTGAGGCTGACGCTGGCTGGCTCTCGCAGCTGCAGGGTGAGGGCGAGGAGAGGCGGGCACGCTGTTCAGACACACTTAGTCTCGGGAGGGAGAGGGGCAAGGGGGTGGATGCTGCAGAAGTCACTCCCAATTTGAAAGGCCAGTTGGGACCGGTTTGGTCTCCTTTCAGGAATCCTGTTGCGAGCCAGAGGGCCAATGTTCGGGCCTGGCACTCAGTGGGCTCTCCTGCAAGTGGGCTCAGAGACTTTTCTGCCAGGGACTACCACAGTTTAGATTTTTCCAAAGGGTGAAGTTCATGAAAGTTGGGCAATTTCAGTGATAAAAGTGGGAGTTTGGAAGTAAACATGTCCAGAGTTTGAGGCAAGAATAAAAAGAAAGGATGAGATCCATCCATCCCAGCTGCTGTGAAACTGAGTATTAGGCTTCCAAAGTCAGTCTCCTCACTGTCTACGTACTGTACCTTTAAAAAAATCTAAAATGTGAATGCACACGTCTAGGCACACTCCCAGGATTTATGGGGAACAGGTGTATGCCACACTGTAAGACTGGCTGAACTCAGGAGCTGGCGGGCACAGGCGGGTTGGGCGGCCAGGTGGGGATGAAAGGTGGCCACATGGATGCAGAGTGAGGCGGGTCTGTGCCTTCCTGTCCCTGAAAAGGGCCGTTCTCAGAGGCACAGGAGCATCACGGCCACCTTGGGGCAGGTGAAGGGGGTGAATCTAGCTAAGGTGTCTGTGATGGGACCACTGCTCCAACTCCAGGTGGCTTGAAAAGAGATCCTTCAAGCCAGCAAGGCTACCAGTATGTTTTGGCTACTGATGTGAGAAGGAAAGGAATGTTCTGAGAACCCAAGGGAGCCTCTTCCTTGCTGAGATTCTTCCATGCAGGCTGTCTTCCCAGGGCTGGGGGGATGGTACTTCTGATTGCTCAGCATAGCCTGAGACGCTGGGGATGACTCGGTAACATAATAACCAGCCTGCATGCCCCTGATTCGGAGTTCTGGAGTGTGGGCTGCTGGGGAGGGGGCCCATGTGTCAGAATACACCCCTACAAAAACCCTCCCCGTGCTGACTGTGCTGTGAGGAGGGGCGGGGGTCGCCAGAGCTGAGCGCCAGGGCCACAGGCAGGAAGGTAGTTGGTTTTTAGAAGGGCCAGGTGAAGGAGCCTGTCTGGAGCCGCAAGTGTCCTTGGGGTTTCAGCGCTGAGCCTGCAGTTCTCTCTGCTGCGGGCTGCCCGCACCATTGGCCCTGGGCCTGGCCCGTCAAATGTCCCCCTTCCGTGGTGAAGAGCAGGCACACGGGCTTTGTCCTGGTCTCTCTCGGGGTCCCAGCCCAGAGCGGAGTCCTTCTCAACGCGCTGGCCTGACCTGCACACGGGGCGTCAGTGCCGCAGAGGACTGTTCGTCTTGATCACCGTGTTCTTCTGGCTGTGGGATGTGGGGCGGTGACTCTCAGGGACTCGGCCTAAGGCAGGGATGGACAGAGCTGGACCTCGGACAGCATCTTTCTGCGTACTAGCATTTGAGATTATAAAAAATTATTTTTTAATCAAAATTTCCAAAATAAAGTGAGTGATTTCCCCACCCCGCAAGCTGCAGTAAGTCTTGTTGGCTCTCTCTCAGGCTTACAAGTCCAGCGGAAGGGAAAGCAGGAAGCAGCTGCGAAGGAGGACGAAGGTGCAGAGCGAGGGCAGGCGTGGCTCTCGTGCCAGGAGGGGAGCCCAGCCCCGGCGGGCCTGCGTTTCCAGGCCGGGTTCCAGGCCACCCCGGCAGGTGCAGCCTGGCCGGATCCCGCGGAAACAAGGGTGACTGAGCGAAGGCAGCCGGTGGAGGCGTCTGCCTGGAAAGCAGGAGCTTCCGGTTCCACAGCCTCCCCAGGTCGCACTCATGTGGCTGGGCCCAGAAGAGGCTCCTCTACACAGCAGCCTGGCTCCCCGTCATAGCTGGAGGCAGACCTCCTACTTCCTAACGAGAAAACCCCAACCTGGTTAGCAGCGCACACCTTAGACTAGGAGACTTGCAAGGAGACCAGTGTTGAACCACAAAGCGAATACGGGTTTTGCTTTTGTCTGTAAAAATGTACAGGGCGCCTGCTGGGGGCTGCGGGGTCAGGACGAGGTGGGCCTCGGTGGTCCGGGCTCTGCGCTGGCCTCCTTCATACCTCGCCCACCCACACCGCTGTGGTCCCCCCCTGTATGCCCGACACCTCACACCGCAGTGCGTTTTGTCGCCCGTTGATGAGAAACAGTGACCCCTGGGCTGGCGTGAGGAGGTACTGTCCGAATAGCCCGCTGTCCCTCACGATCCTGCAGGGCCCTCCCCAGGGCCGAGCTGGCCCTGAGGGTGGCTCCTTGAAGTTCTTCAGCACGCCCACCTTCCCCGAGGACAGCTCCACGAACAGCAGGTCCGGCCCAGTCTCCAGCGTGGCGTAGACGTAGTACTGGTTGCCGTGGGAGAAAGAACGCTGGAATGCCACGTCGGAGACGCCCTGGCTCACTGTCAGCGTGTACAGGGTCCGGATCTCCCCCCGCAGGGTGACCTCCTGCACCTGCAGCTGGCGGCTGGCTGCGGCAGCGCTGACGATGAAGCGCCCGTCGGGGGATGTGTGTGGGGCGCCTGTCACGTCACCGTTGGGGCCGACCACGGAGTCTGTGACACTGTCGATCAGCAGCTGTGCAGCAGCAGCAGCAGAGGCCCGGGCCTGTCGGCACTGGACGAAGAAGTAGCCGCCCAGGTGGGTGTGTGCCATGGCCTGAGGCAGGCAGCCATGCAGCCACAGCCCCACGGTCTTGAGGAGCATCAGGGTTTCCAGGTCCACTTTGTGAATGGCGGGCTCAGACTTGTTGAAGACAAAGCCGTACCTGGGAGGGGGAGAACTGAGGTCAGAGGTCAGGGACTGCAGCCCTTCCCTTCCCTTCCCCATAACCCTTCCATGGCCTCACAGCCTGGGGATAAGATCTACTCTCTGCAGGGGGTGGCTTCATAAACAATCACCTGTGATCTCAAACCACGGGAAGAGAGCTACAAGTGTTCCTGGACTTAAGCTTTTGTGACAGCCACACATCTTTAGAAATGGTAAGAAGGACAGGAAAAGTGCCTCTAACAGCCTCTCCCTTAGGGATGCATCTGAACCAGCCTCCCAGAGACCTTGTGGCAGGGGTGGGCCTGGGCCTGGAGGGGAGGGACCAGCACCAGCTGCCCCAGCTCTGCCTGTCCCGAGGACAGGACGGGAGAGCCCACAGCCTGGCTCTTTTCTGGACTCACTAATGAGTCCGATTTGAATATGCACGTTCAGTGAAGCCCGCCCAGGTTTCCTATCAGCATTCTCTTTCCCTGGGAACAGGAAGAGGCAGCGACTTTTCTGGCCACCTATGAGATGCAGGCAAGGGGCTGAGAATGGCTTTGACTTCTGGAGTCAGACGCCCGATGCTGCGGAGTGCCCAGCCAGCCGCAAGGCCTGGGGCACTGTCAGTCTACAGGGGGTGATTCCTGGGAGAGCTGTTGGGGAGGACTGATCTAAGAGGGACACGGCAGTGGAAGAACTCCAGCGGTGGCAGTTTGGACCTCCTGAAGCTCCTCACTGGAGGGCCCCTGTTTGGTGAAAAAGATGTGGCTCCAGCAGGACTTCCGATCTGGTGCCTCTCCCAAATCCCTTGCTCACAGAGGCCTTTTGACACTGTGTCTACTTTCTTACAGGAGCAGAGAAAAATCGCTTCCATGGTTCTCTGTTGAACACCAATGCCTCAGAGTGGGGAAAATGCCCTTTTTAATGCATCTGGGACGCATCCTTAAAGAGTGGTGCATGAACAGAGTGGGGAGGAAAACCCCACTCTCACAGGGAACTTTATGAGGAAGCCGCACGCTCGCAGGGCTGCTGAGTCTGAGCGGCAGGCTCGCTGCTGCATCCACCTGCTCCGAGGGACCTGGGCCTCTGGAACCACACAGGGGCTCTCCCCCAGGCACCCTCTGCGGTGGGGGTGGGGGTCAGAAAGTGGTTATTTTCCTCCTTGGACAAGGACCAAGGGGTGAGTCCTGTTTTTACAAATCCAGCATCAGCTTGCATGTGAGTCATTTCTTCTGGAGAAAGGTGCTTGACGCCAGATGGAAGGAAGGCACAAATAGCCCTGGGTCCTGACGACTTTATAAAGGGCAGGCTCAGCCTTTGGCAGAGGTGACTTCACAGGCAGTGTCAGGGGTGCTCTGGAATGAATGGGGAAGGGGTGTGGCCAGGCCGGGGTGAGGTCTGCCCCTGAGGCTCCGGCTGTTATTAGGAGGCTCATTAGAAGGCTCTTCTGAACAGTGGCAGAGCGGGCACCCACGGGGCCTCACTTCCCGGCCAGGCACCTGCATGGCTGCTCTGGGGGCTCTGAGGAACCGTGGGCTGGGGTGAGCAGAGAATGAGGCAGTACGGGCCACTCAAAGGGGACCTGGCTTTGCATTTAGTGGAACTGCCAATTCCTGGCTGTGTGTCCTTGACCAGTGTCTTAACTTCTCTGAGCCTCAGTTTCCTCATTTGTAAAATAGGTTTGAGATCACTACTACCAGTTTTTTTCTGTGTCTTGCAAGGGGAGGGTGCTCAATTAACCACTGCTGTTTCCTGCTTTCCTCTGTTGTCCTCACCTGGGGATGGGTCTCCCTGACCTCACTGGGCCCCAGAGGGCGTTTGGAGCTGGATGCCTCCTGACTTGAACAATTAAGGACTGGGGTAGGTCCATTTCTCTGTCCCTTCCTGAGGGCGCCCAAGCCAGCCCAGGAGGAGTGGGGCAGACAGGAGTGGGGCAGGAGCAGGCCCCACCCTGGGCGAAGGCGCCCCATGCAGGGTGCAGCTGCAGCATGTGGGGCCTCAGGGCCTCGCCGGCGGGTCTCACCTGATGTGGTTGATGATGAGGTTTGTTGGGGGAATGAAGAAGTCATCCACTCCTGCAAAGGGCGTGCGGATGAGGTGCTGGCCCTGGCCGGTGCTGGCTTCTGTGATCACCTGTAACATGGAGCGGGAGTCCTGTGAGGGCCCATCCCAGTGCGGGGCTGGAAACCTGGGGACCTCTGCATGCTCCGGGGAGACCCCCAGCCAGACAGGCTGCAGGAATGGTGGATAAGCCAGTCTTGGAGGTGGGACAGAAGCAGAATAGGATGTCACAAGCAGGGACCTGACCTTCCCGGGTGAAGAAGGGGTGGGACAGGAGTGGATGCCTGAAAGGCTCCCTCTGCTCAGTCAGGCGTGACCTGCCACTCATTGTCAGTTGTGGTGACTGCAGAGCAGGGACTTCTGGGGCCCGTGTTGGACTTGTGTTGGGGCTTTGGAGGGCAGCCCTCAGAACTGAAACATCACCCTGCTCAGAGACAACCTGCCCCACAGCAGGGAAGTCCACCTTCTCAACACCTAGGGCCCCCAGGGAAAAGGAGAGAGATTTTAAACAATGAAAATGTTAAACCATGTGACAGTTTACTGGTTATTTATTTTCCTTGGATGCCCAGTACCTGGGCTGGTTTGTTGGGAGTCTCTGTCACACTCGGCTTGCCGAGGCATTCCCAGGGAGCTGTGTCTCCATGGTTCATTAGAGAAAGCAGGAATCGGGTGGGGATCTCGGGCAGGGATGCTGGGCATGCGGGTAGAGGCCTTGCGAGTAGGATGCCGGGACAGGTTCCAGTGTCAGAAAGGGGACTTGCTGTGAGAGGAAGGGAATTGAGTCCTATGTTTGCTACAAATTGGTAGTGACAGAGCATGGTGGCCACTGTTTCCTGAGGTTGCGCTTTCTGCCCTGTGGATGTGGCAGGAGGTGACCAGAGCCATTCCCTGGGGTGTGTCCTGCTGCTCTGCCTCAGGGACAGGCATGTGGGCAGTGCGGAACAGAGTGCAGCGATGCCCGTGCTTAGAGAGGATGGGAGGGAGGTCTGGGGCTCCTGCCGGAAAGCTCCCTGTGTTCAGGCCGAGCATCTGCGCAGTAGCTCCTGAGGCCTGGGCTGGGCTGGCCAGACAGCCTGAGTCCTCTGCCTTCTGCACGTGCTCATCAGCCTCCAAGTCCAATGCCATTGTCCAGAAAGGTGGCAGACCTGCAGTCAGGTGAGGTGCTCGGTCAGCTTGAGGGCCCCAAGGACAAGCCCAGACTCTCTGAGGACAGAAGGCAGAGGACCCTAAACAGGGAGGTGAGACACTTCTTTGGCCACCTCCTGTTGTGGCCATGTGCACAGAAGGATCCAGATTTCTGCAGCCTCAGGCCAAGGACAGTCATGGGGGGTGGGGGCCTCCGTGACTCCCGTGGCCGGGAGCTCTGCATGCTATTTCCTTTTGTGAATGGGATTGCCTCCTGGCTCCAACTTTTAGGACAAGAACAACAGCACCTGGCCGCCTCCTCAGGCGGGTGTGAGGCTGAGTCTTTCCCCAATCAGTTGTGCGAGGTTATTTCCCTGTGATTTAGCAAAAATGGCTAAGCGACACTTCCATGGCAGGTCCGAGGAAAAGCTCAGAGAACTGGGTGAGAAGAAGGAGTGGCAACAAGAGATTGAGTTTGAGAGTCCGCAGGAAAATGCCAGAGAATTCCGAGGAGCTGTGTGAGCCTTGCTCGGTAGCAGGCCTGTCACTTTGGCTTGTAACAGAGATGGGAAATGACAGGCTGTCAGCAGCTGGTGCCATGCACACCTTACCACTCTGACGCCCTGTACTCAGAGGTCACTGCATTAAAGCACGGTACCACGGGCCACTGAACTGATGTGGCATGTCAGCCTCGTGGCTCCAACAAGTCATGCCCCCCTTGGCTCATGTACTAGCATGTGGCTGGGTACCTCAGTGGCCCTAAGGTAACCCCCCAAATTTACTGGGTCTATGAGCTTGGTGCGGGAGGGGTACCTATGTAACTGGGTATCAGAGGTCATTTGGTAGTCAGCACGGGGTAAGAAAGACTGGGCATCTCTATAGAGGGCAGATAAGTCAGCTGCGAAGTGACATTTGGGGAAGGTCAGGGGACCAGGCACCCAGTAAGACAGGCTGAGAGGCAGCTGAAAGCTGGGTGTGGGAGTGAGTGGGCCAGACAGTGCCCGGGGCAAGGCCCAAACCCTGGCTGCTGGGGGTGGCCTGCTGCGTTGAAGTACCTTCCTGTAGTCACAGCGAGGTTTGCAGCCAATTCCTTAATGCTGGGTGTTTAGAAATGTTAGAATATTACTTTTAACAGTTTGCAAATATAAACAACACAGGAACATAATGTTGTAACTAAATCTTTGTTCACACCCATGATCACTACTTTGGGGTAAGTTCTGGGAAGTCAAGTTGCTGGATCCAAAAGCACTGTTTTGAGGCTTTTCGTCCACATTTCAAATTGCTCACCGCAAAGCCTACGCCAGCTGACCTTTCTGGAAGCAGTTTTTGGAAATGCTCATTTCCTTAACCCTGGATGACACCGATGAAGGTAGGTTTATTCAATCTATTTCATTTTCTTGTCATAGTGCATTTCCCAGAGTTGCCAATTATGGTGATGGTGGACATCATGGTCTAATTACTGAAATTAATTAAAATGCTTTTAGTGCTTTACTATTTAGACAAAATTTGCTCTTGGTTTCTGGGAAATAGTCTTCATTATATTTAAGGAGTTTTCTTCTAGTCCCATTTCTAGGTATTTTATTAAGACCATCCGCTGCATTTAATTAAATGCCTTTTCAGCATTTATTGGAAATGTCACAGGGCTTTTTTCTTTTTCTGTTTTAATTCATTTGTGTTACGTGTACTGCTGACTGATTTCCGGGGAGCAGGCTGTCATTGCCTCTGGGGATGTGTTCCCCGCCCAAGTGATCGGACACACAGCTGGACTCTACTTCAAACACCGTGGCTAGAATTTTGTTCATGTGTTCATGAGATTAAAAATAGCACAAAAAATAAAACTATAAACTAATCAGTTTTCATAATTACAAGAATACGGGCTATTTAAAACAAATGAAGGAGCTGTACATTTTTTTGTCTTGTGGTCTGAGATAGTTCAAATAATATTAAAATTATACTTGGAAGGGCTGAGAAAACTTAGATGTACATTTTTTTATGATAGATCTTTAATTGTATAGAAGCCTCTCCTAAGATAATTGTTCTAGTTTGTTTTCCATTTCTTAGGTCAGTTTTTTTTCTTACATTTTGTAAATAATCATTTCTTTTTTAAATTTTTATTTTTTAAATATATTTTGTATATATACTATTTTAAAATATATTTTATATTACGGTTGTCCCATTTTCCCCTCCACCCTGCACACCCCCTCCCACCTGCATTCTCCCACTTTAGTTCATGTCCATGGGTCGTACATATAAGTTCTTCGGCTTCTCCATTTCCTATACTATTCTTAACCTCCTCCTGTCTATTTTCTACCTACAATTTATGCTACTTATTTTCTGTACCTTGTCCCCCCCTCTCCCCCTCATATTCCCCTGCTGATAACCCTCCATGTGATTTCCATTTCTGTGATTCTGTCCCTGTTCTAGTTGTTTGCTTGTGTTTTTTTTAGGTTTGGTTGTTAATAGTTGTGAGTGTGTTGGCATTTTACTGTTCTTATTTTTTATCTTTTTCTTACATAAGTCTCTTTAACATTTCATATAATAAGGGCTGGGTGATGATGAACTCCTTTAACTTGACCTTATCTGGGAAGCACTTTATCTGCCCTTCCATTCTAAATGAAAGCTTTGCTGGACAGAGTAATCTTGGATGTAGGTCCTTGCCTTTCATGACTTGGAATACTTCTTTCTAGCCCCTTCTTCCCTGGAAGGTTTCTTTTGAGAAATCAGCTGACAGTCTAATGGGAACTCCTTTGTAACTGCCTCCTTTTCTCTTGCTGCTTTTAAGATTCTCTCATCTTTAATCTCAAGTAATGTAATTATGATGTGCCTTGGTGTGTTCCTCCTTGGGTCCAACTTCTTTGGGACTCTCTGAGCTTCCTGGAGGCCTACTTCCTTTGCCAGATTGGGGAGGTTCTCCTTCATTATTTTTTCAAATGAGTTTTCAATTTGTTGCTCTTCCTCTTCTCCCTCTGGTACAGCTATGATTCGGATGTTGGAACGTTTAAAGATGTCCTGGAGGTTCCTAAGCCTCTCATTTTTTTGAATTATTGTTTCTTCATGCTGTTCTGGATGAATGTTTCTTTCTTCCTTCTGCTCCAGACCATTGGTTTGAGTCCTGGTTTCCTTCCTGTCACTGTTGGTTCCCTGTAGATTTTTCTTTACTTCACATAATGCGACCTTCATTGCTGCCTGGGTGTTTTTTATGCTGTTGAAGTACCCAGTGAGTTCCTGGAGCATCCTGATTACCAGTGCTTTGAACTGTGCATCTGATAGGTTGGCTATCTCTTTGTCACTTAGTTGTATTTTTTCTGGAGCTTTGATCTGTTTTTTTATTTGTGCCATTTTTTGCACGTCTGTTACGTAGTAAGGGGTGGAGCCTTAGTTGTTCACCAGGGTGGGGTAACCCATGTTGCTGTGTAGTGATGCTATATGTGGGGGAGGGACAGAGAGGGAACAACGCCACTTGCTCCGCTCTCTGCCCGCTTTCAGCCACTTCCTCTGATTCCCACGAGCAGCCCTTCTGGTGCTGATTGCCATGTGAGTAGGTTTGTGTACATTCTAGGACCCCGTGGGTCTCTCCAACAAACTCTCCTGTGAGGCTGGGGGTTTCTCCCACTGCCACAACCCCACAAGTGTTTTCAATAGGTGTTTAGAGGCTTTATTTCCCCCTGCTGGGACCCTGGGTTGTGTGCCCTGTCTCGCTCCCCAGTTGTTCCTCCCAGTTTATCTGCACATGAATGTGGGACCTCCCGGTCCGCCAGCTGCCACCTGCCTGGTCCAAGAGCCGCCGCCTTGTTGAGAGTCCTCTCTGCCCAGCTGCCCATCTGTGCCCCTCCTACCGGTCTGGGTGAGTGTTTCTTCTTTAACTCTTTGGTTGTTGGACTTGCATACAGTTCCATTTTCTGGCAGTTCTGGTTGTTTTTTGTTTTTAAATGGTTGTTGTCCTTCTTTTGGTTGTGCGAGGAGGCACAGTGTGTCTACCTATGCCTCCATCTTGGCTGGAAGTCTAATCATCCATTTCTAATAGGTTTTAAACTTTGCTGCCCAAGAATTGCAATGTAGTATTACTTTACAATTATTTCATTCTCCTGTATCTGCAGTCACATCCCTCCCTCGCTCTTCATTGTGTCTGTTTTTGTTATTTTTGCCTTATTGGGTATGAGAAGGATTTATCTGTTTCTCTATGTGTTCCATTATTTTCTTTCTATTAATTTCAGTGTTTTTATTCTTATCAGTCACTTTGTTCTTTTTCTAATTTCTTAACATCCTTCTTTTGTGGGCTTTTAAGGCACAAACATTCCTTGTGTATAACCTTTTCTGTCTCCCATAGGTTTTGATGTGAAATGTTCTCTCTTTCATTGCTTTTGAGCTTGTTTATAATTTCCCTTTTAATTTCCTCTTTGATCTAATAATGATCTAGGAGTGCTTTCTTATTAGGTCACATTTTAATTACTTCTAATTATCAGATAATGTAGCCTATAACGTTTGCACAATTTGTTTTCTTTGTGATTGCCGGTACACTTGTCTATATATGAACATGTGCAAAACTTGTGGCAGATGAAAGGTTTCCTATATATTAATTAAACCAAGTTCCTTATTCATATTACTTAATTTTCCCATGTCATTATTTTGTCTCCTTGGTATGTACACTTTACCATATTTTGCTGTGTATAATGCCCACTTTTTTGCCCAAACTTTTGAGGGAAGAATAAGGATGCACATTATACACGGGTATAATGATTACATACCATAGGTATGATAATCCTGTGTATGATGCGCACAAAAACGTGGGTGTGCATTAGACACGGCAAAACACCGGTCAGCACATTTTAAATTAAGTTCCCTTTGTTTTTAATTGCTCTTGTTTTATGTGTATAGCTGTCATGTTGTTGGACATCTACTAGCTGGCCGTCGCCGCACATGTCTCTCCTCACGCTGGTGAGCGCTGTGAACCTTCAGCTCTGCCTCGTGTGATAACAGTATCACCACCTGCACATACGTATTGTTCCCCTGTCCATCACTATTTCTACCCCTTTAAATTAAATCTCTTATTACCATCCTATGTGTTTCTTGTAAACAAGTTATGTTTTTTTTTCCTTCATTTTGTTAAAGCCCAATCTGATCATCTCTGCTTTCAACAGGAGAATTCAGTTTGTCTCATCGGGACTGAGACGCTTGGTTCTAAGCTGTTGGTTTCAAACATTCTCTGTACCCTCTCCTATCCCAACAGGACGGCATTTTTGCGTACTCTCACTTCCGCCTCATCCCTCCACTCCATACTCAGTTTTACTTAAATAATTTATCTGTAATGTCCTGTTATCAGGATTTCTCTTTCAGTGTGTCTCTGCTAACTCAAACATCCTTATTTAGCACTTATTGTACATTTCTAGATAGTGTCTCCTCATCCATCTTACTTTTAATTTTACACCTTCCTCTCTGGGTTCCTTTTGTTCTCAGTCTTGATGTCTCTGATCTGGTTCCTCAAACAGGCTCCTCAGGGGGCGCCCGTGAGCAATGCGCTCTCTGGATTCTTGCATGTCCTTAGATCTGTCTTCGTCCTGACAGGTAGATGATATCTTGGTGTGCGGTACAGGACTCTTGGCCGTCACCCCTTTTATCTAAGTAGCGTGTTCATGTGATTCCACGGTCTTCCAGCTCCTGCTGCAGCCGAGCCGTCCCAGGCCTGCGGGACTGTCGTTTCTTCTGCAGGTCACTGGTTCTTTCTGCCTTGTAAGGCTTTCTCTCTGTTCTTTTACCAACAAGGGCAGAGAGGCATCATTTCTCAGCAGTTTAGCTTAGAAGTTGTAGATCCTTTTCAATCTACATGATTATATTTTGTAACTTGGTCATTATTATTCCAAATTTATTTGATGTCGGGCTCTATTCCAGCTGTTTCCTCCTCTCTTTCTAAGCTTCTGTTGAACTTCTGAGACACCAAGTTGCAATCTCTTCATATATTTAGTCTGGGATTTGAGATTTTTCTTGTTCTTTATCTTTCAGGCAACTATTTGGGTCTCAATAGAAACTCTGCATTTCTGAACTCATCTACTGTTGGAAATTAGAGAATCATTTTTGTTCATTCTTAGTTCTGGAAGGATCATTGGTGGCTGCTCCCCTCGAGTTTCCATAAGCGCATTCTTCAAGCTGCTGGGGGGACTGATGATGATACTTTCTGGAGGTTTAGCATCTATTCTGAGTGACCTTTATTCTGGCTCCTAGGTCCTTTGATGGGTTATTATTATTTGTCATCAGCTTACAGGGGCTCAAGGCTGGTTGATGAGCCCATCAAGTGACAATAGGTTCAGTTTATAGCAGGTGAAGTCTCGTCCTCCTCCTGGTGCCACCGAGGAAGGCAGGCCAGTGGCCAGTCCCAGGAGGAAGCCTCTTGAGACCCAGGTGTCTCTGGCCTCTCACCAGTCCTGGGAACAGGGCGAACTTGGCTCCATCTGCAGCCCTTCTCAGCTGGGGTTCTGAGAGAGAATTAAACCCTCTTGCCCGAGGCATCCATTGTACATAATGAATTAATTTTTCCGTGCATCTAGAATGGTTCTAAGCACTGTTTTGGGGGAGAATTGAGAAAGCAGGCATTCCAATCACTTTTTGTACAGCTGAACCCTCTCCTGCATCTTTGATGAGAAAGGCCGAACCAGGCACACTCAGCAGAGGGCAGCTGTGGATCTTCCCCGGCTGGCAGAGGGAGGAATCCACAGATCTCGGGGCCCAAGCTCTTCCCGGGAGGTGGTAACGCCGCTGCAGGTGGCGGCTGCACAGCCTACTGCCGGGGTTGGATGGCGGGCAGGTCACCCAGCTTTTCCGAGCCCTAGCACACTGGAAGCACACCGTAAGCATGTTTCTGCTAATGGGCATAATTGCTGCTATGCTGCTTTTCCTTGCCCTCCCTTACTGGCCAGTGTCTGGTGCTTGCTTTGGCTCTAGTTCTCTAGCCTGCCCAGTGCAAGGTGAAGAGAGATGGTCTCCCTTCTTCCTGCCTGCACCCCCACTGCTGCTGGACCCCAGGAGCCTCATGCTGGTCCCGGCAACATCAGCCTCCTATGTGCCGCCAGAGGTACTGTCTCCAGCATCAGGCCTTGCTGGACACACCTTGTCAGTCGCCTGTGAGGGGTGTCGGCCTGAGACTGTTTCTACTCTCTCCTCCAGCCTTTATGGGCAGGTTTGGATAGATGTGGTTGGCCACGAGGGAAGTGGGAGAGGGTTAAACAGGGAGCGAGGCTGTTCCTGGGGGTCGGTGCCGCCTCCTGTGTTCAACGTACCTGGAGGCTTGGCTGGGACTTGTGCTCGTCCCCCCAGCTCAGGACCCACACTTGGTCATGTGACTTGTCATAGGACAGCTTAGCCGGCATAGGGTCCACACCTATGGACTTGAAAAAAGATAATGACCAGTTGGTTGTGGTTTTTGTAGAGGCTGCCAGTCCTTTCTGGGCTGTGTGACGTGGCCATCACCTCTGAGTGGGCAGAAGGCCAGCCCAGCAGCCTTGCCAGTGAGGCTGTTTGGGAACCCAGTGCAGAAGCCTCCCTTCTGGGTTTGTCTTCAGAGAGACCCAGAGCATCTTGGCAAAAGCCCGAACACTCCATTCAGGAGGCATCTGAAGACCCTCCCACCCCACCCCCTGGAAGCCTTTGGGCCCCTTACACCCTCTGTGTTCTTCCCTGGTCTGCTCCGTGGCCTGGATACTGGGGAGAGGGCCTTCCCCCTGGGTCATCAACGCCTTACTCTGAGCTCATGCATTATCAATCTTTGCACACAGCCTCGGTCTTGCACATCCTTCAGCGGCAGCTTCTGGGACTCAGACTACAGTGCCAGGCAGACTCTCTCTTCACTGCTGATACTGTGCTGTCCCCTGAGGACAGAGCTTCCCCTGTGGCCTGTCAAGTGGAGAGTTTTCTCTCTTCTGCATATAATGTAGTTTTATAAGTTCTAAAACACTGTTCAGTGCTGCTCATTCCACTGGATTGTGACCCCTGCTCTTCTTGCCATTGGCCAACGTCCTAGCCACTCCCTGTGCTCACTCGTGACAGGAACACCCGCTCCCTGCCTTCTCTCCCAGGCACTTGTTCCTCGGGTTTGGTGCCTTCAGACCCACGCAGATGGTTCACCCACAGCCCAGCTTTCTCACGTGCTCCTTGGTTTCAGTGCTTTTCTTCCACCACACTTCAGCCACCATAACTTAGACCTCGTCAACAATTTCTGAGGTTTTGGTTTCAGCTAACCAGACTCTAGCTTTTCTGACTTTAGGGAAGAAAGCTCTGTGGGTCCAAACTTCTTGAAAGAACTGGTTATGGAGTCCCCGAGTCCTCCTTCCCTCCTTCCCACCAAGTTTCTGTTTGCGTCTCTCCACTGGCCTATTCTAACTCTTCGGGTCGGATTCCGAGGGCCATCTCTGTGATCCTCCTCTTACCTGACATAACGGCAACATTCCACATGGTTAATTTTTCCCTTTTGGAGACATTTCCTTTACTCAGCCTCCCGCCTCCCTAAGCCTGTCGTCCTCATGCTGACTTCTGAGTGCCGGCATGTCCCGGGCCTTCCGCTGTGACCTGCTCACGTCTGCAGCCTTTCCCCGGATGAGCTCACCCAGTACCAGGCTGTAAATAACCTACTGTACGCCCGTGACTTTAGAGTTCAGCTCTCTGCCGATGATCTCAACATTTCCAAAGCCGAACTCCTGATGTTTGCTCATCCCTGACGAAACGTATTTTATTTTTTCTCCATTCATCACCATCTTTGAAATCTCCTTTGACTTTTTGCTCTAACCTCCTGTTCTCCGAAGCCTCAGGTAGAGGCTATTATTATTTTCCTACGCTTCGCACATCCCGGGTCCTTTGTTTGTGTCTAGGGCTACGCCTCGTATTCCCACCATCTCCCGGCTTCCTGGCCACTTCCCTGCACTTTCCAAAGGCTTGTGGGCTGGCACTATCTTCCTCTTCCCAGTGCTTTGGAACCCACCAGCAATGCTACCATCCTGACACTATTTCTAGTTTCTTGTACACCCTCTTTTAAAAATAGCCCCTTACTACACATCTCTCTTCCAGATGTTTGCCTGCCCTCTTCACAGCAAAACTGGCCTGAGGTTTGGACGGTAGCCATTCTCTCTTCTTTCTGCTTAACCTTTTCCACCCTATTTTATATTCTCATGTGAAGTGAGAGTCTAATAGATTTTTGCCTTGTGGCTTCAAATTCAGAAAAGAGTTTTCCAGTCTCAACATGGTGAGGAGTAAAGGGGAAAGGTCCTGAAGAACGCACTGGACTAGCAGCGAAGCCTTGCAAACACTTCACCTCGGCTTCCACTCAATGTGGGGATTGATTAGGTTAAGGTGATTCATCCTCTACCCTCTCTGCCTAGCAAAAAACAAACAAATAAAAAAATGGTAAATCCTTTTTGGTGGGCAAGAGCCATCCCAAATCTCTGAAATATTTTATATGGAAATGTTTTGCATTCAAGAAAATCACTAGACATTCCAAAATACAGACTATATGGCTGAAAACATAAACAAGACAATAGAAACAGACCCCCAGGTCATCAAAAAGGTAGTTTGGAGTTAAGTTGAAATTTTAAAGTAAAAAACGCAAAGCCTAAAATGGAGAACTCAGTAAGTAGCTTTTGTGAAGATCCACATTAGACACAGAAGACAGAATTAGTGAACTGAGAGGTTGACAGAATGTTTCCAAACTGAAGCTCGAAAAGAGAAAAAAGGACGGATGAGCAGAGTGCAAAAGCTAAGTGAGATGCAGTAGAAAGGTCTAACTTTAAAAAACACCCGAGTTCCTAAAGAAGAAGCGAGAGAGGACGGAGCAGCCTAGTATCCGAGGAAATAATGGCTGAGAATTTCCCAACATGAGGAAAAATATCCGTCCGTACATTGCAGAACCTCTGTAAACCCCAAATCAAAATAAATACATAGGACTCGTGACCTGGCACATTGTAGCGAAGCTGCTAAAGACCAAAGAAAATCTGAAAAGTAGTCGAAAAAGTGATACATGACCTTCAAAAGAGCGAGAGTAACACTGACAGTTGCCCTGTCAACGAAAGGAATGGGAAGGGAATGGAGAAGCATCTAAAAATGCCAAAATATACACTCGCCAATGTAGAATTCTGCAGCCAGTGAAAATATACTTCAAAAATATAGGGCAAGTGTTATTTTCAAACAAACAAAAACTGTGAGAATCTGTTGCCAGCAGCCCTGCACCAAAAGAACAAAAAAAACTCATGCAGGTTGAAGGAGAATGATCCCAGGCATAAGTAGGTACTTCAGGAAGCGATAAAGAACCATGGAAAAGTAAATGTGTGGTGAATATAAATGACTACCGACCGTACGAAGTAATAAGCCAGCTCTTGAGGGGTTAAATTAGTGTAGAGTCAAAATTCATTCCTAGAATGAGGCAGAAGGCCGGAGGGGGTGTGAAGGGGTTCGTGTTCTGTCACTGATGGGGAAGTGAAGCGGTACTGTGAGTGAAACTGTGCTGAGGCGAGGATGCAGGTGGTGGTCCTGACGGTGGTGATGACGATAATATAAAAGAACGAACCGTCGGCACGCTGATAGAGGGAAAATGGAGTAATAAAAATGTTTGACTAATTCAAAAGCAAAAAGGAGAGAAAAGCAACATAAACAGGTCAAAATAAAAAACAATCAGATACTAGACAATACTATATAAATTAATTAAAAATGAAATATAAATGGATCAAACTCTCCAAATAAAATACCAAGATTATTGAATAGATAAAAGCCAAAAACCAAAAGACTAGATGTGCTTTATAAAAGACTACCTGAAATATATGGGCATAGAAAGGTTGAAGGTAAAAGGATAGAAAACTGCACCACGATAACACTAATTAAAATAAATCTGATTAGCTGCACTCAGACGAAAACAGACTTTCAGGCAAGAAGCGCGGTCAGAACAGAGGAGCGTTTCAGTGGAGTACAGCGCCTTCCCCGGGGGTTACAGCTGGGACTCAGAGCCACAGTCACGGTGGGCGTGTCCCACACACCTCGCAGCAGCCGACAGACCAAGTGGACAGAATCTCCGGTATTTTAAATCATTCAGAGTACGCTCTCTGGCCAGGGAAATCAATGACAAAGAGGAAGTTAGAAAGCCCCCTGTTGTATTTGCCAGGAGAAGCAGCTGTCTTGGTTATATCCACCCCCCTCCCTGCAGTGGGTCTGCAGCAGTGCAGCTGAGCACAGCTGGGGAGAGCCAGCCCCGCCAGCGGCCCCACTTTGCATTTACACGCTGTCCCTGGTCCCTTTGGGCCTTCGCAAAGGCCCAGCAGTCCTTTCACACCCCCTGGGGCCAGTCGGTCTCACAGCAACTGTCTCCTCCCTCCTCAAACCTCCAGCCTTGGGGATAATTTTCCTTCTTGCTCTGAGAAAATCAAGGCAACCAGAAGGGAAGTTCAGCTGATGACCAGTGACTGTGTCGCGTACTTGCCCCTGCGTCTGTGTGCTTTGCTCCCTCCTCTTCAGTGAGAGAATGGGCCTTTATCTACAGCATCTCCGCTCATCTGCCCTGGACCTCGCTGATGCCTGCTTAATCCCAGGAGGCAGAAAAAAGGGAAGAATTGGGGGAACAAATTTTCCTATTCTCATACAAATGCTATGATGTCAGCTCTTCTAAAAACAAAGGTCCTTCCACATCCTCTTCCAGTGGTTTGTCCCGTTGGCCCACTGCCACGTTCCCACCTTGACAGCAAACCCCCTCAAAGTCATCGTCTACATTCACCATCTCCACCTCCGTGCTCACCACTCTAACTCAGACCTGCCCCCTCAGGCTTGCGTTCCCGGTCCCCATCCTCTCTGTTCCTGCCATGGTGAGCCACGTGGCACCAGATTCAACGGTCCGTTCTCAGATTGCATTACACAGATGCTCTCTGCAACATTCGCCACCTCTGACCGACCACGAACTCTCCCTTAAAACACTCTTCTTGGCTTCTGGAATGCACCCCTCTGTAATTTCCTTCCCACCTTTCGGCTACTCCTTTGGGTCTCCTTGCTGCTTTTTCTCTTCTTTGTGGTCTTTAAATGATGACATACTCCCACCTTGAACTCTCCTTTATTTATACCACCCCCAGCCCCCCATGCTTCTTCGTTCGGGTCTCTGGATTTCATGTAGTTCGTGTGGTGGTGATACCCTTGACGCCTCTGCCTGAGACCTCCCTCTCCTTTGACTTTATCTAACCACTTCCTTGATATGTATATAATATATCTCACATTTCCAAGGCCCTAGAATGGTGCTTGGCACCTAGCAGGCAGTCAAGACCTGTTGAACCGCCACACAGGCATCTCCTTCGCTTCTCCCCTCCCACCTGACCATCCCTCCAGCAGCCGGCGGGGTGAGGGGGGGGCGGGTGCAGAAAGCAAAGAACTTGGCAGGTTGTGCCCCAGGACCGGAAGTCCCCTGGCCCCCTTAGACAGACGTACCTGTAGGACTTTCTGGGCTTGCACGTCGACCACGAGGACTCTGCTCAGTGCCGGCTGGGCCACGTAGATGTACCGGTGCCTGACGTTCACCGCTGACGCCCACTGGCACGGCCGGGTGGCACCTCCTTCCCCTTGGGGACAGATTTCTTCCTGTAGAAGAGACAGGCTGCTGTGCATAACTTCCTGGCCCTCCTCCCCCCCCCACATCTCGTGATCCCCTGTCCCCTGACTCCTCTGCCCTTTCGTGCTGCACTTGGACTCCTTCAGGCTCACAGAACAGGGCACACAGCCCTCCCCCTCACCAACTTTTCACCTAACGTTCCTCCGCCTTCCTCAGACCCCCACTGCTCCGGAGGCTGTGACACCCTGGCCGGCCCTCTCCACCAGCAGCTTCCACGCTCTCGTGTTCCTTTCTCCAGTCCTCATCTCCATCATTTTAAAAACTTCTGTTCATGGCCAGACTTCTGAAAGAATTCCCTAAGTTTTTTTCTCCACTTCCTCACCTTTCACATGCTCCTTCCCCCTCTGGCTTCAGTCCTCACCACGGAGTTGGTGGTGCTCTCACCAAGGCCAATGCCAACTCCTACGCTCTTAGGTTAACCCCGCCATCATTCTACTTGAACTGGGGCCTCATCTGACACTGTGTTGACCATTCCTTGGTTCTTTGCCCTCTATCCTGCCTCCCCCAGTGGCTGACCCTGGTCTGTGGCCGGAAGCGGCGGAGTTCACTCCCGAATAACTCCTCTTCTCTAAAATCACGCCCTTTGTGGGCCTCACCAGACCCAGGGCTATAATGACAGCCTACGTGTGTACAACTCCCACATTTACATCCTTGGCTCCGGCCTCTTCCCTCAGCTCCAGACACACCCGTCCAACTCTGTAGCTCAACCTGATTGTTTAACTGGAGACATACGTCCAAAACCAGCTTTCGATTTTACCATCCAGTCCTGCTCATTCCATTAAAAAAATGGCAGCTCGCTCCATTGCTTCACTCCCTTAGACCGACAACGTCGAGGCTACCTTCGACGCCTCCTTTTCTCCCCATACCCTCCCCCTCACCCAACACATCAAAAGTCATTTCAGCTTTACCTTCCGACGATGCCAGCTGCTCCTTACCACTTCCCCTTCTGTCAGCTTGGCTCAAGCCCCATTACGTCACCTGAGTCACTGCTCAGCATCCTTGATTCCACCCTGCCCGCCCCAACCTGCCCTACACACAGAAACCACAGGGACCACTGTGAAAGCCGAGGCCAGTCATTCTTCTTCTGCTCAGCTCCTCCCTCCCCAGTAACTTCCTTTCATGCTCAGAGAAGAGCCGAGTCTTCCCTGCAGCCTACAAGGTCCCGAGCACACCAGCTTTTCTCTCCCTCACCCCCCCTCCTCCGCGCACACCGCCTGCTTGCTCTTCCTCCGTTGTGCCACCCTCCCGCACCAGGGCCTTTGCATTGGCTGCTCCCTGTGCCAGGGACGCTCTTCCCCAGGCATCTCCGTGGTTTATTCCCTCATGTCCTTCAGGTCTCTGTCATCACAGGGATGGATCCTCACAGTAACGCCTACTTGCATGTGAGCAAGCTGAGGCTTAGAAGGGTTCGGTATGTTTTCTAAAGCCACCAAGCCTGCTGAGGGACAGAGGTGGGATCTGAACCCAGGTCTGCCTGGCCCCAAAGCCCGTGCCCTTCTCAACTAATCATGCGGCTCCCCACCGAGCACAGCGCATGTCGGATCCAGCAGAGAGGCCAAGGGAGGGCGCACCGACCTCCTACTCAGCTGGCACCGCAGGCAGAGGGTCGTTCCATTGTGACCCTCCGGTGGGATGTTTGGAGATTCTCTAGATGAGAAAAATGTTATCTGGGTTTGTTCCACAGCTTGCTATGGTCTCGTGTGGCCCGTCACGCCTTAGGACCTCTCTTACTGTGTCTCCATCTAGCTTTGGAAAACTGAGCCCGGGTTGGGACTGGAGAGGTTTGGCCCGAACTACAGGGAAGGGTATGACCAAAGTGATGGAGCGCCATTATTTAAACCTAACTGCTGGAGATGAACTAGGGCAGCGCCTTTGAGATCAACTCAGGGCGGTTACAGGGAGGGAAAAATTCATCACAGGTGACATGTTAAAATAATAATTTAAATGAAATAGCTGGAAAACAGCTGTGCCCGAGTTACTCGTGTGTGAAGTGCCACAGCTCAAGATGCACCTGCAGCTGGCAAAGCGATGCAGCTAACCTGTTTGAGGAACTTGCCAGGGCCCAGCCCACTGCCTCCCTGGGCTCCCAGCCTGTCGCTGCTCCCCACTGCTCCCTGGTTCACTCACTGTGTGGGGACTCAAGGAGATGCATGTGGGGGCTGTGAGATGGATGACTCTCGGATCCACGCCATAGCTCTACCCTCAGGAAGCTAGGGATTAGTAGGCGGGGTCAGACCTCCTGGGAGGGGTAGCTTTGGGAGGGACAGTGTCCTGGGTGGGGTTGGGTGAGGTGGCACCGCCCTGGGAGTCTTCCCGACAGCTGGGCCTTGAGGGCTGCCAGGGCTTTTCTGGGTCTGCCACCAGCAGCCATCCTTCCGCCCCCACCCACTGAGTGTGAGCTGCCACTTCCTGCCGGGCCCCGTATTTTGCTCAGAGCACCTCGGACGCCCTGGGCAGTGTTTCCTGCTGTCACCTGGAGTTTCCTGAGGGCCCCTGAGGACCTGCGAGCTCGTCTCCTCTCTTGACAGGTTGAGCATCCCCTTCCTTTTGGAAACTTGGACTTCCTTGGGTCTGTGACCCACGTTCTCCAGGCTTCCTTAAAGCTACTTCTTTTGCCTGTCAGAGAGCCCAGGCCTGTCCCCCAACCCCCGACTGCCTTCTGGATGTTTCTATGCAATAGTCCCACGGGCACCTCAAATTCAGTGCATCATAGGCCAACCTCATCTGCTTGTCAGGAGCCTACAGTCCTGCTCCTGGGTCCCCAGCACCCAACCTGGCAAGCGGCACCAGCCTGGCAGAATGTTAGAGAATGAACAGGGTCCCCCACCCCCACTTGCTCCTCTCCTGTGTGAAGGGCACTTTCCTTCTACTACCAAGACTCTGGTTTACCCTCTGGTTCCCTGCTGATTCACCTCTAAATCTACCCAGTTCTCCCCATTCCTGCAGCCACTGGCCAAACCAGGACACCAGCCTCGCGCCTGGATAATTACAGCTCCCCCTGTGCTCCTGGGTCGCCCTGCCAATCACCGCCCTCGGTGCGGGCCTGCCCACATTCCAGAGCAACCTGCTCACGGCCAGCCTTCCCAAGCTTTAGGATGCCATTAAAACTCCTCACTTCGACCCTCAGCGATTGTCCTAATCTCAGGTCCTTCCCACATCCACGCTTCCCTCTAGACACACAGAGGACTTCCGTTCCCGGAATAGGACATGTTTTATGTCTCTCCTCTCCACGTGCCTGACATTTCTTCCAGAAACCCATCCCAGCTCCTACTCGCTCAGAACTGAGCCCAGGGAGCATGAGTCCCAGGGGCCTGCTCTGACTCTTCCTCCCAGGCCTGGAGACGCCCCTCCCCTCCATTCCCAGGGCAGCTTGCACATCCTTCCAACAGCGCTTTCTGGGCAGCCGTCCACAGTGCCGTCCAGGTCATCTGCCTCTGAGCTTGGGGATGCCAGGCACCCATCCGCACGCCCTGGGCCTCACCTCGGGCTCAGTGTGTGGAAGTGGCTGCCTGACGAAGGAATGAGCATCTCAATGCTCAGCCTCAGGTATTTCTTTCTTGGCCTTGGGGCAAACCTGGAACCACACCACGTATAGCAGATGGAACTTAAGAATCGAATGGCCTGCGTGTGGAAGAGTGACTTTCACATTCTGTCTGCCTGTGATGTGGAAGAGCCCTGGGCACGGACACTTACGTAGCTCGTGACGATCTTCTCCGTGGGTTTGAGGTGCCTCTGGATCTCACAGTCCCCGGGGTGCAGGATGACAATGCCGTCATCGGAGAAGACGTAGAACACGTTCCCCACACTGAGGCCTGCGAGGAGCAAACACACCACGTGGGGGTGGCCTAGCGGCTGGCCCTGGTGGGGCATGATGAGCCACATCGGGCACACACAGAACTGCAGATCGCATGCATCTGGTGCGGCACCGAGGGCAAGTCCTGGTCACGGTGGGGCAGGGTGTGTGGGGAGCACGGGGAGAAGGTGCCCTGAGGGCTGTCAATCAGTGTAGCACATGGAGGGACCTGCAGTCCCCAGGTGCCTTCCCAGACATGCACATCGGTCGACTACGGCTGGCCACCTACCCAAGTTTTCAAATAAATGACAGCTTTGGCTTTGACCTACATTTGACCATTCCTGTTCTGAAAGGCAAAGCTTCCCTTGGTCGTTCATTGTCCCCTATGCTCAGAATGGATCAGAGGATGCTTAAAAGGCAAAGGTTCTTATTTTAAACACGTTCAGGTACATACAGCACCAGTTCCTAGTATGTGGCAGGTGCGCCTCGGTCCAGACTCAGTCCTAGCCTGTCTGTTCCAGTGAACCCCTCCTCCAAGACTGCCGGCTCCAGCCTCTGCCCCAGCAGGGTCTCCGTGGCAGCCCTGCCCCAGGTGACAGAGCTCACGCCTGGTAGTGCCTGCCTGCCCATCCCTACCCCGGCCAGGGCTGGGCCGTGTGGGAAGAAAGGTCGGGGATCACCAGCTAGTTCAGTCTCCTTATTTTACAGACAAAGAAACTGAGGTCTAGGGAGGCCACTTGCCTTTGTGCAGAGCTGGGGTTCGACCCTGAGCTCCCACTCTGGGCTTTGTCCCCTCACTCTGCCTCTCTGCGACAGGCAAACCTGGCACCAAGAAGGGTAAGTTTGGAGTTCTTCCTCCCACTCTCTCACCCCTTCATTTCTTTTCAAGGTAGAACAATAAAAAGTTTCCTATGAATTCTAAGAGAATGAAATATATTAAACAAATATACAGAACACTCTTTCCTAGCACGCAGAGAAAACCAGTGCCTTGCTGTAAACTAATTATCTGCGTACGTTTTTAGTGAGGTGGAAAACAGTAAGACGGACAGATAGTGATCAGCATCCCATTTGCTCCCAGGGACTCTGCAGGCCCCTGGGGATGGCACCCGTGCCTGTGGCTCCCAGTGGGGTGGAGGCCCCTGACCCCCTGCCGCGGACTCAGCTGACTCTGGTTCTGTGCAGACAGGGGCTCCGGGCAGCAGGGTTCCTGCTGTGATGAACAGCTTGACCCCTGCCTCTCAGAAGCTGGTATTTCCTGGGAGTCTCTGCATAGCTCCCGATGGGACCTGGGTGCTGGACAGCCTGTCCCTGAGAGCCTGACGGAGCTGGCCACCCACGAGAACCTCATCTCAGCCCCTAGCAGGACCTCCGCTTCTGTACACTCTCACCTGGCAAACCCCTTCCTCAGACCTAGGCATCTGAGCGACGCAAAGCCCTTGCACAACCACAGGCCCCAGGAACAGCTTCCTGGGGTTTCTCGGAAAATCGATGGCTGGAAGGACCAGTGTGAGATTGAAGGCTTAACAGGCTCTCCATGGGGTTTGCAGCCATAGCTACGTTTGGGCTGAGCACAGTGCCTGGCTCGCAGTTGGCAGTGGAACATGAGACTAAACAAATACTCTGGAACAAACAATTGACTTCACAGGAGACCCAGGCTCCTGATCCAGCCCCCTGGAAGGTTCTGTCTGAGCTCAGCTCCTCCTTAGGGGACAGGAAGGAGCCTCCTTTGCTTCCGTGGGCTCTCATCAGCTCGGTTTCTCCTAGGGAGGTGTGAGAGTGCCGGTCGCCTGCTGGCCTCTGTTTTCACCTCGGCACATCCCTGTCGGTGATGGCAGGGAAGGGTGCAAGCGGCAGGCAGCCCGCGGCGATGGGGTTTGTCCGCTGCTGGGTGGTCTAATGCTGGTGCAGCGCCTGCCAGCCCTCAGGCAGCGTGGGCCCTCAGTGGACCTCTGTAGCTGCATTTCACATGCCGCGGGTACCCTGTGGGTCTCTTTGCTGTAACCTCACCTCAGAAGACACCATCTCTTAAAAACGGAGAGTCAAAGCTGTGTGCATCGTGGCCTGGGAGCTAGGGTCAGGTGGCGTCAAGGGACAACTGTGTATGAGTAGCGACTGTTGCTGTGACTTATTCTTCCCATGATTTCTAAAGCCCATTGGCAGCAATTCCTCACTTTTCCGGGCTCAGCCTTTGTTTCGCTCCCAGCCTTACCGTGTAAGCCTCAGTGTCTGGCGTCAGGAAGCTGTTCTGAGTGTGTGCGTGCGCGCGCACACGTGCCAGACTGTGGGTAACACCATGCGATGTTCTGGAGGCAAAATCAGCTGGGAAATACGCCGCTTTTTAAGGAGGGGGATTTTGTGCTTAACCCTGAAATCACAGAGTGCCTTCTGCGACTGCTCACACTCCCCTCTGCCCCCCGGAGCGGGGAGCCACCTCACGCAGCTGGACGTGCTCAGGCGGAGGGTTCAGCTTTAGGACGGTGCACGCATGCGCGTCACCCCAAGCAGCGGCCCAGGCGCTCTAGGCCTGCTTCTCCTTGAGCCTTTTGGTCCGCGAAGCACACGATGTTGTCCATATTAGGTCATACTTGATTTACAAAAGTGGCAATTTTGTTTGGCCCAAACTAATGTCTAAAGAGGGTTTGATAAATGCAGATTTAGAAAGTGTATTCATTTAAAAATATACACGTAAATATGTATTTACAGGAATCATGGTAGCTTTTCCCTTCAGGATTTCCTCAGAGTACACACCAAACCCTAACACCCACATCAGCTACTGGAAAAAAAGCTTACGCCCCAGATCCGACCAGGAGCCCTGCTGAGTGGTCCCCTTCGGGGGAGGCTTCAATCAGCTTAGAACGGAAACTTCCCGTCACTGTCACTAAATTCTAACGCACAAGTGACCGATAAAGACGCCTGTAGGTTTTAAGTCTGCCTCTCAGTGTGTGCCACTGAGTTTGACATGACCTCCCCCTCCCATTCGATTTGGCACTCGAACCCCACTTGTGGGGACCACTTGGCGGCTCGCGGAAAGGTGGCCCGTTCGGGAACTACAGACACACGTGGGCATAGGCATGACACAGAACAAGGCTCGGTACCTTCCTCGCGCCAGAGGATGTTTGCCACTGCAGCCATGGAGAAGTGGGGATGCGGGGACCGACGGAGGGAAGGAGAAAGAAGAAAGCGGCATGAGACCCTTCTCTGCAGCGCTCAGTTCGTGAACACGTGCCGTCCAGTCCATCCTGCACCCGCTCCCCCCCTCACTCCCCACCATCGACCTGGGGGGCGCTGAGCACATGGACACACGCTCCGGGTCTGAGGACCCTTTCAGTCCTGAAGGAACCCTTGAAATCGGGTCCCAGGAGCACAGAAGCTAACGGGATTCCCTGCCTGCATGGATGACACAAAGGGAGGGACAGCTCTCTCAGACCTGCCAGGCACCTGCCCGGAGGGCGCTGATTTTCAGCTGGGCTCCTCCTGATCTGAAACCCTTCTCATGATCTCCCTTGATGAGAAAGACTCAGCTCGGAGTCTTTGACCCAGGGAATGAGACCATGTCCAATACCCACATCCTTGGAACCACACCAGCAGACCCACTGTGGGCACAGTGGCTGCAAGGGAGAGCACCCTCAGCACCCAGGTGGGCTATGACTCCTGGAGTAAAGGCAGGTGTGTGCCGTCCAGTTCCTGGGCCCCGGGGGGACAGCAGCCCCTGGGGGTGGAGAGCACGAGAACTTCTGTAGGCGAGGGCAGAGGTCCTGGTCCCGCAGCAAGCAGGAGGCAGAACTGGGGCCAGGATATGTGAGCCCCCTGGTGGTCCTGGGCTGCCTGCTGTCCAGAGAGGTCCTCTGTCTATGTTCCCAGAGTTTTCTGGGCGCCTAGCTAAGGTCACCCTTCTGGGCTCCCCTTGCTCCTCTCTGGGTACCCTCTGTCCCCAGGTTTGAGAACAGAAGGACAAGGGTGTTACCCCATCTTCAGGGGCACATGGTTGACGGCTTTGGCCCTGGTCAGCTACTCCCCTCCCCGCCACACAACACATCCCAGCTAGCTCAGTGTGGAGCTCAAAGGCGAGCAAGGACTCACGGGTCTTCCTCGCTGAGTCTTCGATGAAGAGTGAGGAGATGTCTTCGTCCACACCCACTTCATTTTTGGCAATGCAGGTGTACGCCCCCGTGTCTTCATACCGAACGCTGCCGATGTGGAGCTCACTCCCGTTGGCTGCAGAAAGGACGGTGCTCAGGGTGGCCTGCTTAGCTGGGACCCCCCATCCCTCCCTCCCTCCCCTTTCTCTTCATGGGACTAGTGACAGCGTTGGAGTTAAAGACACAGCCCTTCAGCAGGGCCGAGGGTGGCCAGCCTCCCAGACACACACCCAGAGAGGGCCAGAACATCTGAAATGAACTGCGGGGGACCTGGGACCTGGCCGACAGCTTCTCATCGCTCTCAGAAAGTCTACAAGGCTTGTGTGAGCCCAGACAGTAGAGAAATTGGGGGAGACATTTGTTTGCTCCCAGTGTGGCTGACTTAGAAACAAATCACTCCCTCCCTTCCATTCCTGGGGACAGTGTTGGTGTGAACTTGAGGGGAACGGCACAGAGACATCGAGGGCAGTTCTTACCTAAAAGGGAGAGCTGTTTGGACATCTGGGTGGAGACGTCCATGCCGTTTTTCAGCCATGTGATCCTGGGCATGGGAATGCCCTCCGCATGGCACCGCAGGCTGGCCGCCACCCCTGGCTCCTGGGCCTGGGTCTCCGGGTAGACTCGGATGACAGGGGGCACTGCGGGTGAGAACCAGCACTGGTCAGAGACGGTCGCACCTGGCCTCGGGCCTGCGGTCCAGCCCTGAAGCCCTGCTCCGGGGAGGTGAGCCTGAGCCGGGAGGCAATGCCGGGCTTCTCTTTGTAAGCAGCTTACAATCATCCTATTCAGCAACTCAAGCCCCAAAAGAAAGCTATAAAATGGATGGCAGGCAATAAACACGTCAGGCTTTGTACCCTATAATTCATGGCTTTCATCATTATTCTAAATATGATCAGAAAGACATCCAAATATTTAATGTGGTTCAGCTGCTACATGTAAAGAGCAACTGCCACTGACATTTATTTCTGAATGAATAAAATTCAGATATATTATTTCTGTTATTGGAAAGTCATTGGGCAGAGGCTTAATTTCTTGCAGGAAGTGCTTCTCAAAGCACTTACGAGTGCTGACTGGCAGGTTGACTCACTGTATCACTGCCCAGGGGAAGCCCATCGATTTTCCATGGGTCATTTTTATTTCTCCACTTTTCTCATCCCCTGGAACACGGGGAAGGGCAAGTGCACCCTCCTGAACTCTTGACTCAGCCTTGGGCCCTGGAAGTCGGCCTTGGGGCTGGGGTGTGACCTGGCCCACTCACCAGGTGAGCGTGCGTGGACCAGGTGTCGCCCTCCATAGATCACAGGCCTCTCTTACCTGGGCTGTGTGTGGGGAGGTGGCTGGAAGAAGTAAAGACTGTCAGGAGGGACTTGCATCTCTTTGGGCCCTAAGCTTTGGGCCCAGGAAATAAAATAATTACCATTTTCAATGGAATTGAGGGGCTCTTCCTTATTCACACATTTTGTTCTACGTACTACCAAAGAGGGTTCGTGAGAGCTTATGCAGAGGCACCTGGATATTAAACTGAACAGAACAAAAGCATCACACTTCTTTCGGAATGGTGGACACAGGCTCTTCGTGAGTGGGGCCGCTGCTTATCTGGAACCTCCTGTCACCCAACAACAGAAACCCTCCCAATCCGAGATGGCGGCAGAGTAGGTGGAAGCAACACTCACTCCTCCCAGGACTAAACCGGAATCACAACTAAATTATAGAACAATCAGCCTGAAGAACTGACTGAAGACTAGCTGAACAAAAGACTTACAACCAAGAATTTACAGGAGAAGCCACACGGAGACGGGTAGGAGGGGCAGTGACACAAACAGGGCTGGCCCCGCACCTGCACCTGCGTGCGGTGGTTGAGAGTAGGGAGGGACATCTTAGCTGCAAAGGCCTCCCTGAGGAGTGTGGGATCTCAACCCCATGCTGGATCCCCCAGCCCACAGCATCAGAGCTAAGAAGAGGTGCCCACATAACATCTGGCTGTGAAAATCGGCGGGCATTCTATTTGCCAAGGAGAGACAGGAGTCTGCTAGAGACCCAGGCACGCTCTTAAAGGGTCAGTGCACAAAATCTCATGCATGGCCACGCACCCTGGGCTGTGGTGCAGGGAGAATGACTCGGAGCAAACTGGAGTTGTGTGAGGAGAGACTGGGTTGTGTGGCTGTGGGGACAGAGCTGAAGGGACAACTGCCAGGATCCCTGTGCTGAGTCCCTGTCCCAAACCACTCAGAGATGCCATCTTTTCTGGGTCAAGTGGTCCCCTCCATATGACATCAGCCTGGGGGAATACACTAGCCCCAGCCTCCTGACTCCCTATTGCCCACCCCACATGCCCTGTGGAGGAGTCAGCTGCTTGGACATGTCGTGTAGATTTTCTCAGAGAGCTCCTGAGGAGGTCGAGGTGAAGTCAGGGGCTGTCAGGGACTGAATCATGTGGCTCGAAGGCAAGGGCCATTGCTCCCCTCCCACCTGACAGGTGCTGCCCTCCCCCGTGGGATGAACAGGGAAAGACTGAGTGGTGTGGCTGTAAGGGCGGGGGTATTTTTCCCTTGCACGTCTGACTGACGCCACTGTACCTATGCAGTGCCTTCCCTTTTCATGGCCAAATCATGGTCTCTTTGGGCCTGATAAACTCTGCTGGCCTCGCTCTGATGACTCCCTGAGACCCCACCCAGCGAAGTCCGTGGGTACCTGGTGGTGGTAGTTGGCCTAGGTAGAGGCTTTGACTTTTGCTGAGTGGCCTCAGACCCAGCACTGGCACTGAGTTTGAATTGGTATCAGTCTGATGAACACCATTTGCCTCTACCTGGTGACTCTGAGAAACTGCCTCATGCTACTTGCATACCACCAGAGACGCTTTCAGTGACTGAGCCTAACGGGCAGCTGGCAGGTGGAGGTGGTACTTTGGGCCATTTGCTGACCTTCCCCTGGGTTGTTGCTGGTGGAAACCAGCCTTGGCCCACAGCTTGGCCCTTCCCACAAACACCCAGGTCCAGCAGATGCAGCCACAAACTGTGGGTCACTTCGTAGCTCCCAACAGGTTGCCCAAAGCTGGTCACGGTAGCACCTGACATTGACCTGCACTGGAGTCCCTTCCCAGAGGCCCCAGAACACACACACCCAGAGGGGAGTTTTACTCCACAGCAGAGCATGACTCAATCAGCTCCACAAGTGACACAGTCACAGGAAGTTCACAGGAAGGTCTCAGCAGGCACCAGAAGTGCTGGGGCAAATTCCACTTTGTGAGTTCAGCCTCCAGCAAGCAGCTCATACATTGTGGCTGGGCTTGATCCTCATAGCCAGCCTGAGGGTCAACCCCACCTGTGGATGGGACAGTAGCAATCAACACGCGAGTACAACAGGAGGGCTCACATAACCAACAAAAAAGGCATTCCAGGAGCACCCAGCTCAGGTGGCCACTGAGCCCCACAAGACACTTCCTACATAAGGCCACCATACCACGACCTGAGACACAGCAGACCTACCTCGTACACAGAGACAAATAGAGAGGCAGCCAAAACGGGGAGACAGAGAAACATGTTCCAAATGAAAGAACAGGAGAAGTCCCCAGAAAAAGAACTAAATGAAATGGAGGCAAGCAAACTACCAGATACAGAGTTCAAAACACTGGTTGTAAGGATGCTCCAGGAACTTAGAGGATGGATGAACTCAGTGAGAACTTAAACAAAGAGATAGTAAGCATAAGAAAGGACGTAGAAAAGAACCAGTCAGAACTGAAGAATACAGTATGTAAAATGAAAAATACACTAGAAGGAATCAACAGCAGACTAGATGAAGCAGAGGACTGAATTAGCAATCTGGAAGACAAGGTAGTGGAAAACACCCAATCAGAGCAGCAGAAAGATAAAGAATAAATATGAGGATAGTTTAAGGGATCTTTGGGACAGCATAAAGCATAACAACATCCTCATTACAGGGGTACCAGAAGGAGAAGAGAGAGAGCAACAGATTGAAGACCTATGTGAAGAAATAATGACAGAGAATTTCCCTAACCTGCTGAAGGAAATAGACACACAAGTCCAGAAGTGCAAAGTCCCAAGCAAGATGAACCCAAACAGGTCTACACGGAGACATATCAAGTAAAATGCCAGAGGTTAAAGACAAAGAAAGAATCTTAAAAGCAGCAAGAGAGAGTTACCTACAAGGGAGCTCCTATAAGACTTTCAGCTGACTTCTCAACAGAAATTTTGCAGGTCAGAAGGGACTGATGCAAGATATTCAAAGTGATGAAAAGTAAGGACCTATAAGCAAGGCTACCCAGTAAGGCTATTAGTTAAAATTGAAGAAGAAATAAAGAGCTTCCCAGACAAGCACACACACACAAAAAATCTAAAGGAGTTCATTACCACCAAACCAGTGTTACAAGAAATGTTAACAGGACTTAAGAAAGGAAAAAAAGAGAAAGTTAGTTATAAAGAATAAAATGGCAATAAATACATACCTATCAATAATCACTTTAAATGTAAATGGCTAAAATGCTCCAATCAAAAGACATAGGGTAGCTGCATGGATCAGAACACAAGACCCATATATATACTGCCTCCAAGAGACCCACCTCAGGATGAAAAACACACACACTGGAAGTAAAGGGATGGAAAAGATATTTTGTGCAAATGGAAATAAAAAAGGCTGGGGTACTAATATTTATATCAGACAAAACTGACCTTAAAACAAAGGTGATAATAAGAAATAAAGAAGTACTCTACATAACAATAATCAATCCAATGAGAGAATATAACACTTGTAAACATTTATGCACCCAACACAGGAGCACCTAAATATGTAAAACACATCCCGATGGACATAAAGGGAGAGAGTGACGGTAAGACAATCCTAGTAGGGAACTTTAACACCCCATCGACATTGATGGACAGATCTTCCTGACAGAAAATTAGCAAGGAAATGGTGGCCTTAAATGATACACTAGACCACATGGATTTAATTAATATTTTCAGAGCATTTCACCCCAAAGCAGCAGAATATATATTATTTTTTAAGTGCACATGGAACATTTTCTAGGGCACATGTTAGGACACAAAACATGTCTCAACAAACTTAAGAAGATCGAGATCATAGCAAGCATCTTCTCTGACCACAATGCCATGAAACTAGAAATCAATTACAAGAAAAACCCTGAAAATACACAAACACACAGAAGCTAAATAACATGTTACTAAACAATGAGATCAAGGAAGGAAATCAAAAAATACAGAGACAAGTGAAAATAAAAACACAACCACCCCAAATCTATGGGACACAGTGAAAGCAGTCCTAAGAGGGAAAATCGTAGCATTATAGGCCTACCTCAGGGAACCAGAACAATCTCAAATCATCAACCTAATCTTACATACACTTAAAGAAACTAGGAAAAGAACAACAAACAAAGCCTCAAGTGAGCGGAAGGAAGGAAATAATAAAGATCAGAGTGGAAATAAATTAAATACAATCTAAAAAACATACAAAAGATTGATGAAACCAATGAAACGAGACTGACAAACCTTTAAGCAGACTCATCAAGAATAAGAGAGAGAGGACCCAAATGAACAAAATCAGAAATGAAAGAGAAATGACAACTCCGCCTGCCAATTATACTGAGTCCCCGCCTCACAACCTGGAATGGCTCCAAGTCAGCCTGGGGCCTGTCAACCAACCGGGTTTATGCAGCCTGCGGAGAGCACCGAGACCCCTCCTGCAGGGGCACCCAACGCCTGTGCGTGGCACCGCCCCCTTCCGGTCAGGGCTCTACGCCCCGGACCTGGCCGTCCATAAAGAGGCTCAGCTCCCGCGAGGAGTGCCGCTGCCGACTCTTTCCCTCCCCAAAGACCCCACTATTTTATTCCAGTTTGTATGGAAGCCCAGAAATGTCAAAAGCAGACCATTTTTATGCTATCACTGTTGCTGTTAACTTAAAGTATGATTTGCCAGAACACAAAAAAGAGCGAAGTGAAAGCTTTCTCCTCCGCTGCTTCCAAGTGCGGCGGCTTCCTCGTGGCTCGGAACCGCGCTCTCGCTCGACATGGGGCTGTGTGGGTGTGCGGTGGTGGCGGTCTAGCCTGCCTCGGCCAGAGGACATGCGGGAGCTAGGCTGGAGCTCAGCCATCTCGTTTGGCTCTTTGCTATTAACGCGATGTCCTAAGAGCAGACCTCTCTGAGAAGGCATCTAGATAGCGTGCACAACATGTAACATCGATGGGTTAACCAAGATGACTGAATCCAAAAAACGTGAGAGGACGGTAATCAATCGTACGTAATGAATGTGAACAACTCAATAAAATGAGCCACTTAAAGGGAGACTTCAAAGTGTTGACATGAAATCAAGAGGAGAATATCTAAAAACCGTGAAGGCACGACGTCTCAGCTCTGCAGGGCGAGTGTGTTCTGGATTCGCTCTGCAGCCGGCATAGGGCCCGTGGTCAGCAACACCGCTTTGTGTGCTGAGAATCTGGTGAGAGGGCACAGCGCACGTCATGTGTTCTCATTGCAAACGAAAAGGAAAAGCAAAGTTCCTGAGGGAACTTTGGGAGGTGAGGGATCTGTCCTGTGATTGTGGCTATGGTGTCACAGGTGTGTGCGACTGTCCAAACCCCTCACCTTGTGCGCATCAGCTGTGAGCTCTTCTCCGTACATCAGTTACACCTCAGCAACGCTTTCATTAAGAAAGCACCACCGACCCAAAAGCCACGCTGACTAGTTTCATAGGAGAATTCTTTTATACACTTAAGGAATTGATAATTCCCAGAGCCTACCACACAGATAACGTTCCAAACTACACCACGACGTTAGTATAACCCAGGCACCAAAACCAGCCAGAGAGCACCAAACGTGACCACAGGCTAGCTCACTTAGGGCTAGAGCCACCAAACTCCCGAGCAAAGGATGAGCCCACTGCACCCAGCACGGTGTTAAAAGGACAGCCTGTGCCAAGTACAGTACGTTTCAGTGGCGAGCTGTCAGGAACTCTATAATGAACCACGTCCAAAGTCAAAAGCAGTCAGCAAAGGAGGAACACTCGGTTCTCTTGTAAACACTGAAAGGAGCTTTGGAAAACAATTCAGAATCCATTTCTTGAGGGAAAAACCTCAATAAAATAAGCACAGAATATTTCTTCCCACAATGAAGAATATCTCTATAAAAAGAAGAAACGGCGCTGTTCTTTTCAGAACGGCGAGGCATTAAATCAGGTTGGGGGAAGCAGGGGGGCGGCGACACCACGCGGGCTGTTATTGCCCACGGAAGGCAAGGGGCGAGAGGCGCAAATATTGAAACAATGGAGAAACATGATATTTTCCCTGGATGTGCTCCAGAGAACGAACCAAACAGCAGTGAGGGTCAATAAGTGCATAAAGGGGCCAGCACCGAAACATACAAAATTAATAGCTTGCTTACAAACCGGCAGCGACCAGATAGGCTAAATGAAGAAAACTGTAAAATCCCACTGACGTCACAAAAAACACTTGAACAGCTGAGGAGATATGTTCCTGGATCAGAAGATTTACTGTTGTTCATAAATGACAAATTGAGCCATCTGTTTAATCTCATCCCAATTAAAATGAACAGGTGGGGTCTTGGTGGAACAATTATAACATTCATCCACAAGGAAAAATATAGGAAAACAGCTGAGGAAACTATGAACGCTGAGAGTGGCGGTCGTCATTTCCCGTACCGGGTACTACAAAGTGTGGCAGCCCCAGAGGCTGTGACTTGGAGTTGTGTGGGGTTGTCCTGAGGGCTGAGGCCACTCCTCCTGTGGCCTGCGTCCCCCCATCAGCAGGACTAAAGAGGGGACCTTGGCATGGCCACCTCCCAGTGCCCCTCCGTACTCTAGCCTGACTGCCACCTGGGGGCATCAGGACTCCCTCCCTTGGGCCGTTTTTCCAGGCTGTGTGAGTCTCCACCAGAAGCCAAGGCCTCCAGGGCATCCCGCACCTCCAGACCTTCCGTGTGCCTTCTGCATATCACGTTCCAGCCTCAGCAAACTGTCCTCTATCCTCAAACCCTCCCACGACTATTCCTTCTCGCTCATGGAAGCCTGATGACCCTGCTTCTCCTGCAGCCCCCGAAGCGGAGTGTGTACTCCCTCCCCTGGCCCCTCCCCCCCCGCCTGTACTGGGCTGGGTGGTGGCAGATGTCGTCCCAGGTCCTCGCCACCACCACAGATCACACGTCTTCCCTTCTCCAGCTTGCGGTTTCACGTCATGCCAGCCTCACGCCCAGATCGTCCCTGTCGAGCCCCCTCCGGGACGTGAGCAATGCTTTCTCACTCCCCACCTCTGTTCCCCAAGTTCTGCTGGATCTTCCCTCTCAGACCATGAAATGCTGTTAATTCCATCTTGGAAAAAAACAACAAAACCCACAACCTCTCTTTATCCCAACTTCTCTCCCCAACTCTGTCC
Source organism: Trachops cirrhosus (assembly GCA_028533065.1). Lineage (NCBI taxonomy): Eukaryota > Metazoa > Chordata > Mammalia > Chiroptera > Phyllostomidae > Trachops > Trachops cirrhosus. Next base: position 30,618,940 of record CM052546.1, on the reverse strand, counting down.
CTTTTCTCTCCTTGAAAACACCCTGAGGAGTTGACCAACCTCATGGGCTCCAGCTTCTGTCCCGATTCCCCACTGAGCCAGTCCCAGGCCGGCTTTGCCCCACCACACTGAGGAAACCGCTTGCCTCCAGGTCGCATGGTCCCAGAGCCCACCCTGAGCCGGTGGCCAGGCTCCGTCCTCGTCCTCCCCAGCCTGTCCGAGCACGTGGCCCAGCTGACCACTCCTCCTCCCCGGCCCCCTGACACCATGCTCCTTGTCTTCCCATCTCAGTGGGTTGTCCTTCTCCATCTTCCTCGTTGACTTCCTCAGCTCCCCGGCTCCAAATGCTGCTGTGTTGGTTGTAGGACATTCTCTGTCCTCACTTGCTCCTTCCGTGATGTCCTCTGGGACACTGACTTGAATGCCGTACACCTAGGAGGCATCTGAAATGTGCATCTCCAGCCAAGCCTAGCTCTTTGACCCCAGTCTCGGATACCCAGGGACTGCACGCCCCTCCGCACGCACCCTGTCCTCTGCCCCCTGCTCGTCTGTGGAAGTGGCCCCTCCACTCCGGTCACTCAGACCACGTCCTTTGGAGGCACCTTCGACTTTCCCACCAAGTTGACACTGATATGACCTTTTCAGTAAGGCCTTCACTGCTGTCCTGAGATCCCCATCTTGTATCTGATTCTTCTGCTCCCCTGAGGTTGTTAAACTTTCCTCCTCAATCCTTTCACCCTGGGACACACACCACAGGGACAGGGGTTTCGGTCTGTTTGCTGTGCTGTTTCTAGTGCTCAGCCTGGTGAGCGGCAGGTAAAAGAAACTCTGTAAATCTTTGTTGAATGAGTGGAGTGATGTCAACACAGATTTGAAGGGTAAGGGGGAGTTGGTAGCAAAAGGGGGGAGGGAAGAGCATTCTCAGTCAGGGAACAGACAGTGTGCGGCTGGGGGTCAAGAGGCAGTCACAGGGTTGCAGCACGTGGGGAGGGGAGCAGGACCCAGCACACAGGCGTCTAAGCATGGGGTGCGGCCTCATGGGGCAGGATGCTGCTGTTGTCCCTCTGTGCCCCAGTGGATCAGGCTGCCCCTGTTTTTCCTGAGGGGTTGGTGTGGGGGACCTTGAAGGGCCACAGCCAGGCCCGCGGTGGAAGGGGCCCTGATGACAGTCCTCGGCCCCCTGGGCCGAGTGCGGCCAGTGGGCCCCTGGTCTTCCCCGGGTAGAGCAAACCCACGGCACCAAGAAGCTCCCCTGAGCAGCTCCCCAGCCCTGACCTGACAGCTCGACAGCTCGCTAAGGGGACACTAGCACGAGGGCATTAAACAGAAGGACTTCCCCATCACCTGGGTGGGAGCTCACCTACCACCTCCAGGGCCAAACTGTCCTCTTCCAGAGTGCTGAGGGGTAGGACAGGACCAGGGTGGGACAGACTCAGGGCTCTGAGCAGCTTCTATTCATGGTGGGCAGAAGCCACACCTCCTCCTGGAGCTGGAGCCAGAGCTGTGGACGCAGTTCCTGCCAGGACAGGGAGGCATCAAGGGCCCTGGTGCCCTTGAACCCCACTTGGATGGGGCCTTGTCGGAAGAAGTCCTGCAGTTTTTTCTGACGGGGTGGAGCAAGCAGCCCCCTGCAGAGGAGGTGGGGTGGGACCACCTCTCTGACAGCCACAAGGCAAAGACCCGACTGGTTTTCTGAGGCCGGATCTGCCCTCTTCTTTTGTGTAATTTGATACTAAAAATCATCAGAAATTAATATGTCCTGGGTAAACACCTTCAGTTTTCTTTAATGTGCAAAACCTTCCCGTGAAAACGTTTGAGTTACACAAAGCTCGTTTTCTTTGGGAAGCATCGGAGGCCGAAGCGGCATAAATGTGCCCTGAGTGAGAACGAGGCAAGTTCACAAAAGCATCACGTGGGAGAAACGAACAGATGCAGGAGCTGATCACTGTGTTTTGGGGGGATGAATCACTCCTTGTCTGACCTGTGGGGAGGTCGAGGGTGTTTTTAATTTAATGGATTAATCATTTATGTCTGGAGCTCTTGCTCCTTCCGATGAAAGCAATGCGGGTGGCTTGCGTGGAGTTATAAATCATGTCAGTGTCGGGGCCTCATCTCTGCGAGGCTTGGTCCGTGGGGAAGTTATTCGAACGGCTTGAGAGAGGCAGCAGTTTCCTGGAAGGGAGTCCCTCAGCCAGCCTGCTCGAGGCCGTCCCAGACGGAGAGGTTTCAGGTGACGGTGGCCCAGCCCGTATTTGAGGTCCTGCTCTTGTCACTAGGGAGTGGGGCAGCTCCAGGGAGGAGAGGTCTGTAGGTCCGTATTTTATTCCTGGTTTGGCAAATTTCTGAAGGTCTTGATTTTCTCATCTGTGTAATGGGTTGGAGACTCTTTGAGGGGGCACCAGTTCAGACCACCTGTGTCTGCCAACAGCAGTTAAACATGACTTGAGACAACACCCAATCTCCCCCAATCTATCCTGCCTTGGACTTTGAGCTGTATCTGTACCAGGTATTTTCCACATGCCATATCTCATCAGACTGTAAGGCAGGAGGCAGCATTGTTATTCTGATTTTTACAGGCAAGTTTATTTGCCTCAGCCTGCACTGCAAGGAAGTACCGGCACGGGGACTTGAACCAGGTCTGTCTGGCTCAGCGTTCATGTCTTGACCCTCCGGCGGAGGTGTTGCCAGCTTGGGTCTGCCCTGTGCCTAGGATGGAACAGCCCCCAGCCCAGCTCCTGCTCCTGTTCCCAGGCATGCTTCCTCTGCCTCTTGGGCCCGCAGGCCACCCGTTAACTCCCTAGCACATCTGCCATTCACTTGAATCTTCTGAGTACCAGCCCATCTCCTCCTCTCATCATTCCCCCTTCCTGTCTTGCTCTGAGGAGACCCTAGCTGGAGCACCAGACACAGAACACTGCTCTCTGTTTGTGTGCCTGAGGCACTGCCTCAGAGTGAGCCCCAGGCCATCTGTCAGGCCAAGCAGGGACCAAAGGGGACTTCCAACAGCCCTGCCGGGCAACTTCACTGAATTCTACCTGAGCTGCTCAGGGCTGCCTTGTGAGCTTCAGATGCATGCTTGGGATGGATGGCGGAAAGGAGCACAGCCCACAGATGAATTTGTCACTGCATTTGCACCCTTCCTCCAGGGCTCCTTAGAAATGTAGTGTTCCTTCTCAGCCTTCCCAGGGGCACCTGCCTAAAAGTTACCCCCCATGGCACCACGCCACGACCTGCAAAGCCCCAGCGCCCAGCACCCACTGCCTCTGTTGGCACTCTGCAGCGACCCAGCCTCCTGGGAACGTGAACAGCATCGGGAGTCTGCACAGGGATCTGCTAAGCCCCACCTGGAGCCGGAGGACACCGAGCCACGAGGCTCAGCAGCGTCAGTCCTGCTGAGGGCAGGGTCTGGGCCTAAGAGTCATTGTCACGGTTCCTTCCTCAGGTTCTCACAGGGCCAGCTGTTTCTGATCAGGTCTGAGCTCAGCACAAGACAGAGACACATGAGGCAGGGGTCCTGTCCCCTGTCCCCCATAGTGTGCAGCCCATGTAGCCGCACAGAAACTTCAGTTCTTCAGGACGACGTTGTCCTTAATTACAGCCAGCTTTGTTTAGTCCAGTAGCACCACGACTCACTGGCCTCCTCCAATCAGGTCTCTCCACCTTTGGGTGTGCTGCACGGCCACAGCCTGAACCATTGAGCCCTCAGCACAACCAGGTCCTGGCCAGCGTCAGACTGTCATAAAGGACAAACATCTTGACCTCAGTCGTGTTCCAGCCCCAGACCAGTGAAGGCAGACTGACCCCGCCAACCAGACAGCATAACTCCATGGTTGACATCAGGACCAGACGCAATGATCAACTACTCTGCACCTTGACCCTGACTATCAGGAGAGCCCACAGCCCTGACTCCCTTAGTTGCCATGATTAATGATTCCCCCATGTAGCCCACCCTCTAGAAGCCATCAGGAAGCCAGGTGTTAGAACCCTAGCTCACCCGTGTCTCCGGGCTTGGTGCTACTTCCTTCAACAAACCTTTACTTTCTTCTTTACAAACTCCTGTGTGTGTCTTATGGGGCTCCGGCGAATGCAGGCAAACGAACCCCTACTGTCCGGGAACGCCTGCAGCAGCTCCGCAGTGACCTGCTGGCTGACTGCCCCTGCATCCCACATCTGGATTCTCCAAGGGCAGCAACACCAGGCCCCGATGGGGAGGGGAGGGCAGGGGTCAAGAGCCTCAGCTTTGCCTGCAGTTCCTAACTGGAGTGCCGGGGGCGCTGGGCAAATCCCTCCTGGCCCCAGAGCCCCCGGTCCCGCATCTGACCCAGGACGGTGCACGGCACGTATTTGGCCGTTGTGGTTGTGGCCCTCATGCTGTTCTGCTTTCAGCAACACCTTCCCACCGCCCTGCACAGACCCTTGTTCCCCTCTGGCCCGCCGTTGCAAACCTAACTTCCGGAGTACTTCAAATGCCTCCCGTCTTGTTCCCAGGCCAGCAGGCAGGGGACTTGTGTCCTCAGGAGGCAGCAGCTGGCCTACGTTAGTTAGCATGTTGCTACCACGAGGGAGCTGGCGAGTGGACCCAAATGCCACCCCCGAGTGCCTGGGAGTCAGCCCAGCCCAGGGACCTCGGGGGCTCCTGGAGCTGGGGCCACCTGAATGGCCTGGCCCCATGTCTGGGAGCTGAGCACAGCGAGCTGACCTAATGAGGTGGAAAACTGGTCACAAATACCAGGGCCCAGCACGCTTCCTCCAATTCTACTGATAGTATTGTGGCCGGAAGAGAAGTCTGAAATCTCCGAGCAATCAGGAAACGGACCTCAGATAGCCTCTCTTTGGGAAGGTTTGCTCTGTTTTGACTCCCCCAGAGCCAAGAGCAGTGTCTTCTGGGGAGACTGAGCAATTGTCAGGCTAGTGGGGGCTTGGGAATAGGGGTGGGGATGTAGGAGGTGAGAGGGAGGGTAAGGGGAGGGGGAGGGGAGAATGAGGAGGGCGGAGGGCTTGAACAGCATTCTCCAGTGCCAGCTGCTTGGTCCACTCCCACCAGGTGGGAGGAGTCTCTTCCCTACTTTGAGCCCAGCTGGTGTATCACATGGTGCCCAGTATTTGGGGCCTGGGCATTGCTCCTGGATTTGCACTGGAGTGAGGAACCGGCTCATCCGCATCATGAGCTCAGTCTCAGAATTCTGGGGGAACTCGGGGCAGAAGGACCCTCCCGGCACCGTGGACTTGCCACTTCATGTATGGAGGCATTTAAGATGACAGAGTCTCCTCCGGAAGCCCCAGGTTCCCCTGTATAGGCTCTCGCCTGTGAGCGACAGGACAGGTGGCTCCCCTCCCCTCCTCACAGCTTTCCTCTGGAGGGAATACAGGGGGCAAGGCTCAAGCCCTCTCCTTGTGCGCTTGGTCCCCGTGAAGCGTGGGTGGGACATGAAGGGCTGAACTGGGGATCTGGGCACGTGGGTTGATTTGCCTTTCCCAGGCTTGTCTGAGGACCCTGGGGCCCAGGACAAACCACGTGGAGCTGCTCTGGAGCCAAACAGTCCCCGACATTGTGCCATGCCGGGCACCCCTTGCTTGTTTTAGACCAGAAGGCCCTCTGCATGCTGCAGGGCACTGTCCTGCCCCTGCCGGGGGAGAGGCCCAGACATGGCCTGCCGGCTGCACATCCCCCGGCCTCTGAACCCCAGCCTGGGCTGGCTCACCGTGCTGCTGTTATAACTAAGAACCTGTGGGTTATTTCTGGTGAAATCCAGACACTTCACTGTAAGCTTGGATTCAAGCCAGCAAGCACAGCCACAAAACCCAAAAGGATTAAGTATATCCCAGCTCAAGGGAAATACTAATAAAATACAGCTTAGCAAGTATGAGTATAAAAATCCCTAAAACATCCTATAGGGTAAATGCACAGGCAAGCTGAGCTCTCCCAGTTGTCCTGAAATGGCTGGTCCCCGTGGATCCCAGAGGTAAGCGGGATTGAGCTCATTCCTGACACCTTGCCCGCTTCATCTCCGAGCAGAAGCCCTGAGCACCAGCTGGCTCAGAGGATGTGAGGCTGACCAGAGCTGCCATTCTCTCCACTGATGCATGAGCTGCTGCTTGGACCTGCTGGGTGACAGGGACGCGCCCAGCTGGGGTTGGCTGAATGAGCCCAATTTCCCTGGGGTGCTGATCCACCCTAGCACCTTGGGGAGACCACGGCTTGTTGGTTCTGATGGCTGGCGTGGCCGGGCGGGGAGTGCAGAGTGCTGGCCCTGGGTCTAGAACAGCACCTGTCAGTACTGTGACCCCAGGCAAGTGACCTTACCAAGAGATTCGCCCATAATGTGGGTTAGAATATGCCCACTGGGAGTGTCCATGTGACGTGTAAGCAGAGGACGGGCCGGGGCGAGTGCTCAGACACCGCAGGCTGCTGCAGTTGTGGGTGCTGCCCCCCGGAGTCCAGGCAGCTCAGGGGTGGGAGAGCTCAGAGCCTCACAGGCCTGCGCAGGTGCGGTCCAGGCTGCACCCCAGCTGAGGCTCATTGAGCCTCTGAGCGAGGAAGACGGGGGCCAGCCTGTGGGAGGAAACAGCACCTCCCGACTGGACACGTGGACCCGGTCCACACTGCCTGGAGGTGGGGGCGGGTTTCAGACAGTGGGTGCATCTCACTGGAGCCCAAACCGCATGGGGCAGCTTGCATGGTGCCACGTGCCCTGTAGCGTCACTGCTGGAGCCTCAGCTGCCGAGGGCGACTGGCCTCCGCGACTGCCCCCCGCCCCAGGATTCGGTGCCTTGGAGAGGGCTTCTGTGAAGCCAGACACGGAAATTAGTTGGTGGACGTTGCCCTTTCCATACTGTACCCCTTTACTCGTGAGAGAGATGGGGTGTTTGGGGTCAGGTATTCCGTTAAGCAGACAGACTACAGGAGAGGGGGCCGCTGTTCTGAGCAGCATTTGGGGAACGCTTTGAGGGGACGACATGTACGGAGCCATTTACTAACCATTCACCTGCAGGACGTGGGTCTGGAAGAGCTCCTCGTGGCCGGCGGCGTGGCAGGTGTAATTGCCCATGTGGACGGTGGTCACCTTGGTGATGTAGAGGGAGTCGTCCTCTCCGAAGTCCTGCGCAGGGCAAGGAAGACAGCGAGGTTGGCCTCTCTACCAAGTAGCCTGGGAAGGATCGCCAGGTCTCCCGGTTCCCCGGAAAACAGAAAGGCCGTTGCTTCGGGAGGCTGCCTTCCTGCCCGTCCCCCTGCTCCACAGAGCTGCCCGCAGGAACCGCACCCCTGTCCCGTGGCGCTCGCCCCGACCCTGCACACCCACTTAAGGCCTCGTTCACCTTCTCTGGGAGGCCGTACCTGAACACTTTCCACAAGCTCCCTCTCTGGTTCTACCAGTTGGGCTCACCTGCCCTGCTGTTTATTGGTGGGTTTCCTGGGCTCTTGCCCACCTGTTCCAGGAGGGGGCCTCCTTTAGTGTAGGCAAACTTCTTAAAGGGCCAGATTGCAACTTGTTTTGACTTTGTGGGCTACAGGGTTCTCGTCAGCTACTCAGCTCTGCCTCGTAGTATGTAAATAGCCATAATGACACATAAGTTAACCAATGTCACTGCACGCCAAGGAAATTTTATTTAAAGAAAATAGGTGGCAGGATGGATCTGGCCTGTGGGCCGGAGTTTGCTCCCCATGGGTTTACACCCCACCTTGATACCGAAATAACTCCAGGCAGCTGGCAGCCATCCGGGTGACCCCTGGGAGGGGAAATAAGACTGAGGACAATGGGGAACCGACCCCAGAGGGCAGGCATTAAAGAGAGCCACCCACCGGAGGCTTTCTTTAATGAGGGCTCCTTATTAAAGGAGGAGCTGGTGTGTGTGTGGGGGGGCATGTTTCATAGGAAGTGGCCTGTAGGCCTCGTCCCTCTGGCCTCGCAGCTCTCGGCGTGGGCTCCTATTCAGCTGGTGTGGGCTGGAGGGGCTTTGGGCTGGTCAGAGGACCCTGTGCAGACTGGGCACAAAGTGCTCCCCCAGGGCCTTTTGGTCAGCTGCGTTCTCTCCAGCAGAACCACGCAGTGCGGCCCCGTCCAGGCCTGAGTCTGGACGTGCTGGGGGATGGGATCACCAGTGTTCCAGGGGGACCCTGCACCAGGCGTGGCCTTAGCTGCCACGCATCTCTGAGGTGTGGAGCTCAGAGCTGAGGGGGCGGGAGGGCCTGGCTCCCAGGGTTGCACTATGCTGGCGGTGAGGTGACAGCACCAGCGATGGGACTCAGGAAGCTCGGGTTTTAGCTTGAACTCTGTCATGGACCCAACATCCCCGCGTCCCTCTGCCAGCGGTGGCGGCACCTGGAAGTGGTGCCCTGCCTGCCGTCTGAGGGGTTGGGAGACGTGGCAGGAGAGGCTCCTTGAACACTGTTCCCATCTCGGGGAGTGCAACAGGTGTGGGGGTGTTACTCTTGCCATTGTCAACCGAAGATGCAAAACTCTTGACCGCCTGGAGCCAACACCAAACCATCCCTCCTGCCACTGCCCCTGGCCTTTGTCCGAGGGGCAAGCAGGTGGCCAGAGGGAGGAAAGGCCATCAGCCAGTGGGGCACAAGGGTTGTCCAAGGACAGCTCCCGCTCCCTGAAATGCTGGCCCCTGTCTTGCTCACATTCCCAAGCCCAGCCACAAGCTTCCCGGGCCCTTTAAAGATGCTTTCTGTCCAATTCATGAGCCCGTTGAGGGCCTGCGGGCTCAGGGAGAGGCCTGGGTCAGGGCAGGGGTGGGAGGGTGGAGAGGATGCAAGCAGCTGGTGTTCAGGGGCGAAGCACCCAACAGCGCCCCCAGTGGAGGGAACTCTCGGAGAAGGCTGCAGGGATCCTGAGAGTTTTCTCTGAAAATCGCTCTGCTTCTAAAATCCCCACTCCTATCCCTCTGGGGAAGCTTCAATAATAAAAATAAAACACCAGATAGCTGATTTGTCCTGTGTCATAACAGAGTCATAAAAGTTCATACCTGAGTTGCTTATGAAAGGTAATGGTTAGTCAGTTCTGGGGCCGACACATTTCTGGTCTGAGCTATTTCCTGGGTCAAAAACCTAAGTCTGGAGGAAAACATTTCGCTGGAGTTCCAGTGGCAGGATGGCATCTTGAAAGAGCGCTGGGAAGCTGGCTGCAGCCCCCACCACCACCCATCTGGTGGGCTCCAGAGCAGACTCCGTCCCACAGGGCAGCCCCGAGCCGCACCCAGGGAGGCTGGGGCCAGAGCTGCAGGCCTTCATTCCTCCTCCCCACTGCCTTCCTGAGCCCTAGCGCCTGCTCACAGCACTTCCTCACGGGCGGGCCCTCGGTGACCCCCTGTCTGCAGTCACAGGACCACTGCATTCCTGGGCTGAGAGGCTCCCCCAGAGCAGCTGCAGAGCTGTGCCACGGTCTGTAAGAGCTAACTCTGCAGGAGACTTGACACCTGCGGCCTTGTTCATCCCTCAGAACCCCCTGAAAGCGAAACAGAACCAAAGCCCAGTCCTGCCTCGCCTTCAGAGTCCGACCTTCCCTCACCACCTCCATAGCTACCCCTGGGCCAAGGCGCTGCCTTCCCTCCTGGGCGGCGGCCAGACCACGCCCTCCTGACCCAGACCCTAGAGGGTCTGCAGGGGAGGTCTGCCTGTCCCCTCTCCCAGCCCGACTCCTTCCACTTGCCCTTGTCTTCCACTCCAGCACAGTGGCCCCTTGCTGTTGCGCTGACGTGCCCGCCTCCCCAAAGGTCTGGCTTGCTCCCCTCCTTCAAGTCTGCTCAAATGTTATCCGCCACCCAGCACCCCCACCTTCCTTCCTGCTTTATTTCTGTCTGGCTCTCGCTACCATTCAACACACTGTTCTTCGTGTTTGCCTCCTTTGCAGTCTGTCTCCCCCCATGGGCACGAGGGCTCCACGGGGCGGGCAGGGCTCTGTGTGTGCTGCTCACCGCTGGGACTGCAGCACCCGGCCCAGGACCCAGCATCGCTGAGTGACTGCGCAAGCCGTGGGCGAGGATTCCTGCAGGGAAGCTCTTCTGGTTCTTTGGGTCTGACCACTGAGGCGGCCACCTCCTGTGTTCCCGTCCACTCGAATGTCGACAGTCACGTGGGTTGAAGCGAGGTGGCAGCGGGTGGGGAGGCAGAGAACTAACTGGTCTCAGGCTCGTCCCCTGCCGCCCCACCCCGCCTCCCCCTCCGTGCTGCCTCCCTCGGGCCAGGGCGCACTGACACTCAGACCAGAAGGCAGAGATGGGAGAGCCCCCTGCCTGTAGGCCTACCCCAGACTCGACACATTACTTGGCACTTGGCAAGTCCCCACACACACACAGTCATTCAACCTGTGTCTGTGTTCCCTCACTGCTTCTGGAGGCAGAGCCACCACTCTGAGGTGCCCACCGAGGCGCAAGGGGTCTGCGGGTGCTCTTCAAGGACGTGCGGGGCTGCGGGGCGCGTCCCGGCTCCACTCTGAGCCCCTCACTCGTTACCAGCCTGTGAGTCTGGCTCGGGGGAGAACCTGGCTCCGTAATAAAATAATGTCTCCAGGCTAAAATAATAGGCATCACGTAATTACAGAACAAAGTGCATATTGTTTTCTGGAACATGAATACTGGCTACAGAAATCAAATTTACCTCATTGAATGTGAGAAAATTACTTTAAAAATTGATTTATAAGAAGCCACGTAAAACTAAGGCAGCAATCCTTCCGCTCGTGAGTGTTTTCTGAGGTCCGTCGGAGTACCGCCATCAAGGCTTGATTGCATCTCTGTGATTGTCTTTTTATGGATGGCTTTTTTTTTTTTTTCAGTTCCAGCGCATGGAAATGTATTAGCAGAATCAAGGCTCCTTGCAGCCATAAACAGATGCCAGCGCAGACCATTTTGTTACTGATGCACATCCATCTTCGGGAAAGAGACAATTTTACTTAAAGACATAGTTTTTGCCTTTCAAAAAGTTATATTCTAAGTACTGCCCTTAATAAAGAAAGTAATTAAATGAGACTTAAGTATCAAACTGTATTTAAGCAGAGGCGAGATGAAGGATGTTGCCATAGCGATGCAGGGGAGGCAGGTCTAAGTCACGTGACAATGAGTCCTCAGCACAGAGGATGTGGTGACAACGTGTTCGACACGGGGACTTCAGCGTGACTTCGGAGTTTGGGGTAATGATTCTGCCAATGCTACAAGTTAAAACTCAGTTTAGAAACGTTTATTCAGAGCTTTTCCAGCTCTGCCCTTCTCCTTGGGGAGGAGGGAGTGAGGGGGGCACTTTCCCTCCATCTGGTTCAGTTCTGGCCCCGGGATCTGACTAACCTCAGCCTCCCCACTGCGCGGACATTTCAACACCACGGTCACAAACTGAATGACATGCAGTGCCTTGGTGACAGCCAGCCTGCGGAGGGGTCTGTGTTCTCACAGGGACCCGAGTCTGTTCTCCAGACCAGGCAGGGCCCAGATGCACCACTGGTGGGCACACTCGGGAGACCTGAGTGTGCATGCACACGCACGTTTGTTCCAGCCCCTGCCCTCTAGCCGACCACTCTGACCCACACCAGGGTCACTCTTCCCGGCCCCTCGGAGGAGTACGGACCTGCCACTCTGCCAGGACCTACAGAACCAGTCCTCTTGCTCACGGTCCTCTCAAAAAAGGCCCTGCAACTTGAAGAGATCCCTAAGTGGCTGCCGAGCCCCAGGGCGGGGCTGTATGGACACTCACTTTCAGGGCATCTGTCCTCCTGCCAGGCCGGAGCAGGCCTGTGGGGGCTGCCGGCTCACCCGGAGTGCAGGGAGTGTGGGGTCAGTCTCCCCACAGCTGAGCGTCAGTGGGGAGGCACTTCCTCTCCCTGTCCCCAGTGTGTGGTGGGGACCAGTGCACCGGAGGTGCTCAGCTAGTGTTTGCTGAGTAGATGGGGGTGTGTGGGCCAGCTGTGCTGTCTCTGGGGGAGCCCCACAGGGAAGCGTGGAGAAGAAGCAACATCACCTAGACAGAGGCCGGGTCTGAGCCCTCAGCCACGGGGAGGGGATGTCCAGGCCTCGGGGTGTCCTGTCTCACAGGAGTGTCCGGACCTCTGTTGGTCTGGGAGCTTTCATCCCCAGACAGCAATGTGACGGGGACCCTGGGCCAAGTGGTGTCAGTTCTGCCTCCCCGGGGGCTGACACCAGAGGTCAGCCACGTGGGCAGGACTCGAGACTGACCTCTAGTGAAACTCTGGACACCAGGCTCTTGAGTTTCCCCGGTTGGCAGGACGCTGTACATATTGTCACATGTCCATGCTGGGGAAGTAACGTGCCCACGACTCCATGGGGCGGGGACAATGGCAGCTCACACGTGGACCCTCCTGGACCCTGCACCCGGGGGTCTCCCCTCAGCAGTTTTAATCTGTAGTCTCTCTCTGTAATCAACCATCACCGTGGCTGTGACAGCTCTGGAGGGTTCTGCGGGTCCTTCTAGCAAATGACTGGGTCTGTACGTAGTTTTGGGAATTCTCCACACCTGTCGCTGATGTCAGAGTGACAGCCGTCTGGCATGGACTGCTGTCTCTAACTGTGTGGCTGGCACCCAGTCTCAAACAGGGGGTCCGGCCCACTTGTGTGGATGCTGAGGGTCTGAACTGGGGACAGACTTGAGTGTCCGAGTGCACACCTGCAACGGAGGGCTCTCATCAGGGACACCGCTCTGAGCCCTCAGCTGGTCCTCAGAGGCCAGAGGGCGGACACCTGTTGGCTGGCCGGGACTCCAGAGTGTCGTGCGGGGGAGGGGCAGCACGTGGGGTCCTCCAGTGAGTGGCAGGCCTGAGCCCTGAACAGGGCTTCAGATCTCTAGCCAATCAGCCCCGCAGGGCCAGCTTGGGTGGGCGGGGCAAAGTGCACTGCACCCTCAGAGAGGCCTGGACCTCGAACCCCGGGCTGGGAGGGCTGTACTTCGGGCCGGCTCTGACTGTGACCACGGGCTCCACAAGACAGCCGACTTTGATTCGTGCTGTTCTTGAAACACTCGGGGGAGGATTAATGAAATTTCCTTCCATGGCTCCTTTCAGGGACCGGAAGGCTTGCAATCAGAACTTTCTCCTGAGATGGTGTTTGAAACTCTTCCACACTGTTGGAAGGAGTGTAACTCAGTGCAGGCTTTTTTGGGGGAGATCTGGCAACATCCATCAAAACCCAAAACGTGCCCCTGCTAGAATGTAGTCACTCTGCTTCTAAGAACTTCTCTTATAGACCTCCTCTGCAAACGTGTGAAGAGGTGTGTGAGGACAGTGCTGTCTGCTGTAGATAAAACCAGACAGCAGGTGGAAGGTGGGCGCCCCTGTGTGGGGCTGGTTGGTGAGGGCAGCTGGGCTCGGCCCGTGATCGCTGTGGCTGGGGGCTCTGCATTGGGGTCTGGAACCTGGATCACAACTTCCCTGAGGGGCCTGCACCTTTGAGATGGGGCTAGAAGTGGTGACTGAGTTCACAGAAAACCTTAAGGCCAGTGATGGAGGGAAGAGAGGTGACCTGGAGGGGGCCACTGAGAAAGCAAAAGCCAGTAGGGGCACTGGGAGGGGCAGAGTGGCCCCCACCAGTTGCAGGGGCTGGTGTGCCCGGGGCCTGGCCCCGCCCCTCGGAGCTCTGGCCAGCACTCCCAGTGGTTTGAACCCATCCAAAGCTCTAAGGAACCAGATGTTCATTGGCAACCAGGGTGTTCGACATCAGCCGGAGAGAACAGGCCACAGCCTTTGAACGTTTCCAGTACAGTGTTTTCCCAGACTTTAAAACAAAATGTACTCAAGCATTTAATGAGATTATTTTAATGCGGAGCCCACAGCCACTGTCGGTGGTGGTGCGGTTCTCCACGCTGATCTACGCCTCTCATCTTTCCGCAGTGGGCTCATGACTGGTTCACATAAAGACAATAAAGATTAAATGAGTCATGAGCTCCTAAATCATTCTCTTTTGGTCTTTTTAATAATTCACTTGCAAAGAAGAGCTGGCTGAGAGCATATGCTTCATTAGAGTTGTTTGTTCCTGGTTTTACACCATTTAGGCATGGGAAAAAAAGTGAGCCTTTTAACACATCCTTCAAACACTGCCTCACGCACTTTCTTCTAATGGGTTTTGTTTTTCTGCTTTCATCACTGTACTCCGCCTGCTGACATTTGAAAGCCCCCAAAAAGCGAGATTGGGTGAAAGGAAAAATCAACCCAACAAAAGAGTGGCTCTTTCAAGTTATTTGAAATATACTGGATTTGTTGTAGGCTTTTTTTTTTAAAGAAGAATACAATAGAAAAATGCTTCCTCTCCCCGAGAATATCCCAGCCAAGCACAGGTCGCGGCCTCTGCCCCCTTCCCCTGCCGGAGCAGACGCCAGGGGCCGGTGAGCACAGTGGACTCAGACTGCGGGGCCAGCCCCAGAGCGAGCCCCTGGCAATGCTGGGGGCTGAGGGTCCTGTCCCAAGAGTAAGGAACATAGAGGGCCCTGGCGGGGGTGTGCAGGCCAGCTGGAGGCCCTGGCAGGTTCCCGGACCCTGTGAGTTACCTAAGCCTGCCTGCCTCCTGGAGTTTTGGTGAGGGCTCAACGAGATGCCTTGTGTGCACCAGGCGGCATGGCCCTGGTCCCCGGGGACGTGGGAGCTGCCTGTCCTAATGGTCAAAATAGCAGCTTTAATACTGGCAAGGATCCAGTAGGTTGGCTGTGTTCGTGACTTTGGGGATGTCCTCTCCCCACTTCTGCTCCCCTCATGGGCAGGTCCCTTGTCCCTGAGGGTCATAAGGGACAGTGAGGAAGACAGTTATGAGGGGAGGACAGGGGACGTTGTTCAGGCAGGATGTGCTGCTGGGTTTGGGGACAGTTCGCTTCATCCCGGGCGGCTCCATGTGGTCTGGATGCAGGGCTGGGGCCTAGAATGGGTTGCGTGCTCAGTTTCGGCAGGAGGTGAGGCAGCTGCCCCCTGGGCCCCAGCCCCCAGAACGCCTAGGATGGAGGCTGGGGTAGGCGGGAGCCTGCAGACCAGCCTCTGAGATGGGCCCCACCTCGGTCCTACAGCCTGGCTCGGAGCCCTCAGGAGAAAGTCTGGGCGCTGTGGTCCAGGTGACAACGTGAGGTGCCTGGGTGGGATCGGGCGTGCCTGGCTTATGTGCAGGACGCCCCATGTGTGACAGGCCCCTGCCCCCCAAGTGCCCTCCTTATCTCGGGCTGTCTGCCCTCACGGCTGGGAGACCCCTCCGAGGCTACACCAGTTGGTCCCCTTTCTGCTCGGGTGCCTGCAGTGACAGGCATTCCACTACCTCCCGAGGCAGCGTCCTTCCTGAGGATGGCTCACCCCTGGGGGCTCTGGCTGGGGCCTCTGGGGCAGATGGCCCTTCCCCCCGGAGACATCGGTTATCTGAGCAGAGCAGGGCCGCCTCGAGGCAGCTGGCCACGGGCCCCCGCAGTGGGAGGGCGTGTGGGGTGCGGGCCCACCCCTGTGGGACATCGGCTCAGACACCCCACCCCCGAGAGCAGCCTCGGATCGGGCTCAAGACTGTCATCGACACAGGCAGAGCTCAGGGTGCTGCCATGGCCCTACCCCCTGCACACCCCCTAACCCCCTGGCCCCACTTAGCTTCTGAGGAGGGGCAACAGGTCATGGGTCCTGGAAGCTTAAGGGGAGGGGCCTCAGGGCCCAGTCGGGAGCCACCTAGACCCATAACTGCTTCAGGAAAGAAACCAGGGGACCCTGGCTGAGTTTGATCCCTGGTAAGGGCACATATAAGAATCAACCAATGAATACATCAATAAGTGGAACAACAAATCGATGTTTCTCACTTTCTCTTTCTTGTTCTCTTTCCCCCACCTCTAAAAATCAATAAATTAAAAAATAAACCCATCAGCAGTTGGCCAGGAAGTAAACCAATTTCAGGCAGCCTGTGTTAGCTCTGGGATAGGTGTGGGAGTAACACTACTGGCTTCTGACGAAACACGCAGAAGGAGACCTCATGGTCCCGGGACCCCCGCCAGAGCCGCAGGGCACTCCTGGGCGGCACCCTGAGGCTGCTCTGTGCGGGGTGGGGTGGGGCGGGTTTTCCAGGTGCAGCTGAGGCAAGGGTCCCTCATGCCAGTGGGCCTCCTGCAAAGGGGTAGGAGGTTCAGGCATCCTCAAGAGGCACACCAGGTCCTTGCTGAACTTCTCAGCAGTCTGAGGAGGCGAAGGCGCTGGGGCTTGAGCCATGGCAGCGTGCGCGTGGAGGTAACCTTGCGCAGGAGCTCCGGGCGGCCTGTGGCACCGTCCCACTCTGAAGGCCCCTTTGGGCAAGTTACTGGGGAGGGCGATCCCCAACTCCCCTCCCCACTCCTCCCCCAGAGCACCAGCAGGGCTCCCCTCATTTCTGGGTCCCACTTATTTGGGGGCTCCTTGGATGCATCTCTAATCCTGGGCTGGAAAGGGCTCAGGACGCCTGCAGAACGTACGTCTGACCATGTCACTCCCCAGGTAAACATCTGCGAACCCACTGCCCACAGGAACAGCCAAGGTCCTTTATGTTAACATTCAAGGCCTGGCCCCAGCCTGTCACTCCAGACCCTCCCCTCACTTATCCCTGTCCCCTGAGCCTGGCCAGAACCTCTCCTCCTCTGGCCCCAGAACTGGCTCCCTCCTTGCAGCGTGGGGCCTGTCGAGTCTTGCTGTAATTCTGCCTCTGTGAGTGCCTCAGGGCGGTCGCCCCGGCCCTGGCCCAGGCTGAGACAGTGTCTCTGTGCCACAATCTGGTGCAGGCCTTGGATTCCCGGCACTCAGTAAGCAAGTCCACAGGGTGACACCCCACGTGCAGCGTCCGGACGGCCACACACACAGGGGGTGACTCCTGAACGTTTCTGACAGCGACCTGGCTGGCTGGGGAATCCGAGAGGCGCCTTCTCGCTCGGCTCCGGGCTAGAGGCTACATTTACTCTCTAATCAAATATTATTCTGATGCTTGAGGCATCCTTGATGTTTGCAAGTCAGAAAAGTTTAATTACATGTGTCATTAGGATGGCATTCTGTAGCAGCTCTGTGGCTGGATTCATTAACAGAATGCTTAACAGATAAGACAAGACAAATTAATATTTTGTTGCCCATGAAAGCATCTCATTAAGAGAGCAGTGAAAAAGTGATTAATATTTTGTTGCCAATCAAGATGTCTCCTATGGATGACAAAGCAAGGAGGCCCACACCTCCCGTGTTCACTCAGCTCTCCGCTCAGCTCCCCGCCCTGGTGTGCAGGCTGATCCGCTTCCTGGTCTGTGTGGCGTTCCGCAGTCGCTAATTGCTGGCAGGGACAGTATTCCACATCTGACTGCGGCGGGTGGCCAGGCCCTAGCAGCTGATCGATCTCTGACCTTTGCCCCAGCAGGGCTGCCCTCCTGGGCTGTTTTTCCCCCGACCAATCTTGCTTCAGAAGTGCCCCTTGAATCAGGAGGACTTGTCTGCCCCCTCCACAGCTGATTTCTCCCCAGGGCTGCTGTCCTCACTGTCCCCAGAGGGGGTTGCCATTCATGAACACCTGCTGTGTGCTGGGCCCTGGGCTAGGTGCAGGGCACACCTTTGGCCTGGAAATGTGCCTTCGAGGAGGACATCCTCACCTCCGTTTCCCCGAGGGCTCAGAGAAGCCGCACTGTGCAGCCCCAGGCTGCTCTGGACCTGCGGGCAGTGGCTGGTCACTGTCTGTCTTTCTGCATGAACCGGGACTGACGTGACGGGCAGCCAGGGCAGCCAGGGTCACGGCCGCCTGCCTGTTGGGGACTCAGGGTACACGGTGTTGTCTGGCAGCAGCAGTGACAATGACAATGACAATGATAACCACAATGGGAGTGGTGACAGTTACATGGAACACTTATGCTAAGAGCAACACATGTATCCACATGCATTTTCTCATTCAGTCTTCGCTCTAACCCTACAAGGCAAGAACTGTTGTTCATCCCCATTCCCCAGAGGGCGAAGCTGAGGCTTAGAGGGGCCAGGTAGCTGCATGCACCTAGGAAGAGGCAGAGCTGAGACTTAAACCCCGGCGCCCGTGACCCCCAGAGATGGCGCCCCACACTCGCAGGCTGTGCTGCCTCCCTCCACTTCCTAAGGTGGGGAGCCATGTGCATCTGCTGCACAGACATGTGTGTGTGTAGGAATGTATGGCTTGTGTTGTGTGTGTTTGTGTATGTGGTGTGCGGTTGCACGCATCGCCCGAGGACCCCCATGGGGCTGGTGCCGCCCCGCACCCTTGAGTCGGAGTTTCTGAGAAGCACAGAGCCCCGACGATCGGTGGGCTGCTGGCTGACCACGAGCAGCAGGTGCTTCCTGGGAGGGAACTCAAGGCCATTAATCTCCAGCTGCATCCACAATTACCCAAATTGCTAACCTCACAGCGCAGAGTAAAAATGCAATTGAGTCGGTGCTGGAGGCATGTTCAAGGGAGGGGAAAAACACCCAAAGTAATTTAATTAACTGATGGTAAGTGCATTAAGAGGAGTTCTGCCTCTGCCTTTATTCCTAGAGTCTTTAAATGGAGCATCGAGCTGGGCCTGTGGCTGTTCTGACAAATGCAGGCGGACCTGTCCTAGTTCAGAATCAGTCGCCGCTGGCCAAGCAGTCCAGAGCTGACACCCCACATCGAGAGCTTTTGCACACACCAGCGTGCACCCCAACACACACCGCCACCCCTAGTCTTTGCAAACAGAACACCGCCTTTCCTTGCAAAGATCCCAGACACGCTCTGGGCATCTTAGACCGAGAAGACCTGGCCCATCTGGCACCCGTCCGTCAGTCAAGCACCCACGGGCTTGAGTTGGTACTGATGTTCAGAGATGAGGAGGTACAGCCGGTGCGCACCATAGCGGGCAGATCTCGAGGAAATGTCCCGCCCAGTGTGATGAGGGTGGGGGAAGGGCACTCCTGCCAGCTCCACCCAGGGTGGAACCCCAGGGCCCCCTCTTTCTGTCTGCTTCCTGCACAGTCTCCAGGGTGCAGCCGAAGGGGCCTACAGAGGGGCAGAATCCCAACCCCGGGGGTTGCTGCAGAACTGCGTGCGGGCCTCTCCCCAGAAAGCAGTCTCAGAGTTGGGAGCGATCGTGTAGGTTGTGGGGTTCAGCAGCCCTGCTGTGGTGGCAGCCTCGTTCGCTGTGCTGTTGCTTCTGCTGCGTGGGCCTGCTCGCCTCTGGGGGGCGGGAGTGGGGTGGGCAGCCAGCTCCCTGCCTCCGGGGCGGCTCACTCCGTTGTGGGGTCGGGTTGATGGCTGCAATGGTGTTCCAGCTAAGGGGCTCCAGTTGGTCTCTTTTTGGGGTGTGCCCTGGTCCTTAGTGCTATCCAACTCATGGGGTCACACGACCCAGACCGGCTCCCTCTGCCCCAGCACCTCCCCTGGCACCTTAGCGCTGTGAGTGGGAGCTGACACTGAACCCACAGGTCTCCCCTCTCTGGGCCACGCACCCCCCGCCCCTCACAGAGCCAGCTGGCCTGACCCAAGCAAGGAGACCAGGGCTGCCCCCGATCACCCTGAAAACTGTGGTCCTGTCACTGTAGCTGCTGGCCTGGCAGCACCCTCCATGGTGACATCACACTGTCTTCTTGCGTGAGCTTCTGGGAAGCCACCTCACCCCCTGGGCCAAACCAGGGCCGATAACTATTCTCAAATTAATCCCTGTATTCCTCGAGTCCAACAGCAGGGAGGTGCTGCGATGTTGCTTTGCTAGTAGAGTAGGCCACTGAGGACTGGCTGTTGAAGGAACGGCTCAAAGTGCTAGAGGCAGTGTGGGTGATGCTGGGACCCCAACCTTGGCAGCCTGTCGGCCAGGTCAGGCTGTGGGAGCTCAGGGGCTCTCCCACCCACACCCCCACCCCCACCCCACAAACAAGGCCCCAACCAGCCCAGCAGCTCGCCTCCGCCCTCCACAGGGAATCCCCTGCCCTGCGTCCAGCTGTCTACATCCTGACCTGCTTTAGGCCCAGAATCTTCCCCCCGGCGAAGACCTCACCCAGATGTTCTCCCTGCCTCGGAGCTTTCCTGCTGGTCATGTTCTCTGTTGGCCTGTGGCCCCTCCTTCTGAGTGGTGGGCCCACCACATGGCCCCCTCCTCTCATCCTCACGACCACCTCCTGGTCTTCATCACTGCTTCAGCCAGTACAAGGACCTCTGGCCCTGCCCCTCACGGCCCCCCGTTCACCTTCTCTTGGGCCTGGCTGGCGGGGGTACGGCCCCCATCTGTCCTGCCTCTGTGTGTGGCGGGACCTGGGCTCTCTGGAGCCCCCAGGTGTCGGGCCAGGTTGGAAGGCACCGAATGCGGGATGTCAAAAGGAAGCCCCCGGGCCCTGCCACCGCCCCCGGCAGGCACGGCTTACTTACATTGATATCCTCCAAATCCAGGAAGTTCAGGGTGAGCCCGTTGCGCTTCCAGACGATGGGTGGCCGCAGGTCCCCTCGGACAGCACACGTCAGCACTGTGCTCAGCCCCACGGTCACCGTGGCCACACTGACCCTCTCCTCGGGGGCGAGGCTGAGCTGGACCACCTCTGCAGGGGGAAGGAGAAGGAGAAGGGCATCAGGGGCAGGCCCGGGGAAGGAGCCTCCACTCCAAGGGAAAGGGCCAGGGGGATGGCCTACGGGGCAGGGGTCCGGGTGGCTTCAAGGCAACGGAAAGTCGTCCCCCGTGCTGACGAAATGTACAGCTGGGCACGTCTTCTGCGGGAGGAGCCCAAACTCACATGAAATGACCGAGGGCCTCTGGGAGTCAAAATGGGTCAGGAACTACCGCCAGTGGAGAGAGCCCCCTGGGCTGTGGATCTGTGAGTCGAGCCACGAATGGGGCTGACAGGGCCCCGTGGCCCCACACAGAGACCGGGGTGCAGCACCCATCCTCTGGGGTGCAGCACCCGAGGCGCTCCTGGGCCTCCGGCCTCACGACGCCCGGGTCGGGCGAGGAGCGGTCAAGGTCCGCTGGCTGGGCCGGCAGCTTTCTCTTCCATCTGGGGGCAGCTGAAAGGTCACGCTGTCTGAAGTCTGGGGAATGGACCGGCTGACCTTTGCAGGTTTGTTTCTGTCTGAGGATTCTCTGAACTTGGATTTGGATTTCTGCTCGGCAACCATGCACGGTAGCCTTTAACTTTTTGAAGTGTGCTTCAGGCCGCACAAATTACTAATCCTCATCATTTCACACTTGATAATGGGCCGTGAGACTGATCATTCTTCAGGCAGTTGGAAGGGTCTAACATAATTCCCTCCGTCCACAGGCTTTCTGAAATTCTCGGGATTTATCAAAAAATTAATCAGACAGATGTTCATATGCCAACCAGGGATCAGGCTTGGAGGGAGAGTCACCAGCCCACTGGGCAGACTGCCTCTCCTGATCCACAGCTCAGGGGCTGGGGGCAGCAGCCAGAGGCGGCAGGAGCTGAGGGAGACAGCCGGCCCCAGGTGGCCTGTGTTTCTGGTGGGGCCTGGGGAAGCCTGACAGGTGTGGAGCAAGGTGGAGAGGTGGGGACTGAGCCCTGCGACTCAGTGGGACACTTCTGAGCTGTGATCAGGCCAAACACCTGAGCTCACCCCCTCCTGTCCGTGTGTGTGGGAGAGGGGGGAGGAAGGGGAGCAAAAACGGCTTCAGGTGCGATGCTCTGCAAAGCTGACAGTCTGGTGGGATCCTGGGGACCGGAGCCCTCCCCACTCCACAATCGCTCAGTGGCCCTGCCCTGGGCTCATGAAGAGGAATAAGGTATATACTAGGTGCTTAATTAGTACTTGTTGGATGGATGGATGCAAAATGGAGAAAAGAAGAAGGAAAGGAGCCAGCAGGCCAGCAGAGGGGGACAACCGCACACACAGGACAAATGTGACGAGCCACATGGGGGAAGCTGAGCACTGCACGGTGGATGCGGGTGCACCAGCACACTATTTTACAAATGAAGCGATGCGCTTCACATTCCCTCTTCAATCACACTCCACTTGCCGCCCTCCCACCTCCGAGTCACGAGGCTTACTGCTCCGGGTGGAGAAGGCGCTAGCCCACTCTAGACTCGGCTTTGGAGAGGCAGAGGGCAGCGAGACGGAGAGATAAGAAGCATCTGCTGTAATTGTGTAGCTCCCACTGTGCTGTGCCGGCCCTTAGGACTCAGAACGCAGGTTCTACCCCAGTCGAGAGGAGGAGGCACCTCCCACTCACAGGATAAACCGTGAGGCTCTGAGCTGTAGGGAGGAAGGAAGGGGTATGGAATGCCCCCTCCTTGTCCCAGGGCATTGTGGGAGTCACAAGGGAGACAGCGAGCAGAGTAGGGTGTGCCTGTCAGTGTGGAGGTGAGCGGAACCAGGGAGGGGGCTCTAGGAGGAGGCTGCTCCTCCCCACCTGGGTGACTACATAGGGAGTGACAGGGCCAGGGCCTGGGACTATCTGCCAGAGCCCCCTCGGCTCCAGGGTGGTCTGGAGGGGCCCAGGGGTCCTTGCCTGAACGCTGGCTGGGCTGTGAGGCTCTCTGTACCTCTGCACCTGGGGACTGCACTGGATGGCCAGGTCTGGGCCCCGAGGCAATGACCTGCAGACCTGCAGACCTCCAGGGGTGCATGGTGCCAGTGGGGGCTGTGGGAGGCTGAACCGAGGGGAACCTTGGACTCTGGACTCCACCAGGCTGAGAGAACCCAGACCAAGAGCACAACCAGGGCTGACCTCGGGCAGAGCAGCTGGGGAGGGGTGGGGGTGGGGCATCCAGGCCCGGGACCTGGAGGTGGAGGAGGATGGCAGGGTGCTTACCTCCACACTCAAAAACCAGCTGGGGGGCAGTGGGGGACGCAGGGTGGGAACTGGAAACAGGAGGCATTTTTCTTAGGTCGGGCATCACTTGTGTGGATTGCTACAATGGTCCGCTCGGACTAGGCAATGGATTGAACATTTAGGTGTGTTTCTCTCCTAATGGCTGGTAAGTGGGGCTTGTGAAGAAGTCAGGTGTGTTACCACGTACGTGGTCAATTAATCTCTGACAAAGGAAACAGGAAATACACAATGGAGTAAAGACAGTCTCTTCAGTAAATGGTGGTGGGAGATCTGGATGGACAATGTAAAAATAAAGTGAAACTAGATCACTTTCTCATGCCTACACAAGACTAAACTCGAAATGGATTAAAGGCTCACGTAAGACCCCAAACCATAAAACTCCAAGGAGAAAACATAGGCAGTAAAGTCTGACAGTGCTCCTAGTAATATACCTTTTTGGATGTGCCTCCTCGGGCAAGGGAAGTGAAAGGAAAAACAAATGGGACTACATCAACCTAAACAGCTTTTGCACAGCGAAGGAGCCATTGACAAAACAAAAAGCCGGCTGAATGGAAGGAGATACTCCCTAATGGTCTATCCAATAAGGAGTTAATATCCAAATAGATGAGGAATTCATACAACTTAACACCAAAACAAACAAACAAGCAAGCAATCTGATTAAAAAATCTGCAGAGGACCTTAATAGGCATTTCTCCAAAGAGGACATACAGAGGGCCGATACACGTGTGAAAAGATGCTCAATGTCACTAATCATCAGAGAAATGTAAATGAAAACCACAGTGAGATATCACCTCGCACCTGTCAGAATGGCTATTAACAATAAATCAACAAACAGCAAGTGCTGGTGAGGATGCGGAGAAAGGGGAACCCTTGTGTATTGTTGGCGGGAATGCAGACTGCAGCAGCCACTGTGGAAAATAGTGTGGAGGTTCCTCAAAAAATTGAACATGAAACTATCTTATGACCCAGCATTCCCACTTCTGATTATTTATCCAAAGGAATCCAAACCATCGATTTAAAAGATACATGCACCCCTTTGCTCAGTGCAGCATTATTTATAATAGCAAAGACACGGCAGCCACCCAAATTCCCATCGGCAGAGGAGTGGATAAAGAAAATGTGGTATATACTTGTATATACAATGGAACATTACTCAGCCATAAAAAAGAATGAAATCTTGCCATCTGCAACACCATGAGTGGACTTAGAGGGTGGTATGCTAAGCAAAATATGTCAGACTGAGAAAGAAACTTACCCTGTGATTTCATTTATATATGAAACCTCAAAAACAAATAAATGAACAAACAGCCCGGGCCGGGTAGCTGGGTTTGCAGCCTCGTCCCGCACACCAAAAGTTCGTGGGTTCAATCCCTGGTCAGGGCGCATACAGGAGGCAGCCTGTCGATGTTCCCCTCTCACCTCGATGTCTGTCTGTCTCTCTCTTTCTCCCTCTCCCCCTTCCTCTCTCTCTAAAATCAATAAAAGCCTATCCTTGGGTGAGGATTAAAAAAATGAACAAACAAACCAGAAACGAGCTCATAGATACAGAGACCAAACGGATGGCCACTAGGGGGAGGCGTATTCGGGGTCTCGTTGAAAAAGGCGAAGGGATTGGGAAGTGCCAACCGCCAGTCTCAGGGACGTAAGCACAGCGCAGGGAACGTCGTTAATGACACTGTGATAACTGCGTGTGGTGCCAGGTAGGTGCCCCCCTTATGGGGAGATTGCCTCGAAAGTTACATAAATGTGTGATCGCTGGGTCGTGTACCTGAAACTAATATAATAATGAAGGTCAACTGTAACTGAAAAATAAAAAAAATTCAGAAAGGTTTCTTACAAGAGGAACCTACATTTTCTGTGCACATCTGCGCTGCTGTCGGGCTGCAAGGCAAAGACCCACAGGGCCGGCAGAGAGGGGCTCCGCTTCCTGAGATGTGGTCGCCCCAGCCTCCCCGGGGGCATAGACTCCAGGCTCTCACAGGCACCCTGGGCTTCGGTGCTGCCCGAGGCCCAAGAAGCCCTGTCTTGGAAGACGGGGTCTGTAGAGATGGCAAGGGGAGGGCATGTGGGTGGGGGGTGAGATCGTCTGGCCAGTTGAGGTACCGGGCCAATCACCAGGCCGGGAACACAGGCCCTTACTCAGGAGGTAAGAGCTGTGTGTGATGCCAGGGCCCTCTCTCCATGTGGACCCAAAGCCAGGATTTCAAAAAGTTTTAGGAAATCTCTGGAAAACAAACAAACCAATGCTGCGTGGGAAGTCCATGCGCCTCTCCACCTGCCTGGGCATGGCCAGCCCCAAGTCCCTGCCCAGCGCACCTGCGTCCCTGCCCAGCACACCTATGTCCCTGCCCAGTGCACCAGTCCATCGTTTGCAAGTCTGAAGACACGCACGCTGGGCTGGAGAAACTCATGCAAAGTCAGAACTCGAGCACGTCAACAGAGCCCTCATAATTCTGCCCCCGTGGGCTACCCTGAACTGAACCAAACTGCAAATGTTTGGATCATTGAAAGTTCAATGAAATGACTGTTTTATTGAATTTAATTCATGTCAGTGTTCTCCAGCGCCATTTAAAATTCTGGAGAGATTGACGGCCACAGAATCTCTCCTCACTCCTGGGGAGTCACTGCTTGGGAATTCACCTCTGGCCGCTGCCCTTCCCTGCTCGATGACCTCCCGGGTGGTTCCCCAGGGAGCTAAACATGAAGCGGTGTCACGGGCTGGGGCTCCAGCGGCCAGGGCAGGTGTGGGACTGCAGCTCTGGACACCTGGCCTCCAGGCCTGGCTCTGCTGGCGACACGCCGAGGGGCCTGAGCAGGCCCCTTCCTGCCCTGGGCCTCAGCTTGGACATTTATGAAGTGAGGGATTGGCTGGGAGGGCTCTGGGACTCTGAACTCGAGGTTCCCAGTGGACGTCCCTGCAGACCTTCCCTGGTCGTGCCAGGAGATGCCCGACTGCACCTCGTTACCCCCCAGGGCGACAATGGCCCTGTCATGAGAACCGGAAGGCTTGCCTGGCATGTAGGGAATTTGGGGAGGGCAGGAGACTTGGGGGGTGCCTGGCAACTTGGGACACCTGTCTCCCTATGTGTCAGGCCTTCTGACATCAGTGGGCTCCCTGGCTCCCCCCAGGATGAAGGGGGACAGGCCGTGTGGCCACGGCTGTCAGCCAGCACAAGTTGGTTAGCACAGGCAGACCTTCGTGGGGTGCTAATTAAGCTGCGTGCCCAGCTGTGGGGTTCCGGGCAGGACTGTTTGGGGCTCCGGTGCCTAGCATGGTGTCTGGCACACAGTAGGTGGCTGGAGGCCAAGCTGGGCTGACAGCAGTCTCCTGGGAGACACCTGCCTCGTTCTCTAGGTCCTTCACACCAAAGCAGTGACACCCGCGGTTTCCCAGACACCTGGGGTGGAGAACACCAGTGCTCAGCTTCCCCCCGCACACTGCTGTCCCTGCTCCTTGGGGCCCGCAGAGACGGGGTGGCGCTGGGGTGACCGGGCCCTCCGTGAGCCGGACCACAAACACCCTTCCTGAGAACGGGGGGCCATGGGACTCCAGCTGCTGGAGATTGGGTGTTGGTTCCTATCACAGCTCTCCCTTCGTCGCGGGCACTGATCCTCACTCTGCCCTGAACTGGACAAGACACTCACAAACCCGTCAGCACCCTCGCAGGCAGGACCCTGGTGCTTCGCAGCAACAGAAATTAGATTTCTCAGAGTCCTGTCAAGTTGGCACCGGTGTTAGAGATGCACTAATGGAACACATTCCTATCTGGACAGTCGCCGTTTTCCGAAGGGCAGCTCTGTGAAGAGACCATGTCAAAGGCTCACTCTGCTTGTCTGCACTGTGAGGCCTGAGACTGGGAGGGCAGAGCTGGGCCTGGGAGGGCAGAGCCAGGCTCAGGGCCCCGGGGGCCGAGGGCCACGGGGAGGGAGCTGCGACCCGTCTCCGGCTGCAGCCTCTTCTCACTCTGTTCTCCTTGTGAGTGAATGTTCTGCCCCAGGGACGAGCCCCTCAGGGGACCTGGGAGTCGCCAAGGGAGGTGTGGCACCTGCGGGACAGGCTCTATTGATCCCACGTTGTTCCTGCGACCAGGGCCACCCTGTGACGTTGGTGAGTGGGACAGGAACAATGTCTTCAGGCCTCGTAGGGGACAGATAACACCCCGAGGCCTCCTGGGTGTGATGACTTTGCCCGGCATCTGCAGGGTTGAGCTGCTTTGGCTCACCCTGAGGAGACACGTGTAAGTGGGGTGCCCTGTGTCCCCTCTGTCCACCCCGCCACCAGGGTCTGCCACCCCAGCTCCCTCTGCCAGCTGCTGGAGCGTGGCGGGTGGGAAACTGGGAACAGGCTGTCTCGGGCGCTTTCATCTCGCACCCGGGTCCGAGCCCTGGGCTATGTCCGGCCCGCGCAGGGGGCACTCGCCCAAACTCCACTGTTCCTTCCTGTACCATCTGATTCCATTTTTGTGCGACTATCACATTCCTTCTTCCTTGCTTCATTTTGGGGACGGCAATCAACGTATGTGTCAGTGACCTACAGATTTGTGGGTAGTTGACGTTTTCAGCCCGTGTATGCTGCTTGCTGTTGCTCCAACTATCTAACAGTTTGAAGTCCTGCTCTCCGCTGTACACGAGCGCCTCTGCACGCCGCACCGAGGCAGGGACCGTATCTGTGTTCTTTCCTTCGTATCCCTGGCACCTAGTGCAGTTCCTAGCACACAGAAGGGTCTTCATAAGTAGTTTTAAGCAAGTGAGGGATTAGGATAGTGCTCGTTCAACAACTATTTATTGGGCACCTACTCTGCCAGAACAGAACCCCCGGCTGAATAGAGCCTCCAGGAGCTGGGGATTTATTGCGTGAGAATCCACTGGAACTCTGAGCAGGAGGCTGAAGTGGTCTGATTTATGCCATCAAAGACCATCTGCGCATGGGTGGAGACGTCTTCATTTTCTTAACAGAGACCCTTGGCTGGAAATGGGGCTGACTAACAAGGAAAAGCGATCATCTGCAGAACGAGAAGGTGGGTGTGCTCCCCCTGGTTCCAGCAGGTCCCCGAGCACGGGGGCTCTGCGGTCCTCTGCCTGTGCCGAGCGAGCAGCTCCAGGCCTTGGGGGCAGGGACTTCCCGCAGAGTGGGGTAGGGACCCCTTGCTGTGCACAAGCTGGAAGGACAGGAAGCTTTTCCCAGAAGCCCCCAAGCCGACGCCCCCTTGGGTTCCATTAGCCTGATCTGGGTCATGTGCTCACTCCTAAAGCAACTATGGCAAGAACCTCCAGTTGAACCTCTGGCTGGCAGAGGGGTGTGGCTGTGGGAGGAGTGGACCCGCCCCAGAAAGGGGGTGGGTGTTGGGGCGGCGCTCTGGCGCTTGTGTGGAGGGTGGACAGATGGGCAACAGGGGAAGACGGGAGACCTTTGGGGGCCTGTGGAGCAGGTGTCAGCAGCTTAGGCCAGGGCCATGGAGTCAGAGGTGCTGAGAGGCAGGCTGATTTGGGGCAGCTGTGGGAGGCAGGGCTGATGGATTTGTCGACTTATTAATGTGGGGTGAGGGGGAAATTGAGGGAACGGGCAGAATCAAGAATGAACACTACCAGCCTGGCCTGAAAACCTGTGTGTGGCTTGCATTTACTAGACGTCTGAAGGAGAAAGAGCAGACACTTGAGGTAAGATCCAGGTTCTGTTTTTCCTGTGGCAGGTGGATGGAGGTGGAGACACCTTCGGGATCCATCAGCGTCTCCCTGGTACTTGAAACAGTGGGACCAAAAGAGATCACTAGGGCGAGTGGTCGGGGAAGGAGGCCTGGGACTGAGGCCTGGCGCCCAGCAGCAGAATGAGAGATCACAGGGGCCCCCAGCTGCAGGAGAGGGGGCGGGGCTACCCTGGTGGGGCTGTCAGTCATCCCAGCGCTGTCCGGAGCTCCACTCAGATCCCGACTGAGATCTGATCACGGCCAACGTGAAGGTCCATTGAGACCTTGACATTTGGAACCTTGACTGTTTCCTGAGAGCACTGGGGTGTGAAGTCGTCTTTGGGATGGATTGAAAGAGAACAAGAGGTAAGAAGATGGGAGAAGGGGTGCATGAAGGGGAGCAGAGGTGTGGGATGCTTGGCGGGAGGTCAAGGAGACACTGGTGTGCGTTTTAGGTGTGGTGTGCGCTGGCCAGTGAGATGGCCGGATGGAGAGGGCGGGCTTTGTGATGCAGAAGAGAGAAGGGGCGACTTGAGAAGAAAAGTCTCTGGGTGGGTGAGAGCGGGGGCCTGGGTCCCCCCTGTCCCCCACAGAGCAAGTGGCCTCTGGCAGGGCGGGGACCGAGTGTCTGGCTGAGGATGGAGACGCGGGGCAGTGCGTCTGCCGGTGAAGGACCAGGAAGCCCCCATGGTGTGTGATAGGGGTTCTCAACCCAGGCTGCTCCTGCCCCCCAGGGGCACTGGGCTGTGAGAAGCCACCTCCCCTTGTACTTGTACAGGAAATCTCCCTCTTTGTCTTGGGTAGGTTCTTTAAGTCATCCGTCAGAGAGAGCCCTATAATGTATGCTTTGTCCGAGGACAGATCCTGGGAAGAAAAATGCTTTCCGTTTCCTCCTCAAAGACTCCTCCGCCATCTGTCAGTTCGGAAATCTCCACATCTGGACCCACGGCAAATTGCCTCTCGCTGCACTGGACGCCACTGCGCCTGCCCGGCGAGGCACCTGCGGAGGCTGCGGGCCTGCTGAACAAACACTCCATCTGAGGGATGAATGACTCCAGATCTTACCCACCTCTCCCCATTTCACATCCAAAGCCGAACCCCCTGCACACACCTCTGAATAAGGTGGGTTCAGAGGATCCCCTCGTCTCCTGTCCTCCGAGACTGCCACTCCGGGTCAGGACCCCTTCCCTGGGGATGTCTCCGCAGGTCTCTCGCTGTGCACAGACCTCCTCCCCTCCTGCTGGCTCAGGAGGGGGCCCAGCTCCTCTGCCTGCCCTTTGAGGTCACGCACGCCCATTTCCAGTCTCGTCCCCCACAGCGCCTGCTGAGCGGGGCCCAAACCAAACTCCCTACTCCTGTCTGCACGTGCCCCGGGCTTCCCATGCTCCCCGGCCACGCTGGCACCTCGGGCAGAGGAGCTCAGCCCAAGTCACATCGGCTCGAACCCGAGAAGCTGGCGGAAAATCAGTGTGTACAGTTCTTGGCTCTATCTCCGCTCGGTCATCACTGCCCCACCCCTCCCACCGCCCCATCCCTGTGGTGGCCACATTCCCGGACCCAGAGAGGGAGCCTCCTGGGAGCCTCTGGGGCAGGGCTGGCGCAGGGCACGAGGCCCCAACAATCACCAGGGTAGCAGTGAACCTAGAGGTTTGAAAAATTATTTCCACAACTTGATAAACATGTCATCTGGTGGAGAGAGACGGGTGCAATTGTAAGTTCCAGAAAACATCTAGATTTCTTCCCCAAGAAGTCAGACAAAGGCGATTTAAGAGTTACACATGGTGCCTCGGTGCGCACCCCCCAGCTCCTCAGCCCGGCTGGGCGTGGTGGGCAGGGGAAGCCTCGGGGACTGGGCACCGGCAGTGCTGTCCCTGGCAGTGTGTGGGGGGTAGTTTAGCTTGATTTCGTGTGTGTTTTGTTTGCTTGTGGTTGTGATGCCGAGTGACTCTGCATTACAACTGGACAGCCTTCTGCAGCCCAGGGCCACTGCAGGATTCCCGGTGCCTCTGATGGAGGGGACACGCGCACCCCTGAGCAGAAGTCAGCGTGCTGACCAATGGCCCTGTGTCGGGAGGCCCGCAGGTCCCGTGTGGGGACATGCTGGGCTACACCTGGGACGAAGCCCGCGTCAGGAACCTGCAGCCAAAGCCATGCTGGGCCCAGGCCAGGTGTCTTTTGCACGTTGTAGCAACAGGCTCAGGTTCAGGTTTAAAGGGGTTGGAAGTCTTTGGGATAAAACATCATCTGGGGTCTGGTGCCCCTTTGTGAACACCACACACACACACACACACACACACACACACAGACTGCATAGACAGCCCAGGACCCTGTCCACCCTTCTTGCCCCTGGAGACCCCGATGCACCCCTCAGCACCGTGGTGCATACTGACATCTGGCAGTCTGCAGCGCCCCGGGAGGCTGTCCTTCCTGCCACTGTAACCCCATCTGTGCCAACATGACCATCTGCAGCCTCACCTGCCACCTCCACTCTGGCCCGTCGGGAAGGAAAGGGATCTGAGAAAGCAGTTCACACTGAGGAGGAGTGACCACAGCTGGTGTGTCACTCTCCCGGGTCCTGGCCCCACCACCTCCCCACGTGGAGCCCTCGCTGCAGGGGTCCTGGGAAAGTCGGGGTTGGGGAAATGGCCCTGACACCAGGGGGCTCAGCTGCCCTAGGCTCCATGGACACTGCACCCCACGGGACCCCTGCAGACCTGGGGCAGCCCAGTGGTCCCTGGGAGTCATGGGGGCCACAGGCTCCATTGCTGAGCCCACAGGACCGTGAGGTGCTGTCTCGGCAGGCAGCAGAACCCTCCCTGGCTGACCCGATATGCTGTAGTTGGAAAGAAATTATGGATATGAAAATCCACCCATCAGCCCTACAGTCTTTCATGCCGGCCACCTGCTGGGTGCCTGCTGGGAGCCAGGCCCTGGGTGGCCCTGGGAACGATGGGACCCCTGGTGTTCCCAGCTGGGACCAGCCTGAGCTCTTCTGGGCCTGGTGCTCTGATGTCTGCAGACCCCCACCCTAGACAGCCCATCCTATCCCTCACCTCATCTTCTCTGGCCAGTCCCCTTCCGGGCCCAGCCACACTGTCCTTTCTCATCCTATCAGCCTTTTGCCCACAAGGTCTCCAGGTCTGGTCACCACCTCCTTCCCAAGCCTTCCAGCTCAGCCTCTCCTTCACTCCCAAAGCCACAGGCCAGAGCCCCTCCAAAGGCCTCCTGCACTAGGCCCAGGTCATGGACATGCACCTGGACTGCAGGGGGAAGCCTGGAGCCCCCAGTGAGCTATAACAGCATGCCCTTTCCCTCCCAGCCCCTCACCTTTCCACGCACTGTGCCTCCCTGAGGCTTCCTCGCTGGCCCTGTGCCACAACCACCCACCGTGGACCGCTGAGCTTGGGGTGACTAAAGTCCTGGGGAGTTCTGAGGCCTTTGCAGGTCAAACTGGGGGTGTGGTGGCAAGGCCTATTTGTCTTTGCCACAAACTCCAAGCGCAAATCCCAGCTGCCTCCCTGTTCATCCCGAGATGGGGAGGATGTGGCGGGATGCTTAGTCTTTCCCTAACTTTGGAAACTCTAAGTCCTAGAGACAAAAGCCCGTCACTTTTGGAGGGGCTGCGAGGCACCTGCAAAATCAGACCACCCCCCACCCTCAGATGCTTCTGTGAATCTACCTGACAATGAACTCGCCTGAATGTGCAAAGTTGTCTTTCACCGGGGCGCCAGTTGCGGTGCTGTCTGTGCCAGGAAAAACCAGAGGCACCAGCAGGTGGCTAAACACTGTGTTTCGGCCCCACATGGAATATTACACAGCTATTGGGAGGAGTCAGGTAAATTTTTTTGTAAAACTGACTTCCTATCACTTTCAGTGAGAAAAGCAAGTTGGGAAACAATGTGCAGCATCTGATTCGAGGTCACAAAGATCCCTGGGTAGGTGTCTGTCTGTGCGGGGACACAGCCTGCCCGGGCTCCACCGCCTGGGGAGACAACCCCCATCCCCAAGGCGTGGGACTGGGCCAGCAGGGGGTTTGGGAGGGGCTATATTTCAACTTAATGGGCAATTGTGCAAAAGTAGCGTATGTTACTTTGAAATAAAAGATGTCATTTCAAGAAGGAAATGAAAGAAAGCCCACAGGGCGTTACTGTTTTGAGGTCTCAGGGTGACAGGATGGGGCAGTTGGATCTGAGGGCTGAGTCTGCAGGAGTTCACGCCCCTACAGTGGGTGGGGGGATGGTCACTCAGCCGATGCTCTGCTCTAGGCCTCGCTGCCACCGGAGAAGACGCGTCTGCCCTGCTGCACCTGCCACCGCCCTGTGCCCCTAGCTGCCCTGGGGGTCTGCGGCGTTCTACAGGCACCTTAGCGGCCCTCTCTCCTCTCACCGGGCTGCTGGCTGCAGGGCTGACTGGAGCTTCATGAATACAGGTTCGGTGAGCGCAGCCCGTGCAGCGCTGACAGACGGGGCGTGAGGCGGATGCCGCCGGCTGCTCACTATCAGCTTCAGGACGGACACCGGCGCCCACAGAGCTGGCCGGCTTCTCTCTCCCCTTCCCCTCCACGTTTGAATTCAGGTCAGCCTTCCCCGAGTGTGCACCTGACGCGGCCCTTCTTGCAGGGTTCCACCCCATTATCCAACATGGGGCCGGGAAGAAGAACGCGGCCACTCTCCGAGTGATTTAACAGGATGCTTTAATTATGCACTGAAAATGAACGCTGACCCCGGGTAAGAGGTGCTAAACTGGTACTTTGAAAGCATACCGTCCATTTCCTTCTGATGGACTCTCCTCCTTAAATCACCGTGTTGTCATTTTTACGATGCAGATTTAGCTATTGAGGCTACAGGACTGTGAAATGTCATATAAAAAAGCCAATAAGAAAAAAAATAAAATTAAGTTGTGGGGAGCGTGCATTAGCATTTCAAAAACGTTCCCTTGCATTATGCTGTCACCCTCTCCCAGTCAAGGGGCACGGGGCTCCCACCCCCTCGTGCAGAGATCGCACCACAGCATGGATTAGCACTCCACTCCCTAGCCGCCGCGTGGCAGCGGGAGGGCATCGTCACGGCGATGGGGGAACACATTCTGGGCTAAATCTGAGGGGACGCCGGGCCGTCACTCCCTCTGAGGACGTCTTGATTGCTTGTCTCCTTGTGGGCCCAGGCCTGTGGCTTTCAGAGTTCCGACAAGTTAAGGTTTCCAGCATTTCTGCCTTGGAGAAAAGTAAGGAATGGGGTCTGCCAAGGTGAGGGTCTGGCTCTTCCGCTTTGGATGGCAATGTGGGGGCTGGGGTTCCTTGAGGCGCAGGCCGCCCCCTCCCCGCTCTCCCCCAGGGCAGCCTGAGACACACCCCCAAGTTTCCCGAAGCGCAGACCACTTGGGTTCCTGGGCACCGGGTGGAGGGGCGCGGCAGCTGTGCCACCTGGGAACACTGTTCAATAACTCTAAATGGGCCTGCTCCTCAGGACTCGTGGCCTCTGGGAAGACTGACTCCCGTCCCTAGAGCTCAAAGCCTGGGCTCTCTGGGGGCACCTGGCATTCCGTCCTGAGGCCAGAGACTGCTGAGTGCTGCCTCGTGGGCTGGCCGGCCTGAGCCAGGCCAGACGGAGGGGCAGCAGCTGCAGGCGGCGGGAGCCCCGCCCAGGGTGCCTGATAGAGCCCCGTGCGTCCTGGGTAACTCCAGGAGTGCAGTCCTTCCCTCTGGCTCTGAACTTGCCAGATCCGGGAAGATGGGTCCAGTGTCGCTGGTAGTGGGTTACACGAAGCGGCTGAGACAACTGCGGCGCTTCATCCGGAACTTTCAGAAAGCCGACTTGTTCTTTAGAAGCCATCGGCTTAATGGGATTCCGCTGTATTATTTTCCCACGTGACGTGCTGCAAACGGGTTTGCTCAGCACTTCCGTTGGGGGAATATATTTTCCCCTGGGAGGCTGCCCCTGCTGAGCTTCTCGCAGCCTTGGTGTGCAAGGCGCAGGAGCCTTGGCCCTGCTGAGAGGAGGGCCCCCGGGGAGGCTGTGGGGGATTGGTGGTGAGCGCAGACGTGCCTGAGTGGCTGGCGCGTTTCCTCCACTTTTTAAATAATCTGCTCAGCATCAATTCCAGCAAGTGAGAGTCTGCTCTGAACTGAATTTTACCCTTAATGAGATGCCATGTCCCTTTATTCTCTGTCACGGAGACCTTGGGAGTTTTTATTAGAGAGCGAAACAAAACTTCTCAGTTTTCATGTTTCCTAATAACAAATCGAGCCGTCGCGTGAATTTTTATGCAACTAATAATGAGTGAGACTTCTCCAGGAAAGATTGATATGATCAGAAAAGAAATTACCTGTGTTATCTCTGGGCGGGTGGGGGGTGCGCTGAGGAAGGAAGTTAATCAGTTTTCTAGGTCAGACGAAAGGCACCTGCTGCGGGTGGGCTGGCAGGCCCTTGGCAGAGGGCGCACTGAGGCAGGAGCCACCCTCCTGGGAGGGGCCCTGGAGCTGCTGACCCCGCCTCCTCCCTCCTGCGGGAGCAGCTGGCTCTGGCCAGGGGGCCTTTGGAGTCGGGATTTTCTTCCAACAAGACGTTTCCACCCTCTGCTTCTTAAGACCAATGTGCCCCATGGACAGCCCGGAGACAACTGGGCACACGGAGGGAACTGGGTTAACAGGAGACAGGTGACATCTCCATCAGGGGAGAGGTCGGCAAGATCAAGTCCACGATCGGAATGGAAGCCAGCATTCTATGAATTTGTGCCCCATAATGTGCCCTCTGAGTTAAAAACAGAGACTAAAATCCAACCCTGCAGCCCTTCCTTGAAGCCCACAACCAGAGGAACGAGAGTTTGCTGAGAGCCACAGCGCGGGCTCCGCCACACTCGCTAAATTACTGGCATACTGTTTGTCTGTGGAGAAAGCAGCTTGCCCAGCGTGGCAGTAAGGAGAGTGTGATGGAGAGGCAGCGTGGAGGGGGAGCCAGGCGTGGCAGGGCCACGACGCACATTTAGTCACGTGGCCGTTTGCTGGGGCTCACCACCGATTAACAGACGCAAGCTTGTTCATTTACTCAGCATTATGTTTAATCATTTAATTTTGCAGGAGTTTTCAGATCTTTTAATCATCCTAATATTCTTCTTATTGCAACACATTACTTAGCTGTTAGTTCAATTCAATTAAAAAGTGTCATCCCAAAGTAATTTATTCCGTGCGTGTTGCTAAGTGGATATACCCCAGATATGTCTGCATTTTAAAGGAATAATAACTCTCCCGATTTATTAGTCTGCGAACAGCTGCGCTGCGTTAGCCCTAAAGGCGGCACCACGCGTGGGGAGCATCTGCGGGAGCCGATGACGTGGCAGGTCTGCGACTGTTCCTCAGAGCTTGCACTGAGGCTCAGCAGAGAGTGTGACACCTCGGACCGTCTCTTTGCACTCAGGTGGCCCAGCCTGACTTCCTCACCCTGACAGCATTTGTAACCGCACAGCCTCCGAGTTCACCCCGGGCGCCTCCTGGTGGGGGTTCCCATCCCTGCCTCACTTTAGGGGCAGCAGACGCTGGGGGCCTTGGAGGGCCAGTGCTGGGGGCGGGGGAAGCACCTGCCGGGCGTCTGTGAGTGGGCAGCTCAGGGCCCTGTCCCCTTGTCGGACCCTCCTTGGTGGACTTTTGAGATGTTTCCTCTGTTCTCTCTGGGGCAACGCTGTCCAGTTGAAACACAACACAAGCCACATATCTGCTTTAAATTTTCTAGCAGCCACATGAAAAAGTAAAAAGAAACAGTGACACTCATTCTAATAACACACAACATATCGAAATAGCAGTTCAACATGAAATCAACATACAAGTTCGCTAACGCGGTATTTTGCCTTTGTTTTCCATACGAGTCTTCAACATCTCACACGTACATCTCACTGTGGTGCAGCCTCGGGTCGGGCAGTGGCCACCGAGGCACGGACGCTCGGCATGAGCCTGAGCACTCACGGCGACACTGCCCGGGGCAGTTCCTGCTGCCCCTGCACGGGAAGCCCCACCCTGAGGGCTGGTCACCCAGCTCAGGGAGTGAGCTTGGTCCTTCCCCTGCCGTGCCCCCCGTGTGTACCCAAAGCCTTGCCTCTTGTGTTGGCAGACCCCTCGACACAGCCAGGGCAGTGGCCTGAGCTGATGGGCTGTGGTTTGCAGAGATGTGCTCTAGGCAGGCAGGGATGTCACTGGAGTCTGGTGACAGTGGCTAAGGGCCATTTCCACGTCCTTGGAGCATTGAACCCCCTGGGCCAGCTGAGGAGCCTTGAGAAGTCAGGGACAAACAGGGAGACCTTGCGAAATCTTAATGCACTTTCCCGCTCGTGCAGAAGGCCGTGATTATTAACATCTCACTCTCGGAAAAGGGCTGTCGGTGCTGCTTTGTGGGAGAGCAGCAATGGGAGGGGAAAGTAAACGAGCAACTCTGCGTGTGCCTCCAACCCATCACAGCGTCTTTACCTCCTTAACCCGTGACCTGGAACTCTGGCCGCCCCCTGCGGTGTTTCCCGGAAAAGAGCCCGTCCCACCTGGCTTCGTTTCACACGTTACGATCACAGCGAGGGACTGACATCAGCGGTGCCCAGCAGGGCTGAGTGACGGGGCTCTGGACGCGTGACCGGAGATGCCATCCCTCTGTCAGCACCCCCGTGTCCTCGTCCCAGGGCTCACCCCCACTCCGAGGATTTGTCAAACACTGTCCTTCACACTCGAGGTGGCCTCTCCCACCCTGTTGCACGACGAGAAGGTGAAACTGTCTTCAGAGGGAAACATTGCAAAGAAGCTGCGCTTAGCAACGAGGACAGGGCCCCAGTAACAGCAGCGAACCACTGCCGAGTGCCACCAGTGGGCCTGTCTCTGTGCCTCGCAGGGGGCCCGCAGCGGGGTTCGAGGGGCAGGATGCAAAACGGAAACGCAGAGGCCTGGGTGGCACGACACCCACCCCGGCCACACACAGCACGTGCACCGAGTGGCCGACTTCTCACAAGCACTGCACTCCCGGGACAAGGACGAGCAAGCAGGGGCCCCGGAGGTGCCGAGGCTGCGGGCAGGACGGGCTGGAAGCCCTCCGAGTGGAGAAGAGGGGGCGGGCGGGTGGGCCGAGTCTGGCCCAGCGTAGGCTGTCATAGCAGCGGGATGCCCAGAACCCCGCTGTGAGCGCTGATTTAGTTTCAGGAAAACACAATCATTTGTCCCATTAAATTAATGTTGTTAATTTGAAGTTTATTGGTTTTGCAGTTTGTTTTTATTTCATGTATAAATTTGTTTTAGCTTTGTGCTGGAAAAGAACTCTGTGCAGAAGGAATGTGTACCCAGTTTTATGTTTGTACATATTTAAGTAACATTATACTAAACGTGAATTAAGGCAACGGAGAGAAACCACAGCACGTCCCCCCTACATTCCTCAGTGAGGGACATGCACCTCTTGTCCCCAAGGCGCGACCCGCTGGGATGCTCAGGGCCCTTCCCCAGTGGAGCAGGAGGGGAGAAAGTGAGGGGCAGGGGAGGGAGTGCAGGTGGCCTCTCTGACCCCCGGGCTGTCTAAAGGCTGGCAACAGAAGGGCCCCCGAGGTCAGTCCAGCCCTGGCTCCCCTCCTGGCTGCTGCCCCACCCCTTTGCCTTGGCCTGGGGAGCCCTCGGCCATGTCAATATTGATCCTCAGAGTGGCCCTGGCCCAAAGGCAGGGAAGGGGCCTGAACCCAGCGGCTAAGGCCGTGGGGGGGCAGTTATGACCCCTCAAGGCTGTGTGGCCAGCTGACTCCGACAGGGGCTAAAGGCTGTCACCCACTCTGCACCCTCCTCTCCATGTCGCCCCCACTCTCAGGACCGAAAGCAGCAGGCAATCCCTCACACACTCCCCAGGCGCAATTCCACACCCAGACGCCCTCCCAACAGCAATGCGTGTCCACCATCGGCTCAGAGTGTTCCTAGGAGCAGTACGAATAACTGCCCCAGGCCGGGAATGACCGGGTATAGCAGGGCAGCACACTCCTCACCAGAGTGTCACAGACCGCCGACCGGAGCAGACCTCTGTCTGCTGCAGGGGAAGTGACACTGGATGGACCTCACGCACGGCTCCGAGGAAGCAGCCAGACGCACTGAAGTCACGCTAGGTGATTCCCTTGACATGAAGCTCAGAAGCCTGCGAAAGGACCCTGGGGTATTGGAAGGGAGCTGCTGCTTACACTCGGGAGGAGGGAGAGCGTCTGGGTGCCGTACTGTTCTATTTGCTCTGCGCGACGGGGGCTGCACAGGGTCCCACGCCGGCATCCCTGCACGGTGCGCTTAGGACGTGTGCAGTTTCTGCGTCTAGTATGTGTCAAGCACATTTAAAAATGACAGACATGTTATAGTTTGAAACAGAGGCTACAGAGTAAAGAAAACCTATAAAGAGAAAAAAAGTGTTGTGACTCCCCATCAGCTCCCACGTACCTTCCGGTGGGAAGGATCGGGGGCGGGGGGCCACGTGGAGGCCGGGACCTCCCACAGGCCTGACTGGCCCCTGGCGGTGAACCCCCAGGCCCTGAGTGAAGCAGCCCCCAAACGCAGCTGTCTTGCTGGGGGACTCCGGGGCCCTGGGATTCCTCTCCCGCACCACGACTTGAGTGCAGCCCTGCTCTGAACTGTCTCCGGTGGGGCGGGTGGGGGTTGTGCCAAGGACACTCGCTGCTGTTCTGAAGGAAAAGATGAAGGACACAGGCCGTCTGGGTTGGGCAGGGGCCCCTTTGTGACAAGGGACTTCATTATCCTCTACCCTTCCCTGTGACCAGAGCTGTGTGCCCTTTGAGCTCAGTCCCACAGCCTGGACCGCGTAGCCCTCCACTGAGGGCGGGAAGGCTCTTCCAGGGAACTGAGGAGCTTTGCACTGGAACCTCCGGGGGCATCCCCAGATGGCCAGAGGTCGCCCGGTCACTCGGCCTCCCCAGAGTGCTGCTGGGCTGATGCAGTAGCGCCACGATGCTCAGAACATGGAGAGGTCCCACGCCCACCAGCTAGCAAGTCAGTCCACAGGAAGGCCGGGCGCCCGCGCCCTGGCCAGGGCCTGCCTCCCCGGAGCTCCGGGCCCAGTGTGGCCTGGAGATCGCAGCTACAGGGATCTTGAAAGACCCTGTGCGACTCCCGCCGTGGCTCCCAGCCGCCTCTGCTGGCCTGGACTCCTGATGCCCCCCCGCTGCAGCCTTGGCTCTGGTTCCCCACCTCGCCCGCCTGCCGGCCGCATGGGCAGCCTTTCCCTGCTCAGGTGTCCCAGGAGCGCTCTGCCTCTGCTGGAACTTTCTGTCCCGTGTCGCATCAAGGTGATATAGCTTATGCTTCCCACTCTGTCGTGACTCAGACACGTCCTCAATGACGACGCTCCCCCGGCACGCTCTGACGGAGCCAGGGCCTGGTCCCCTGCCTGCCCTCGGCGGCCATCCCGGCAGGGTTGGTGTTAGGGGACCCGTGGGGAAGACTGGAGTGTGAGGAAGCTCTCAGCGGAAGACTGGGCGCCGGGTGCCGGGCTCAGAGGGACCTGTTGGCAGGGAGCCCCCTCCCTGCAGGTCTGCGGGTCACACTCACCTGAAGACCTCCAGCCACCCCCCGACAGCTGGGCAGGGGCATTTCTGAGCTTCAGAGCTGGGACATCAGGGAGGACAGGGGCCTTGCCAACCGTCTGGTCCCTGTTCCTCCTGTGGGTGACCGAGCCAAGGGAGCCTCAGCACCTTGGGCACTAAGAGGCCC
This sequence comes from Trachops cirrhosus, assembly GCA_028533065.1. Taxonomy (NCBI): domain Eukaryota; kingdom Metazoa; phylum Chordata; class Mammalia; order Chiroptera; family Phyllostomidae; genus Trachops; species Trachops cirrhosus. The sequence goes on along the minus strand of CM052546.1, from coordinate 30,578,859 downwards.
CAGGCTCCCAAACCAGGGTGGGGGTGCTGGGCACCATTTCCTAAAGGTGCACCTGCATGCCTGACCCCCGCCCCTGCACGTACCGGGAGGACCCAGACCCTCCCAGCACTGGCCCCCTGCTCAGATCTCGAGGCTGCGGCTCAAGGGCTGCTGTGGGGCGGAGGGCTTGCACAGGGCAGGTCAGTGTCTGTGCAGAAGTTCCCCAGAGCAGACCGTGCCGCCTCTGGTCTCTCGGCATCCTCGGCTGTAGCCAGAACTAGGTCCGGGACGCCTGGTGCGGCGGTGCAGGTTGGGCCAGGCTGGCCACTGCACACACCTCCTAGGAAGTTCAGGGGCCCCTCACAGGGACCCATTGTCCTTGGGGGCTATAAGGACAGTGGCTAGGGTCCCTGTCCCTCCACAATTCATGTCCACCCAGAATTTCAGAATATGACCTTACTTGAAAATGGGGTCTTGGCAGGTGTAGTTACTTAAGGACCTGGGCCTGGAGTCATCCTGGATTTAGGGTGGGCTCTAAGTCCCGTGACTGGTGTCCTTGTACTGAGCAGACACAGACTAAAAGGCCATGTGGGACGGAGGCAAAGCCTGGAGTTGCATTGCTGAATACCAGAGAACACTGGGAGCTACCAGGTCTGGAAGAGGCTCCTCCCCTAGCACCTGCGGAGGGCGTGGCCCTGCCCGCACAAGGATTTTGGATCCGGCTTCCTGGACTGGGAGACACAAATTCACGTTGTTTTGAGTTGCCTCGTGGCAATTCAATGCGGCAGTCCTAGTAATACTACACAGGGGCCGTTCTTGAGTTCAGGGGCAAACCAACCCACAGCACCCCCAGCTCTGTGTGTGGCCACTGCTCTGACCTTGGTCAATCCTCTCAGTGCCCCGCCTGGGCCTCTGCCAGCCTGGGGAGGAAGCACAGGAGGGAGGAGACCTTGAAATCTCCAGCCCGGCTTGGTCCTGCCCACTCAGAGTGGCTCAGAGCCCTCTGCCTGGGAGCCCAGGCATGAATATGGATGAGCTAAGTTACTGAAAGCATCCCAAAGTCCCAGCCAAGGTCCATGCCACTCGGGAGTGGCCTGGGCAGCAGTGCAAACAAGGCATGAAAGTCACCCCCACCTGCTTGGAAATGGGGCCCACACAAAGCTCCCCGTCCTGAAGGGGGACTCAAGGCTCCCCCACCAATGGGTGGCTCCCCGGTGGTGGAACCGGGGCTGCCTGGTCTTGCCCGGCTCAGCACAGTGCCTGGCACCCCATGCCCCCAAGCCGGGGGTCTTACTCAGCAGCTGGCCACCACATGCAGAGTGCAATCTACCCTCCGTCCTTTGTGAGAGCCTCCCGCTGACAGAGCCCCTTCACCACCTTCCTGCCACCTGAACACAGCCTCGCAGGTGCTGTGTCCTCTGCCAGGGCTGAGTCCTGTGATGGCTCCTTCTCATCTTTTACGTTATCCTGCAGAGGGGCGCCCTCACCCTGCCACTGCCCGACCTAGAATGGGTAGCCACTGTTTCCTGACTCTCCCCAAAGACAGTACGCTCTACGAGGGCAGGAACCAGGTCTAGTTTTGTTCACCACCGGGCTCAGCGGCCCGCCCAGTGCCTGGCACGCAGGGCACACTGGGTGGGTGCTGGCGGGTGAGCGGTGAGGCTGGCACACTGCTTCTCTGGGTGCGGGATGCCCCTGGGAGGCTCTGAGTGTGGGGGGCGGTGGTTACCCACTCCTGCCTCTCCCACCAGCCCCACCTCCAGAGCCTCTGCCTGGTGTTTGTGATCTGATGGTCATGAACCCAAAGTCCCCAAAAGACCCCTGCTGACTGTTGCTTGGAACCTTCTTTCTAGGAAAATTCTCCCAGTTCGCTCAGATTTGGGAGGCCAAGAATGGCAGTAATGAAAGCTAACTGCCCCTGAGCACCCTGCCATGCACTGGCCAAGCCCTCTACACACACTGTCCCTCCAGCCCTCAGAATGGGGGGTCCTATGAAGCAGTTGGTTGCGTGACTCCCGTCGTACAGATGAGGAAACTGAGGCTCGGAGAGGGAGGCAACCCAGCCCTGCAGGAGCTCCCTGAGCTCCTGCTGCAGCCCTAGTCTGGGCTTCTCCCGAGACCTGAGCTGACTGCCTGGGATGCAGTAGAAGGTGGAAGAGCAGGATGGGACTGGGGGCTGAGGGAACAGGGTGGTGGGGACCCCTCTCGTCTCGTGACCTGCCGGCTGAGGGCCCCTTACCCTGGTACTCGGCTTTTCCACAGCATGGTTGGGTCTCCAGGGGGCAGGACAGAGACCACATGGGCTGGGGACTTGGTCGGGATGCCTGGACCACACAGCGGTGGCCAGCATTGCACTCCATGGGTGGCTGGCGAACCTGGGCCTGGCTTCCAGACTCTGGTCAGGTCAGAGCCTGGTCTATTGGGTAGGGGGCACTGGACAGGAATGTTGGGGCACATCTTCCCCTGCAGCATGAATTTACAGAGCACCCACTACGTGCCAGGCCCCACTCGGGCTTTGGGGAACGGGAGGTGAGCAAGTCCAGATGAGGAGAGACTGGGGCAGGGAGGAAATGCTCGGCGGGGCATCTGCTGTGTCCTCAGAGCTGTCGCCCTGCGCAGGGGCACTCAGGCTGAGTCTGAAAAGACTCAGAGGGTAGGTGGGACCCGGGGAGGGGGTTCTAAGCAGGGGACTCAGTGGGTGCCCTGCTGTGGGTTCGGATGAGCAGTGGCAGGAACGCCAAGCCACTTGCTCAGGATGTGGTGGAAATTCCTTAAACGTGTGGGGCCTGAGAAGTATGGCACCCCGCGCGCACCCCGCGTGTCCTGGGATGGGGGAGCTGCGGCCATGGGGGGGAGAAGCTGTGCATTCTGGCCTCCTGCCAGCCTCCACGCGCGTTGTCGAGTCCCACAGATATTTGCGGTGTAACTGAATCCAGAACTGGGAAACTTGAAGTGCGTGTAATCCCATCAGCGGGGGACTGTTTCCTTCCCACCTGTGAGAGGTTAGAGGCTCAGGAGTGGTATCTAAAGGTAGAAGTTGGGGCCCTGTGCCCCAGAAGGTGTCCCCTCTCCATGCCTGAGACTAGGGCTGTCCCTGGGTCCCCTCAGCAGACACCCGAGTCACTGTGCCCGTGGGTGCAACCTGCTGATTCTGCCCGGCCAGTGGGACCTGCCCGCAGCCCTCGCCTGGGCTCTGGCCCGTTAAGCTAGGGCTTCGCCACACTTGCTCTAGCGCTCCGAGCCCCTGGGCCCCCCTCCTGCAGGGCCTGTACGGGCCTCATTACCATGAGGAACAAATAGCCCTTTGCCAGGAAGACAATTTTCTCTAAACAAACACTGCAGTCTTGCAAGTCTCATCTGACATCTGCTTCTTCTCAAAGAGCCAGCAGGTGACACTCCTCAAGTTCTGCGAAACGGTCACAGAGCAGAGGGGCACGGAACACCGGTTGGCACGGGGCTGGGGCCCTGGGCGGGAGGGGCACCCCTGTCAGAGTACTTTGCTCTCTCACAAGGTCACCGAGAGACCTGCTGCCTGCCTCTGAGGACAGCTCAGCAATGACAGACGTGGGTGGAGGGAGGGGCCCACACCATTTGTCCCCTACAAGTTCATTGCAGAAGCCCTCCCTGGGGGCCTTTGGGGCCTGAGCCCAGCTGGTAGGGGCATGTGTACGCAGGTGGGGTCGCTTCAAGGCTTTAACAGGGCCAAGCCGTGCCTCGAGGGTCCAGCTCCGAACTGGCCCTCAGCTTTCCAAATGGTGAGTGACTCGGGCCCTGTCTTAGAAAACTGCATCCCCTGGGAAATGACACATAAAACAAGACAAGTTACCGAGGTGCCACCGGTGAAGATTCTACTTCAGGGTCCAGATGCAGAAGGGCAGCCTGCCCTCAAAGTCTCTCTCTGCCTCGCTCCTCCCACATGTCAGACACCAGTGGTTCCCTCCCCCCACAGACCGGGGTGGCAGAAGTCCAGGTGAGGAATTCTGGGTGTTGCTTGCGGGGGGAGGGCGGTGAGGGTGATGGAGAGCAGGCCCTGGAGGCGTTTGGCCGGAGGTTACAGATGGAGCTGGGGGCATTCACTAGAGGGCGGTGGGAAGTGCCCGCACGAGGCAGGGGAGGCTGCGCAGACATGGCTGCCAGCGCTTGCCCTGGTCCACCCCGACCATCCGCACCCTGGGAGAGACCGTTTGCGCATCTCAAACCCCAAGCACACCTTCAGGGGCAAACCTCCCTCGTCCATGCCCCCAGGTCAGACTGCTGCTAATCAAAGTGTTGCTGAGCAGGTCATTAAAAACTCTTCCTATGCCTGAGCCTGCTGTGCGGTTCCTTCTCGATGAGTGTCCTGGGGAAGGAGGTGGGTCACGTGAGACGGAACAGACCCGCCTTTGGAATCTGCGGCCGAGGCCCCTGCAGGTGTGGGTAGCATCCCTCTGATTCAGCACCCCACCCTTGCCTCCTCCTCTTCCCCCACCACACACCTGCGAAGACACAGCCCCCCCACAGCTCTGCTTCGCATGCCGTGCACTGTAACTGCTTGGGACCCCGCCTCCGCTTTGGGCTCTTGTTCTTTTACTAAATGCTGGCCAGCCCTCCTGGACATGACTCAGGCATGAGACCTAGATAATGACCCCACCTGCCAATCTCCTTCCTACTTCCTGCTTTGAAGTGGTCAATAAACCAACACTCTAAAACCTGAGAGGAGATCCAGTGTCAGATGCCGGGGAGATAGCTGAATCAGACACAGTCCCTGCCTCCTTGAACAAATGAACTTTTTTGGGCGGTGAGGGGAGGTACCACGAAGAGAGCACACAGAGCCATGGGAGGAGATGGGCTGGGCAGTGTCAGGGCCCTGTTGACAGGCCGGCGGGGGCATAAGGCCTCAGGAGTGGGCAGGGGCTTCAGACTCAGTGAGGCAGGAAACGGGGAGCCAGCAAAGGCTCTGGAGCCTGTGAGCTCGGGGAGCTGGGCGATGGGGCGGGAACCCCGCCGGCAGCCCCGCCGCCAGCCTGGGGCCCGGGCGGGGCCCAGCACTGAGTGGGCACTGAGTCGCCCAGGCAGGCTGCCCCACTGTGCCTGGCCGGTTCACGAGGGACGGGAGGTCTGCGCACGCTCACCTGCCCTGTAGTTACAAACAGGCGGAGGCCTGTTTGAGAAGAGAAAGAGAAGGCGGGAAATATTTATGAACAACAAGAGGAAAGAGGGGACCAGGGGCAGCCCTGGTGGAGTCGGGATGCTGAAACCCTGTGGCGGTGACCCCCTCCGTGTGGGACAGCGCTTGGCCAAAGGAAGGAAGCAGAATGAGGTTGGAGCCAGAGCGGCCAGGTGCCGGCCTGGCAGGGACCCCGGCCCTTCCCCAGAGGCTGCCTCTGGCACAAGGCTCTCCTGCCCCCTCCCTCGGCCCCAAAACTCACCCTCGCAACTACCACGGAGTAGGATCTGAACTCTCACATTGTCCCCTGCACAGCTGCAGGGGGTCGTTTCCCAGTGTCCTCCACGCCCCAGGGTAGGAGTGCCGCCACCCAGGGAGCCTCCCCGACCCTCCCGCTCACTGGATCTTCCTCCCCCAGACGTGGCCTTCAGGTGCCCTGGTTGCATGCAGCCCAGAGCCACCGGGCACAGCTGGGGCCTGGGACATCCCAGCAGCAGGACAAGCAGGGGCTGCACCAGGGCCAGGCGAGGACTCCGTGAGGCCTGCCGTTTGGGCCCTCGCACTCGCGGGGTGAACTGCGGCCCTGAGCGCCGGGTCCTGGGGAGGGAGCCAGATCCGCAGCCCTATCGCTCAGGGCACCCATGACTCAGGTGGGCGGAGAGCACTGCCCTGGGTGTCAGAGCACTGCAGACACCCCCCTGCCCTGACCCCTCCCCGGCCTGTGCTCACAGAGCTCGCAGCCTGGGGCATGCATGACACGGTCACAGCGCGAGGCTGACTGCCCCACGTTCCTGGGTATGAGGCCAGGCAGTGCTCGGGAGCCTGGGGTCTGACCCCTTGCTACCGGTTCCTGACTGTGCCACCTTGGGCAGATCCCCTACCTCTGCGGGCCTCGGTTGCTTCTTCTACAACTTGGTAGTGATAACAGGACCAGCCTCAGAGACCGTCTGGGGGGACTTAACATGTGGTAAGCCCCATGCACTGTGCCAGGCTCATGGCAAAGCCCTGATGGCTCGTGTCACGGCCAGGCTGGGACACGGGCCCTGCGACTGGGCGAGACCGCCCGGTCTCCAAACTCACGGGTGTAGAACCCTGGTGTCAAGGCCTAGATGTTTTTAGAGATCTCGTTTTCACGGAGTGCATTTTAATACACATCCGCCCACTGCAAGTTAATCACCTCTCTAGTCTTGACAGAAATGTTCCTTCTCACCCACAGGCTATGGTTCAAAAGGGCTTTCTTACTACTTTTTTTTTATTAAAAAAACCCACTCAGAGAAGCTGCTGTGTGAGTGGGTTAAGGGCACAGCCCGGTGAGTTCAGGACAATGGCGGGTGGCGGGGTGCTGACTGCTCCTGAGCTGTGTGGCTGCTCAAGGCCACATCCTGGCACAGGGCCTCCCTCCACCCCGGAGCAAGGAAGGGCCAGAGCGAGGGGCATGGGGACGGCCGGCCCTGGGGAGAAGGACCCTGACGAGCAGCGGGCCTGCGGCTGCTCTGCGGAGACCGTTTGGCTCCGTGTGTTTTCACTCCCATGTCTGCGAGCGTCTGCAGCCCCGGGACACGACAGTCCCCTTCTCGCTGCCTGCAGACCACGGCCCTCCTCCAGGTGAGAGCCGAGCGCTTTTAATCCCACAGAAGGAAAACCTAATTCGAGAAGTATCGATTTTAAATTTCTTTCCATCTTCTTCACTTAAAACCAATCCCTCCCTCTGGGCAGTCCCTGCTTCCCAGGGCTGGGCGGACTGGAGACCACAGCTCTGCAGACACAGGGCTGACACGGGCGCTTCTCAGGCAGAGTCCTCGGAGCCGCCTGGGGTCTCCGTGTTCCAGGGGAAGGGAGGCGGTGCGGTGCGGCACAATGGCACGCACCTTTCTGAAATTGGCGTGGGTTTGGGGACTCGGCCCGGGCTTGGGCCTCGGATGGGCAGCGTGTGGGTCACTTCCTCTGGCCCTGCCTCTCCTCTGCCCAGAGCTCTGGATGGCTGTCCCTGGCCTGGCACTGGAGGGCCATATGCTCTGGCCGACCTCACCACTGTGCTCCTGCCCATGGGGTGAGCGCAATCTGGGGGCTGGGATGACAGTGGGCCTTTGGAAGCTGCCCGGTCTGAAGCTGCAGGGCAGAGCAGGACGGAGCTGGGGGTCACATGTCATAGCCTGGCCTGTTGGCCCAACTCTGACCGTCCCACCATTGGTCTGTCCAACTTCAGTCCCGCCTCGTGCAGACCAGGCACGCAGCAGGTGCTTAATTAACGTTGAATGAATGGATAGCCTTGAACCCTCTCTCCTGACCCCTCTTCTAAACCTTTCTACTGTCTCCGGGTAGAGCTCTTTCCTTCTCTCTCTGCCCATTCATGGGTAGCATTCTTCTTTTTTTAAAAGATTTTATTTATTTATTTTAGAGCAAGGGGAAAAGAGAGAGAAAGACAGGGGGAGATAAACATCAATGTGAAAGAGAAACATCGATCGGTTGCCTCTTGTATGTGCCCAAGACCCAACCCACAACCCAGGCATGTGCCCTGACCAGGAATCAAGCCGGTGAGCTTTCACTTCGAGGCCCAACACCCAACCCGCCAAGCCACACCGGTCAGGGCACATCTACCATTCTTAGAGCCCAGCTGAAGCCATCTGCTTCCAGGAAGCCTGCCGACCTTCATGACGTCCCTTGGCCCTCGACAGTCAGATCTCCAGGTTTAACCCTGCACAGCCACACACTGCCTGCTGCCCACGCGCCTCGTTCCCGGTCAGGAGCCCGGAGTGCAGGCCCTGGGCCACCGCTTCCTCCTGCTGGGGGCACACCTGCCGTTGGGGTACCTGTCTCCCTGCTGGCCCGACTCCTGGGCAGCCCAGCAGCCTGTCCTGGCACGGATGTGGCCTCGAGCCTGCCCTTTTGCCCCCAGCGCGGACCAAGGCTCAGCACCAGCCCTGGGCTGCTAATGCCACGTGACAGCTCCGTGGGGGTGGAGGTGTAGTTCACGGGCACAGCCAGGCACAGAGTTATTTATTTCCACTTTCCTTGGCCATGCGTTCACTGAATGAGAAACAAAAATGGAGCGATGGCTGCTGAAACAAAAAGAATTTTGTCTCAATTGCATTTATATTCAAATGCATGGAATAAATTTCAGAGCCCTCCTGAGTGTGCCAGGAGCGGGCCTGTGTGCTGGGGGTGCCACCCCCTTCCGTCTGTCCCCAAGAGGGCAGCCGGGATGAAAAACGAGGCCTCCGCACATCCTTACAGTCGGTCTGCTGGCAACCACGTCGGCGATGCCCCGGGAGGCACCTGTCCTTGGGGCCGAGTGGGCCCCTCGCAGAGGCGGTTCGGGAATTAATTATCGAAGAGCACAGCCCGGGACCGGAGGAGGAGAGTGAGTAAGACGGGATTTTATCTGCCCGCGCCAGGCAGAAGCAGGTGGGACCGTTCGCGCTCCAAATGACCAGGATGTTTACAGCCCCATCAATCAGAGGGCGCAGCCGGCGCCGCTCGCCCTCCTGCGCTGGCACCGGGCCAGCCGCGACCAGGGAGTGGATGGAGGAAGAGCTCCCTCGAGGCCATCCGGAGGCCCGCCAGCCTCCTCCGTGGCAACAGGGGCCTCGAGTCTGAGTCTTTCTCATCACCCAGCATTCTCCCTCCTGGCCAGGCAGCAGCCCTTGGGGAGGTGGTTCCACCTGAGCTAGGGGGGCCCAGGGAGTCATCTGTGGACCCTGACATGGATGTCGGAGGCCCCTGGAATTTAGCCGTGGATACCACAGCTGGGCCTTGGCCATGAGGGAGGCCGAGCAGGAGACGCAGGAAGGGAGGCCTGTGGCCTCAAACAGCTCCCCGCCCCCAGAGCGCCCCTAGAGAGTTCTGAGGACCAGCTTGCCCTCCACTCAGTGGTCACGGCCACGCCTGGGCCTACATGGGCCAGGAGATGGGTGTCTGAGGCTCCAGACACCTGCCCTTCACCTGTGCGGTCTCTTGCTTGCACCTGGTAAACCCACACCTGGGCTCCTTTTTGTTCAAGGCCACCCTGCGGGGACCCCGCTGCCACGCCCAGGCCCTGGCTGGGTGGCCGGCCAGCCTGTCAGCAGGTCTCGGTCCGGGCCCAGCAAGCCCTCAGCGGGGGGCATCCCACCCTGGTGCCACTGCCCCGGCCTGCGGTCTCTCCACGGGGCCCTCAGTGGCCCCCTCCTGCTCGCCCGCAGACGTGCAGCTTCTCAAAAGCCCTCTCACCCCCTCGGAGGCCCTTGGCAATCTGAGGACGAGGACATTTCATTCAATGGAAAAGGGGAAAGTACACCAGTGAGGTGGGCTGGGGGTGGGTGGGAGATGTGGTCACACTAAGTGTATAGTGCCCACAAGTAATGACCAAGGTGACGCTGGTTGGGGGGGTGCTGAACACCTGTGGCTAGGAACCTGGTGCCTGGAGGTGTGGGTGGGGCGAGGCCCTCCGGAGGGGGTGCCCCTGAGGAGAGAAGCACGTTCCGGCGTCAGGAAGGCCTGCCGTTCTGTGAGGTTTCACTGGGACACAGCCTCCCTCGTCGGTCTGCGGCGGCTGCTGTGCCGCAGTGTCAGGGAGAGTTGCGACAGAGGCTGATGGCTTGCCTGCCTAAAGCATTTGCTACCCAGCCCCCTACAGAGAAGTGCAAGAGGCTGGCAGAGGAGAGGGCTCGCTCGTGGAGGAGTTGAAGTGGTGGACAGTGAGCGAGCACCTCAAGGAGAGGGGCTGTGGCCGCGGGCCCAGAGTAAAAATGTGAGAAAGCTGAGGCGAGTCCATTGGACATGCTACAACTGCAGGCTGCGAGTGGCCCCTGTTGGTCTCAGTTTGCTCATGTGAGTGCGTGTGCGGTGCAGGTGGCGAGGGAGGTGGACGGGCCTTGGAGGGAGGAGCCAGGGGTGGGGTAAGGCCATGGGGTCGTCGAGACAAGACCACCCCTTTATGGTGCTCGGCTATTTCAGGACGGGAGGTGGGGGTACGTCGTATGTGGGGCAATTGGCAAACCCTTCTATATCCGACCAGAGCCTTGAAAACTTTTCTGAAATACTGGAGTCTGCTTTCCTACCTTGGTTACAATTGCCTAGCCAACTTCCCAGACTCGGCCTTGCCAGGCCTTGAGTCCGCGCCCAGGCCGCGGACAGGGGCGTGCAGGGAGAGGAGAGAAGCAGCACAGGGCAGAGCCTCGCTGGCCATGCAGCCCTGGCCCTGGCCCTTGTCTGGGCCGACCCACCCGTTCTTTCCCCGTCTTGTGCCCACTTTTCTGCACCAGAGCCCAGGACACAAGCCTTCCTGGTCACGGCTTCGCCATGCAGGCTCTTCTGACTCGTAGCTTCTAGCCCTTCCTCCTGGTGCTGTGCCAGCCTCGGGGTCCTCTGTGTGGTCCCAGAGCTCAGTCTGCCAGGCCTGGCCCCGGTTCCCCGCCTCTGGACACTTCCCTCCCTGTTCCCCGTAGACGTGCTCTGGGTTGTCCACCCCACCTGGCACAGCGGAGCCCAGCGGCCCCTCCAGGAGGGGTCCTGCCGCCCCCCAGCCTCCTAGAGCGAGCCCTATTGAATCAACACAGTGGTGCCCCAGCCAGGCCCGGGCCGGTCCGTGAAGCCAAAAAAAAAAAGTGTGAAGTAGCAAACTCATCATTTGAAATCTCACGTTCCCTGAAATGAGATGATTCCCATTAACCAAACACCTTCATTTTCAGAAAAATCCATGTTCACAGCTTGCTCTATAGAGTCTACCCCCACAAGTGATGATTTATATTTTATTACAAGGTGAAAGAGACAAAAAAAAAAATCTCACAAGGAAAAAAAAAGCCCACGGACTCCTTAAAGCAGCTCCCAGGGCATTTGATTTAAAGGGACATTGTCATCGTTAATGTGTTCATCCAGAGGAATTAGAGAGCACCGCCGCGGTAACTCACAGGCTGCTGATTTAAGGGGCAGCCTCTGCGCTCTGGCTTCACTGCATTTCCCTTTTTATGGTTCCAGAGAGTATTTTTCTGAGAGATAATAATGTTAGGTGATATTTCTCCTTTGTCATGTGGAGGCCCAAGAAGAAAATTAAAATAGGCCCCTTTGCTCCCCCACCCTCGGAGGCCAGGCCACAGACGGACGGAGGAGGACTGTCAGGGGCCGTCCTGACATTTCATCTTCCCAGGGCCCCACGGCGATCCTCCTCAGGGGCAAGGAGGCAGGAAAGCCACTCTGGCCCACAGGGAAGATTCAGAATGATCTTTCCCTGTTCAGCTCCTGCATTCCCTCGACTCCCCGCCGCCCCTCCCACGCATGACCACGAGAACCTCTTAATATCATCCCTTTTGGTGGCCCTTTTCTGCTCCCGCTGCTGCCTCCATGTTGGGTCTCCATCGCCTCCCGAGTCCCCTAGCCTGCACTGTCTCCTGTGGGTGTCTGCAACTCAGGCTGGCTTTGACCACGGCCCTCCCTGCTTCCCTGGTCTCCCCAGCTTCCTTGACAAGCCTAAACCCTGTGGTCTGGACCTGGGGGCCTGTGGCAGACACTGTTTTGTGTTTCCAGAATTGGTTCTTCCTTTCTCTCCTGAGGCCACAGCTAGACTACATTTCCCAGCTGCCCCTGCTGTCAGGGGTGGCCATGTGACTGAGTTCTGGCCAATGGGATGTGTTGGAAGGGATGTGCAAAAGTCCTTGATGGATTCCCCAAAGATCTGTAAGATCTTTTACCCTCTCCATCTATATACTGGCCAGGCGCAAAGCATCCAGTAAAGGAATTCAGCCCTATGAGACAGCAGAGCCACCAAAACAAAGATGCCTGGGTCCCTGTGTCACCGCGTGGCCACAAATTGAGCCCCGGCATTGAACTGTTACGGGAAGGGGGCGTAAGTCTAGACTGTGTTAGCCCCTGAGACCTGGCATTGTCAGGGCTGCAGTCCGCCTCCCCTGACACCAGCCCTTGCTGCTCTGGCTCTGTCTTCCCCTCCAGCATCATCTTCTGTTTCTCCCTTGCTTGTCCATGACTAAGGGACAAATTGGCCAGCCAAATGGCGTGGGGCCCTCCTGTCTCTACCCTTTTGCTTAGTCTGTTGTCTCTGATGGGGATGCCTTTCCCTACTCCCACGTCTGCCTATGAAACGCCACCCATCCTTCTCCGAAGACTTCGGCATCATTTTGGTCAGAGGTCTTACACCCTCCTCAGTTTCCGAGTCGGCCTTTTGGCAAGCATCTCATAGCCTTTTCGCCTCGTCTCTGCATGTGCTTCTACTTCCTGGAGGAGAGCTAATTCCTTGGGGGCAGGGAGCAGACACCACTTGCCCAACTCGCCAATGTGGAGGGTGTGCCGTGTGGTGGCACCGTGTCCACTTGGGAGGTCAGCTCTGCCACCACTTAACAACCCTTTGGTGCCTCAGTTTCTCTCCTTTGAAATGGGAATAAAAAGGACTCCACCTCCTTGAACATGCTCCCAGGGAGAGATGGAAATGCCCATGCGTGCTCCAGGGACCACCCCACCTTGCCGCCGTCACCGACTGATTCCAGATCACTCCCCGTTCCCGTCTCTGATGATCGTGGCTTCTGGCTGATGACTGCCTCTGGGATGCTCCTCCTGTGTTAGCCCTGGGTGACGCAAACACCCCAGTGCGTTTCCCTGCCAACTCCCCACCTCACCAGCCCTCCCCCTGATGACTCAGTCCTGGAGTCTACGTGTTGTCATTACAAATAACAGTGTCCTGAAAAACCTTCGCTTCAGGCATCCTGCTCTCTGACCACTGTTGGGAACCGCCCTGCCTGGTTTCAGAAGCTGTAACCCCCACCAAGGCTAAGGTTGAGCGAATGACCTTGGACCGTAAGCCACCAAGGAGACAAAAGCTTATCTCTGTGGCAGCAGCACTGCTTCTGCTCCTCTTTCCATAACTGGCCCCCAATGCTTGGTCAGTTAGCCAATGACCGGTAAGATTCCCCAAGGGAGGAACGACCTAAGACAGGCATGATCACGTGGGAGGCCCCCAAGGAAGGACTTTGGGGGGTACAGCAAAAGGAGGTGATGGACTCTCACCCCTCGGCTTTGACAAAGACTGAGTCCTCATTCTGTCTGGGAGAAGTCTCCTAATCTCTTGGCTGCCTTACTTCCCTTGCTCCACCTAATCCTGAAACAATGACAGAGGGTGGTGCAGCCCTGTACTGGAAAGAGCGGGTTCCCTGGGCGATCAGGCCTAAGAAAGAATGCATAAAATCCCGTGAAACCTGCTTTGTTTAGAAAGCTCTCAATTAAATGATAAGGGTCCAAGCAAGAAGTGAGTTTGTTCCTCAAAGCTTTACAGCTCTTTAGCTATCTGACCCTGACTCAAAATAGGCCCTCAGAGTTCTTTGTTATCTATTGTTTGATCCTTATTGCCTGACAATGATTAATGAGCTTTATCTGTAATCCTGTGCAAATGAACCCAATAAAAGCCCATTGAGGAACAGGCTCCTGGCCCTTCTCCTTTGAGAGATTGGCCAC
>CM052546.1:30481917-30565198 GCA_028533065.1 Trachops cirrhosus | reverse complement strand
TGCCCTGTGGGTGGAGCCCCCCCACAGACCACCAGGTCAGAGACCTGCTCTCTGACCACCTCCCACCTCCTCTGGTGTGTTCTCTCTGATATCCAAACACTGACAATTCTCCAACTCCACTGGGACCTACAGTCTACTGACCAGCCATTTAACGGCGTCACGCCCTCCACGATGACACTTCCTTCTCACCCAGCATCAGTTCAGTGGGATTTCCATCACTGGGATAGTACCTTGCACATGCCCTCAGTCCCCTGCCCCTCTTGGCACAACCTGGCCCGGGTTAAACCTGTCCGTGGACTCTGTGCCGGCATCTGTGTGGCTGAACGTGGCTGGGGAAAGCACCCACCCTACCGACTGGTGTGCCTTTGAATTCATGACTGTGGGCCTCAAAGGGGCCCTTAACTCAGCCCAGGGGCCACACTGCCTTCTCTCCATGTGGCCACCCTTCCACTTTCCCCGACAATCCTTCCAGACCTTCTCTTTCTTCACCCTCCACCTCTCTGCCTCCATCCTCACTCTCAGCCGTGGCCTTGCTTCCTGACACACTGAGCAAACACACATCCACTCAGGCTCCTACTACACCTCCCCCTGTGCTCACGTGCTAGGCTTCTCTCCTATTAACATGGATCTACCAGCCACTCTGTACAGCAACCCCTCCCCCTGGGCGCTAGGTTCCCCCTGCCCTAACTACTCTAAGAACTCGCTCCAGGCACGCCACCTCTTCCTTCCACAGCGTCAGTCTCCCCCTTTCTACATCATGATTCCCATCAACACAGATGTGCTATTACCACCTCCGCCTGCTACCTTGCAGCTGCTGCCTGCCCCTCTGCTCTTCTTCCCAGCAGGCCCCCCAGCCGAGGGCTCTGTGCCCAGGTTCCCCAATTCTTCTCTGCCCACCTTCTTACTCTTAAACCCATTCCAACAAGGCTTTGGCACTGCCTCCCATGTCATTCTGTGGAAACTGCTCTTCAAGGTCATCGAGACCTCCAAACGACCAATCTGAGGTTCTCTTTTCTGTGCTCACCTTTGCTGGCCTCTCGGTGGCATTTGGCTCAGCTGATCACTTCCTGACTCATTTTTGTCTTGACTTCCAGGACAGCACACTGGCCTTGCTTCCCTCCCATCTCTCTGGAATCTTCGTGTTCTCTTTTGCTAGCTCTGCCTCATCTCCTGACTCTTTCACACTGGGGACTCTTTGGGCTCGGTCTTGGAGAGTCTTCCCCAGCTACACTCACCCACTTGGTAACCTCATCCAGCCCCACAGCTTCAAACTCGGGTGGTGGCTAAGGGCTTCCAGATCTCCACCTGCAGCCTGCCCTCTCCCCTGAACTCCGTCTTGGACATCCAAGTGCCTATTCGATGCTGCCACTCAGGTGTCTGATAGGCATGTCACACAGAGTATGCCCCCAAATTAACCCCCGAGCTTCCCCACCAAGTCCACTCTACCCACAGTCCTCTCCATTGCTGTCCGTGGCAGCCCCGTCCTTCCAGTCCTTGTGCTGAAACCTCAGAGTCATTCTGGACGCATGTCTTTCCTGACAACCACGCCCGACCCGTCAGTAAACCTCTTTGGCACCACCATTCAAAACACACCCATGATCTGACTCCTCCCCACAGTTAGTCCCCCACCCTCCTCTTGGTCACTGTCGTCTCTCAGCGGGATCATCGCAGCAGCCGCCCAACTGACAGCTTGCTCCCGCCCTGGCCTGCGACAACAGCTGTCTTTCCTTAAAACCACAGCCCAAGCGGTTCCTTTAAAGCATGAAGTCAGATAATGCATGTTATTCCTCAACTTGACACCCTCCAAAAGATTTTGTTTTACCCAGTGTGAAACAAGTCCTTACCCAGGCTTCTGGGGGTCTCTCGGACCCCGATTACCCCTCCTTCCCATGCACCTCCAGCCACCAGACCTTACCTGAGGGCCTGAGATGTGTCTTCCCCAGGTGACCTTGAGGTTAGTGCCCTGACTCACCTCAACCCGTGGCTCAGATGGCCCCTCCCTGGTGAGGCCTTCCCTGGACTACCGGCCTTAAATTCTGGGGCCCACTTGCTCACTGCCGGCTCCTGTCCTGCCTCCCCCCTTCTCTGTGTTGTCCTCAAAAGCACTTCTCTTGGTCTCATCTATGTTTCTGTTGTTATTTATCTGTGGCCCCTCACCGGGAGGCAAGTTCCACGAGAGTGAGGATTTCTGGTGGAAACCTGCAGAATCTCCCCACCTAGAGCCAGGCCTGTGGGAAGTGCCTGTCATGGGAACGACCAGGTCCTCCTCCAGGGCTAAGCGCTTCCACCTGCAGACCAACCCCGGGGGGCTGGGGGTGCAGGCTCAGGTGTGGGTTCGCTCAGGGGTGCCCCTGGGCCCAAGAGGGCGGCGCGCAGCGGCCTGCCTCTACGGCCTCAGGAGGCCCTCCAGAGTCGGCCACTGCGCCCTTGGATGGAAAACAGTTCAGAGAAAGGCTCTCTTCAGGAGCCAAGAGGAGAATTTTTCATGCCAAGTAGCATCATTAAAGAACTGCTTTGCACACGCATTCTATCCCATATGTGGGATCTCAAAGCATGTTGCAAACGTGTATTAATTCAGTTTTACAACATCCCTGCCAGACAGGGGAGGACTCGGTCCCCTGATTAGAGAAAGTTCACGTGGTCCAATCGGGCACAGTGCTGAGTGCGGAAGCCCCAGGGTGCCGGGGCGGAGGAGGCACTCCTTGCGGTCCTCCAGCCGAGAATCAGCCTCGGCTCAGACGTGCTGCTGGGGGTGCTGCCGCCACAGCCTCGGTTTGAATCCGGGTCCCAGCTGGGTGACCTCGAGCAAGTTCCTTAATCTTTCTGTGCCTCAGTTTCCTCAACTCTAAAACGGAGATAAATGGTATGACCTTTTCATAGGGGTGTTGTCACTAGGTAAACTATGATAAACTTGTTTACAATCAATAAATGTGATCAGTAATGACAAATGGAGCAGAGCCACTGGCTGCCCGCCTCCTACCCAGAAAGACCATGTATCAATAAGCCCTGATCCTGTCCACGCACAGCCCGCAGAAGCCCAGGGCTGGACGCATGGAGCCTCAGCCAAGTGGGTCCTGCCCACTGGGGAGGAGGGCCCCCTGAAGCCCCACGGCAGTCCCTCGCTACTCTGCTGGGTGGGGCCAACTCTAGAAGCAAGGGTGCTCCGGGTGGTCCGGCCTTCGGGGGGTCAGGATGTTAGGAGTGGGCAGGGTTGGGCCTCCTCAGCACACTCCCTTCCCCCCCACCAGTACCCACAGGCCGACACTTGCCCAGTTTGAGCCAGCCAAGGGGCCTGCTGAAACAGGTGGGGGTCGAACGCGCCTAGATTACTCAGCGGCGGTACAGCGCAGCTTGGGCTCTGGAGCCGGACTCTGGGTTCCGATCCTGACCTGCAGCTCCCAGCTCTGAGATGCGGCAGGTTACTCCAGGGCTCGGTGTCTTCCGGCCTGTCTTTGTGCAAAGGGGGTCATGGTGGGCTCCCTCACGGACGCTGTGAGGACCAGTGAGTTCACTGAGAAGGGTGCCACGGCACAGGGTGATCGCTCAGTAAGCCCCTGCTATCGGTGCTGGCACTGTCACCCAAGACGAAGGAAGTGGCTTCAGGAGCAAGCTCTGAGCCACGTCGTGGGCCCTGAGCTGCTCGGCTGGGCCCTGAGCCTCCCCACAGTGCACTCACGAAAGGCTTCCCTGTGGTGGGTCCTGAGCTATGCCTCAGTAAGCACCTCGCAGACAGGGAACAGGGCCAGGCCTGCCACGGTCACCACAAAGGTTTGTGGTGACAAACAGAAAAAGAACAAATCAGAACAGCCCCTCCATTTTTCTAAGTACGACTCACCACCCCGAGCAGGAAAGGGGAAACCACGCACCCCAGCCGGTTTATTTGCTCAGCTGGAACGGCAGTCCCCGAGGCCCGTGCCCCCCAGGCTCCCTTCAGGTGTGGCCACCGTTCTCTGTCCAAACCCTGTGGGCACCTCGCCAGCCAGCAGGGCTCTCTGGGGGAAGACAGGTGAGCCCAGAGACAGCACTCAGCTTGCTCACGGCGCCCCTCATGCCACCCTGGGGTGCAGAGTCCTTTGGGCCCCACTTCCACTCCCACTGGGATGTGCTGTGCAGTCCCAACAAGGGGACACACAGTTGTGCCTGGAGCACCTCTCTGGGGACAAGCGCCCAGACGTGGAGAAGCCCAGCTGTCCCAGGTGCTGCAGAGTGGGGCACGGCTGGGGCAGGGTGGCAGGGGTGCAGTTCTGGCTGAAGTCCAAAAGGGGACACCAGTGCCAGGTGGCCCCGTGTGTCAAAAACAGACAGTGGGCTCCCTTGTTCTGGGGCTGAAGGAGTCAGTGGCTCTCAGCCCCCCCCGCCCGCCCGCCCCCACCGCTCCCGCAAATGCGCAGCCTGAGAAGCCCCGGTCCACTGGGAAGTCGGCGTGCGCAGAGAACAAAACCGACTGACTTCGTACTGTGGTTCCAGAAACCAGTGATGCGTGTTTGTCTGTCCCAGTACCAGCCTGGGTCCCTCGGGCCCAAGGACGACAGCAGCCTTCACAAGTCGGGGCGAAGGTCTGGGGTCCCCAGAAACCTACCAAATTCTGTGCAAGCTACGTGGGAATCGAGGCGAGGGTATGGCCGTTAGCACCTTGCTGCCTCCTCCCCGGGTGCAGACCTGTGCCCCTCTGTCATGGGGAGCACCTCCCACGATCCCACTGGCCAGCAAAGGGCATTAGAAACCCACCCACCTCTTGGCGGGAGGGCGGTGTGGGGGCAGGGCCTCCTCACCGCATCTAGCCTGGGAGCATCTGGGAGGTATTTGGTGAGGGCTGGTCAGATGCCATGGTTCTAAAGGGATCTAAGAGTGGCTTTGCACTCCCCAGGGGATGGCCAGGCTTGGGGGAAAGCGTGTTGTACCAGGACAGCAGAGGAGCACGAGCGAGGTCCAGGCTGAAGGTAGCTCTCTGCCGACCCAGTGACCCAGTTAACGCGAAGCCCTGCGGAACAATGGCGGGCCACTCACTCGGGCTGGTGCCACGTGGGGGCAATAGGATGACCCCACACCAGAGAGAGTCCCTGACCCTGCTCTCTATCTTCTCTGGGAACTGCTTCAGCCACTCTGAATCTTTTCTCCTTATGCAGTTAAAAGCAAAATCATCCACCATGGTCTTCAATCCTTTCAGCAAATGTTTGCCAAGTGCCTACTACCTACGAGGTTACGAATACACCTTGTGGGAAACTCTGGTCCCCCTGCCCCCACCACTGTCTGTCTTCCAGCTGGAACAAAGCACCCCAGGCAGCCCTACCCTGCCCGCTCTCCGAGGCAGCCCTGTCTTTCCTTCGCCCTTTGGTGCCTCCTGGTCTGCCACCACCCTGTCCCTTCTGCTGCAACCTTTGTTCAGGCGCTCTTGGTCCTATGGGCTCTGCCTCTGTTTCAACCGCCCGCCATCTTCCCTGGCCTCAGCCCTCTGTCTGCCCAGAGGGAGAACCCAGGCGGGGACAGGGCAGTGGGTCTGGGAAGGCATCTCAGCCTTTGGGGCTGGAGATTTGCTGAGTAACAGTGCTGAGGAGTAAGGAGCAGCCCACCAGAAGGCGATGCTGCAGAGGGAACCTCAGAAGGGCCACCAGCCTGAGGTCTGGGGCCTCCAATTTGCCCCTCACGTGCCTGCGCCAGTCAGCAGCAGCCTGGGTGTGCCCTGCCTGACCCGCTCCCTCACCCAGAAGAAGGCACCCCTCTCTGCCTACCCAGGTCCCGACTGTCCCCGGAGCCTGGCTCTCCAGCTACTTCCTGCTAGGGACCCACTGAGGGGGTTGGGACTTCGGAGTGCCCCAGCCCCGGGCGTGGCACCCCCGTGCTGTCTGCCCAGGAAGCTGCAGTCTTATGTGAGCAGAGCCCTCTCACCCCCTCCCCACTCCCAGTACCTCGCTCCTTGTGCAGCCCCCAAGCTGGACCTGCGTCATGGTTGTGGGGTCTTGAGGAACACGGTTACAGAGGCTGGTAAAGGTGGCGGGAGAGGAAGGAAAGACCACAAGGCAGAGGACAAGGGGTCTATGCCCCAAGGACCCTGCCCAGGTGCGAACAGCCTTAGGGAGGGTCCGCCTCTCAGAAGCAGGTGTCGGGTGGGCTTTCTCCGCACCTCAGAACACCGGGGTCTCCAGGTGCCGCAGAGCCCACGCCACCCACCTGGGCCGCACTGCGCCGAGAAGTGGGTGCTACTGGCAGGACCCGGAGGCGGCAGGGCTGGGCTGTACCCTGGCGTGGCCCTCGGCTTGCTTTCTGGGCTCTTGCCAGGGGCTGGGGAGGCTGCCTGGGCCTCGGAGGAGCCCCTGGAGAGCTGGGCCTGGACGGCTTGGCTCTTCACACCCCCAACCCTCTCAGGGCTCTGCTCCCGGGGAGCAAGCCTGGAGTCTGTGATGTGACCTTCAGTGTTTAATTGCTTGCTGAAGTCCTTTGAAGTCCTCACAAAGGCTTTGCAAAAACATTGAGATTTACGAGGACAATCCAGCGCTGTCCTTGTAAAAAGCTGACATTTAAATTGTTCTCATTTTATGTCTTTGCAGTGAAATCCTTTGTTTCCTCTGCAGCCATTTCTGAATATTTACTAACATTCAGAAATCTCTCTGTTCCACACAAAATTTCGTTTCTCCATGGAGCATAAGGCAATGCAGGGCACTGTGACGGGGGCGGGTGGCAGAGGGGGAGGGCCTGAGGCCCAGAGCCTGGTCTGTGGCACTGAATGCAGTGTGCACCCCGAACAGTAAGGGGCAGTATCCAGCCACCCCACCCCTGCCTCTCCCTCAAAAAAAAAAAATCAGCAAAGCACCATAATGATTTTTTTTGCAATTTGTATATAATAGATTTTCAATAACAACCTGTAATTAGTTCATTTTCTGCCATTCAATTGCTCTGCAACAAGACCATTGACAGTCTCCAGCTGAGATCTTCAAAAATGGAAAGTGCTTGAAGGCCCAGCCCCAGACGAGGGCTGGGAAGGGCTGGGCCAACAACACAGCTGTTAGGAGCAAAGCCAGGGAGATGGGAAGGGCCCCTGGGGTTGCCACTTCCCAGAGGCAGGAGAGAGTGGTGGAGGGCCAAGCAGCTGGCAAGCAGCAGCTCTGGCTCAGCGCTGACCTCTCCATGGTGTGATGAGGGGCGAGAGTGTCCCACCCCAGAGTCCTGTCCGTGTGGGGGGGGTTGTTCGTCAGCCTGCTCCCCATTCGGGGGAGGTGCACATTGAACAGCCCCCTGCCCTGCACCAGGGCCTGCCCCTGGCTTTCCAGCTCAGCAGGGCCGTGGCGGGTGGGGAGTGAGCATGCCTTCCGCTGGAGGGCCCGCCAGACAGAGCTCAGGGAGTCCATTCCCTGAGTCCTTAGATGGCAGCTTCGCGCACTTTTCTGTCCTGACAGTTGTTACAGAAAGGGGCATCTGAAGCCAAGTCCAGCTCTCCGGCTGACACCCAGAATCCTCTCCAGTGACCTGCCTGGGCTGGTGCACCTGTAGCCATGGGGCCTCACCACACCTCGGCAACTCCTGAGGGGTGGGGCTCCGAACACTAGGCTAAGTCGGCTTCCTCCCATCCGCAGCCTCTGGGTCCAGTTCTGCCCTCTGGGGCCCCACCCATCAGCCATTCATTCCCACCTGGGACAGCTTCCTCACTCACCCAAGCCCTTGGCCCCTTCAGGACCACCACTCCTCCATGACCTGTCTGAGCCCCCTTTGTCCTCGCCCTTAGCCTGGTTATCTGCAACCTGCTGTGCAGGCCTCGTCTCAAATGTCCCTTTCGGACTCTCCGGGGAAGGCGAGTCCTCCCTGCCCACCTGCACCGTCCTTCTCTGCCCCAGCTCCTCCTTGGTTGATGCGGTTGTCTTTCTGTTTCCCAACTGCCTCCCTGACAGAATGCAAACTGTTCAGTGCTGCCTTCCCCGCTGCAGGCCAGGGAGGGGCCGGGGGAGCCTGACCTGACGCTCTCCTCCTCCTAAGCTCCCAGTCTCCGCTGCTAAAACTTCCCTCTCCCACACGGTCTCGCAGCCTGGGCCAGGCTCCCCTAAAATGTTCTGGTCGGCTGGGCTGGCCTGGCCCTTAAATGGACGCCACGCTCCCAGTGTGGCTGAGTGACAGACCGGCTGCACCCCTGCCCGGATGCTTTTCCTCCCTTCAGGGAGCCAGGCCCACACCCGGTCTTCCCACCGGGGCCAGGGCGGCGCCGCTCCCTCGAGTCTTTCTGGCACGACCCCGAGTCAGGGAGTGTGGGTCTCTGTGCTCAGTGGGTTTGCTCAAGGGGCCTGCCCTGCAGCCCACCAGGGCCCGCCTTGGCGGACTCTGAGCTGGCGGGTTTCCCGTTTTCAGCAGGCAGCTGTGGCAGAGGCTCTGAGACCCGGTGTGCTGTCTTTCTCTGTCAGTATCAAGCTGCTTTTGCGATGTGGCCTCAGGTGGGAGGGAGGCAGCCATGGGGCCGTGCTGGTGTGTTTTGGGTTCTCAGGAGCTGAGCTCAGAAGAAATACAAGCTGACATTCTACGCTAATGAATGGCTTCCCAAGGTGTACGGATTCCTGGAAGCCAGGGTCGGCTGCCTCCTCTGGGGATGGGGCCACAGCCCCAGACGCCGCAGGGCTGAGGAGCAGGCTGCACAGGAACCTTATCTCCGCACACAGTTGTCAGAGGGGCAGTAATTAAGCAGCGGGCAGGTGGCCTAACAGCCCAGAAGGACACTTATCCTGATGAGGGCGAAGTGGCCAATGAGTGGCCCTGGGAGCAGAATGGGAGCTTTATGGGACAAGCAGCTTCTGTCCCTATTAAGGGAGCATTAGGCCCACGTGGGCACCTCACACCCCGTTGCTCACCTGGCGGGGCAGGGCCAGTGGGCCGTGGGGCAGCCAGGGGCGCTGCGTTGGCCTGGTTCTGCCTCGCTGGTGCCCCCCAGGCAGGGTCCCAGCTGTGGGACTCCAAGGAGGTGCTTTCTGGGCTCCCTCTTCCCTGGTCCCCTGGGGACATGCAAAGGCTCTCTGGGACCCCTGTGGCTGTCACATTGTGTTCAGACCCCTGTTTGCTAAGCGCCTTTCTCCCTGTATTTCAGCCTCTCACTGAGCGAGCACTTAAAAAGGGGCTTCCTGGGTGCCAGACCCCAGGCTGGAGGGAAGAGCACGTGGTGAGCAAACCGCTCCTGCCTGGCAGAGCCTGGGGACCAATGTGGGCGAGAGGATGACAGTGAGGCGGCCCAGGTGGGGGGGGCTGTGGGAACACACAGAGCAATTCTGTCATCGCCGTCACTGCCCCCCTCGTCGCCCTGCCTGGTCAATGGGCCCTCAGCACAACCACACGCAAGGTGTCCTTCTCCTCACTGTTCTCACTCAGTCCTGAGTGACCCTACAGGGACACGACGGGGACCTGAATGCTGGAACCCTTTCAGAACCGTCCCTTGACCAGGAAGATCTGGTGCTGCACCCCCTTACGTCCCACTCTGAACCCTTAACTGGGGAGACAGGGCTAAGCCTCGCCTCCTGTCTCCTTGCCAGGTGACTTCACGATAAGGCTTTGCTTTTCTCAAAAGCCGGTGGCATTGTATGGCTTCTGTGTGTGATGGGCAGCAGGCCCTTGCTCGGGGACAGTGGGGATTCTGCCCGCTGTGCAGAAGAGGAAATTGGAACCCAGCTTAACCACTGGTAAAGAACTGACTCAGGTCACACAGCCAGTAAGCAGCAGAACAAGGATTTGAACAGGTCTGACTTCGTCCACATTCTTAGCCATCAGGCCACACCCCGGCTACTGTGCCAGGATGAACGCAGGGCTGTGGACACACAGTGGGAGGTGCGTGGGGCTTGGCAGAGGGAAGAGAGATTGAGGAAGGCTTCCTGGAGGAGGAGACCACTGAGCTGGGACTCGCCATTTGGGAAACCCACTGTGGGGACAGTGCGAGTCTCATTCCTGGAGAATTCGGATGAGTGGCCAAGTATGTTCAAGTGCATGAGAAACTTCCAGAATCAGGCATGGGGTTCAGCCTCACTTTGGGTTAGCCACTTAACTCCCCTCAGTTTCAGTTCTTCCTCTGTGACACTGGGGCCTAATGTCACAGCGCTGACAGTGGTAAGTGTTGGGTGAGCCCAGTGCTTGCTGAAGTGATGTTGACGAGCCCCGAGACTCTGATGGCTCACTGACTCTGGTGTCGGGCCACTCGTCACGCTCATGGGGGGCTCCTCGAAGCCCCTCTTTCTATGCCTGAGGTGAGGGGGAAGTACCCCCATCTCTGTCCTTGGGAGGGAGTGGCAAGACTCGGCATCTCTGACTTCCGATTTTCAACCCCCCTCTGGCCACTCCAGTTTAGCCCCTGAGAAAATGAGGTGACACAGGCAGTGAATGTGCTACTTGGTGTGTAGGTCCTGTGTGAGCCACCGTGGTTTGTCCCTGTGGGATGAGGGGACTCACCACGACCATGTCCTGGCCTCAACCCAAACCGACACCCACCTGCCCGTGTTCCTTGTTTTCTAAACTCAAGAGCCGATCTTTGACGAATCCCATGCTGTCTGAAATCCAGTCACTCACTGTCCCAGACTCGGGAACCGAGTGGAGGATAAAGCGGCATCCTCACCATCTACGCTGCCCGTCTGGACTCATCTTTCCTCCGTCTCCTCCTCAGACAAGGTGGGGGCAAGGGCGGGGAGTCGGGGGCTGCCTGCCTTTGTAGTTTGCCGTTCTGCTCACAGCGGCTGGCTGTGAAGACGCACTGAGGTCATGTGTCTGCCTTGTGCCAGGCATGATTCTTTCTAGAGAAAAACGATGTGGCACCATCCTTTTATTTTCAGCAACAATGCAGAAAAACAGCTGTCAGTCCACCAGGTGCCGTGTGGTCTGTTTCACAGAGTTGCCCTGGATACCGAGACACTGCACTGCCTGATGAAATCCCGTGTTCCTCCCTGCCTGCCTGGAGCCGAGGGAGGGTGTCCGACCCACAGGGCCAACTGCCTGCGGTACCCACCCCCGCCCCCCGACACGGTGCTCCCAGACACTAAGCATCTGTGATCCCAGAACCTCCGTGCGTGAGGCCTCCTTCCCGCACTGCTAGCTGCTCAAACCCTTCCTCTGCCTCCAACACATTGCTCTCATAGGGTTCATTAAAAGGACAAGTATCCTTCCAAAATTCAGACGAAATTTGTAATGAATTTGAAGCGAGGAAAAAACCACTCATTTAAGCAACGCGATTTTCCCAAGATCCCAGCCCAAGCATTCAGAAAAGTGCAAAAACATGCATTATTGAAAAGCTTTTCAATCGAGCAACTTTCAGATTAATTTATGGTGCTGCACAGACAGGGCCGGTGTGCATGCTGCTCGCCAGTGACCCTGGGGGCCAGCGGCTGGCACTGCTGCCCACTGGGTGGGGCCGGGAGGGCGCGTGGGGGCACGTGCTGAGAGCGCACTGTTCCTTGGGCTCCCAGGTCAGCCGCTGACTTGGAAAGACAAAAGCAACTAGAGCAGAGTGTTTCAGTGATAAGTGGAGGGTGAGAGGGAGGCCACCTTCATATTTCACTCATGTCACTGTACAAAGACGGGTGACTAGGAGCCTTCACTCCATCTGACAGAAAAAGACTGAGCTGACTTCCATGGTCATGGGACCTGTCCTCTGCCCTTCTCCCTCGGGAGGGGGTCGCCTGTGCTGCAGAGGACGGGACAGCCCCGCCGGGAGCCAGCTGAGCTGAGCGTGGGCAACCGCCAGTCCCGGTATCCCTGACATCACCCTGAGCCAGCTGCAGACAATGGCAAACACATCTTCCCACGGACGGCTGTGCCCGCCGCGGGAGAAGATGTGACTGAGGAGACCCCAGCCCCCGCACTTGCAATACAACACGCTTCTCCAGGGAAAACGCCCCAGACTCATCCTTTAATGGAACGACTGGGTTGGGGCCAGGACTCAGCCTGCCTGGTACCCGAAGACCCTGGCAAAACAGAGACTAGAAAATTAGAATTTAAAGTCTCAACCAACACCAGCCCACCAGCTCCAGTTTTAAAAATTAAACCCAGAATGTTGTTGCTGACATGTTTGAGCTACTGTTTTGAGTTGTAGGGAGATTTCTTTAATGCCCATTGATTTCCGGGTAGTAAGTTGTACCTCTGTGTCTCCCTTCGATGGCCTATTTAACATTCACCGAACCATAAATCCACTCCCAGAGCCCCGGGAGCTCGGTTGGGAGTTCCTGAGACCATGGAAAGCCATCGATCCTGCGTGCGCAGGTCACCGCACGGCAGGCCTTCAGAGCGGGCTGCCGCACTCTGTGGCTTCCTTAATGCCTGCGAGTTTACATTTTATTGCATATCTATTGTTTGGGTTGGGCTGTGATGGATGGTTTGGCTGCCTGGTTCAAAACAAGTCCAAGGCGACAGCAGAATCTAATTTGTTCTAAAAATGATGATTATCGTGCTTTTCAAGTAATAACCCAGGAATGAAGGGAACAGCCACTGCAGGGCTCTGCGAGAGACGTGCGTGTGGCCCGAGGGGGCGGTGCCTGCCGCCCTCTCCCAGGTGGCTGGCTCAGGAGGGCCTCCATGGGGACCCGGGAGGCCTCTCTCCTCAGGGCAGCGGGCAGCGGGGCCGCTTCCATCCCCTGGGTGGTAACGCCCTCAGCTCCCTGTTGGGCCCCAGACCGAGTCCCAGGAGCAGAGCTCTCTGAACCGTGGCTGCTGTGGTCCAGGTACCAGCACGGTGCCTGGACAGCGCCATCCTCGGCTTCCTGCGGCCACTGTGGGCCATCTGAGCGCTGATGCCTGGTGCTGCCCCCAAGTCTTCAAGTCCAGCCTTGGCCCCCGGCTCTTAAAATGCACCGGCCTTTTCCTTCACAGCTCCTTTTGCCAAGGGGCCTGCTGGGGATGTCCCAGAAGTGGCCCCAGAACACTTGAGGCTGCCTTCCTGTCGTGGCGGGCTCATCTCCCCATCACCGGCCCTGACCCCCCACTCATTTCTTGTGCACATTCAACAGGGATTCAAGTCATCGGGAGGTCTTGGTTTGGGGAAGGGGACAGAGAGGATACTGCAGGAGATGGACAAGGGACAGGAGTGATTTGCAAGTCAACACTTAACCACTGGCTCTCCAGAGGAAAAAGACCCCTCCCCCATCTCCTTTTCATAGCTTTTGTGCGGTGTAAATTGCTGTGGCGTAAATACTCCCACTATGGATGATTACGATTAAAAGCTACCAACTGTTTGTTTGCCTTGAAAATTCCTGAAAATCTAACGTGGGCTCTCAAGAACTAGGTCTGGGGAGCTGCTGATACTTCCATATGTTCAAAAATTTAGAGACTTATTTCAGGGAATAAGCTCTTTGATCCACAAAGCAAACTCCTCCCACAGCAGGCTAAGCGTGTCAGTCATTCACACTTTATTCTGAAGTACTACAGGCAGACATGAGTGTTAACAGTGGGCAGGGAGGAGGCTGGTGGGGAACCATAGCCCATACCTAGTCACGCAGAGCACACACAGCCCTGTGCTTGGTGGTTGGGCTTCCGTCCTTGGCGATAGGAATGCAGTGAACTTGTGTGAACTGTGAAGGCACCCCTGTGACAACTCATAGACCTGTCCCACATTGAAGAATCACACTTGTCTCTCTCCTCTTATGTCATACAAGTACCTCCTCCATCTGCCGCAAGAGCCCTTCTTGCCAAGGACTCCTTCTCAGGCCTTGAGAGTGTTTGGAATAATAGCCGCACAAGGAGATGCCAACAGGGAGCACCAGCACCTTTCTGAAATGTGGGACTCCATGTAGAGGCTTGCGGGGGGAGGGGGGCAGGGGAGGAGAAAGCCAGGATCTGTGGCTGGGAGGCTCAGTGCACCCTGGGAGTCTCACACCTACTTCTCAAATTTCAGAGGCTGAAGGTCAAGTACAAGGACGCATCACAAAAGGTACGCATACTACCTGCTTTAAGCAGAGCCTGAATACTGTCCGATACAAAGAGGCTTCATCTCTTTGGGGCCCAGAGCAACCCCAGCAGCGCCCTGCCCTCCTCACTGCTGAGCTCTGTGAGCTTCCTGCTGCAGCATGTGCTCCGAGGGGCCCAGCCTCTAGCACTTTCCGGCATAACCTGTCTCCTGAGGGCTGGAGCACAGCCTGGGGCCGGCCCCCACCTCTGCTCCCGTGCAGTGCCGGCATAGACACCCCGGGGTGCCCAGCAGTGCACCCCAGACACACTGAAATCACAGTCCTGTGCTCCTCAGGTGACGGCAAGAAGGTCCTTCGTCCAAAAGGAGCAGGCCAAGTGCTCCCTCCCCAGTCGCTCTCATTTGCCCTTTTCAAAGGCAGGCTCATCGCAAAACAAACCCACTGCCTTTGTCTGTGATAGAAACCAGCCTTGGAGACAGCTGAGGACAGGCTCCAGGCCCTGACGCATTTGGGTGCAGGCGTGCCTGTGGACACCGCCCGTTTGCCCACCCGGCCCGGCCCGGCAGGCCTGACTTACGGAAGGCCGTGAGCAGCTCCCGGAGGGTCAGCCAGCCGTCACTGTTGTAGTCATCAAATCGAAGGAGGTCGCTTGGCGAGCATCCCAGGAAGTCCTCCTCCAGGTCCTGCTCCTTCAGCGCGTGCTGCGGGGGAGGGAGGGAACAAGGCCGGAGCCAGCGTGAGCTCGGAGCTGTGGGCTTTGCTGGGACAGGGCCTAGGCCGCGTCCGGACGAAGACTCCAGTGACAGTGCAGGGGGCCACGGGGAGCTCCGAAGCGCTTGGTTTTGTCTTGTCCGACTGTCCCCTTTTATAGATGAGAACACTGAGACTCAGAATGCGGAGGGGGCGTTCCTAAGGTCACACAGCGGTTGGGACAGAGTCGGGATTAGTGTTCAGGTGTGTCTTCTCCCCATCTGGGCGGACAGACCCCAGACAGTCTGAGGTCAGAAGCATCCTTGAGGCCACCTGATCTACCCCTTCATGTCATTCGTGGGGGACAGAAGAGAAGGGGCTGATCAAGTGAACTCAGCAAATATTACAAAGAGCAGCTGAACCAGCTGAGGGCTCCTGGCCCCCGGCTGTGCACAGCTGGCAGGTCCCCGTGGCATTCATACCTGCCCCCACCCCCACTGCCACAGGCCCTTACCACTCTCAGGGCTGCACCGCCGAGCCACAGCACACCCCCAGAAAGGGGCAGCTGCCACTCTACTGACTTAGGTCTGTACCCCAGCCTCTGCCTGCCCTGTCCTGCCAAGGGCACAAGCCTCTGTCCAGGGGACTCTGGCATGGGGCCTGCGTGGGCCCTCATGAACTCTCTGGAAGTGGTCTGGGCTGCAGGGCACAGAGGTGTCCCCACCATGGCCAGGCACATGCCCAAAGGTGCCTAAAGGTAGAAATTCCAGGCATGCTCGCTCAGCTGGAGCCAGAGACCACGTGTCTCACAGGACAAATGCTCAGAAGAAAATTTCAGAAGGAGGAAAGGATTTTAGATTGCCGGGGGAGAGGGGGACAGAGGCATTTTCTCTTTATTTAACAGTCTCAGCTTGGTCTGCTATATTAAAGGCAATTTAATGTGATAATGTTAAAAAAAAAATGACCTCTCACCCAGCGAGTAAGAATGGTCGATAAAAGGGACATCAACCCTAACGCCCGAAATCAATCTTTCGGAGATGGAAATTCCCCTCTGTTTCTGCATTGGAAGTTGATTAACTTTTCACGGGACCGACGAGTTTTTCCGTGACGCCTATAACTCGGTGTCCAGGCAAGGCCCCCTTAGGTGGGCTCTGCATGGCAGATTTATGAAATGGACTTTAAATTAAATACATTAAATTTTAAAGAGGAAACTATAGTCTAATTACCATGCTTGTTAATGGCTTCAGGTGCCTCGGGGCACATGTCTGCCAGGTTAGAGCAACAAGACCGGGAGTTTCTGTTTACTTGGCAGCCACCAGGGAGCCACGTGGGCCGAGGGCCGAGAGCCCACAGTGCCTCTGTCCAGGGCGCTCCCTGCACAGCCTGGGGAAGCACCAGGCAGCTCTTCCTGCAGGACCTGGGCCTTCCCCAGAGCAGCCTGGGTCATCTGTGGGTCATTAGCCCTGCCCATCGGGGTCTTAGCCACAGTCGGGGGCCTCGTGCTGATGGAGCTGCCGATGTGCTGGCTGGCCTGGCTGAGACGCTGTGTGCCTGGGAGGCAGTGGGCAGCAGGCCTCCTGGGAGGCGGGCCCTGCATGGACTTGCATGTGTCGCCCAGGTGTGGGCAAGCAGGGTGGGGTCTGCAAGTGCCTTTGGATCTGTGGTTCCCATTGTGCGCCCTGGAAGCAGGCTGCAGACTGGTCAGAGGGCCATGAGGGGGGCTCTCTATGGCAGGGTTTCTGGGTGACTGTTCCACACTCAGGTTTTGTGGGCACCTGCTGGCCTCCTAGACCTTGAGGGGGCCAAGTAGAACTTCCTGCGGGGAGCCATTCACCCCCAGGGCAACCCTGCACTGTGAGGAAAGCAGGTGCACGAAGCAGCCCACCTGGGGTGCAGCTCAGCCCCATGATGTCCTGGGCGGTGAGCACCCTCTGGCCAGCTGCTTGAGGAGCCCCGGTATTTCTCATGCGGAAACACCTGTGAAGTGGGGGTCACAGCCGTGCCGACCTCCCAGCAGAGGGTGGCTGGGATGTGTAGGAGGAAGAACTGGTAATCGAGAGGCAGGTGATGACATCGATGCCGACCACTGCCACCTACTGGGAGCGCGCCCTGTGCCCAGCGCCGTGCTCAGCACTCACAGGTCTCAGTTGTTTGACGAGCCTGATGACCCTGGGACGGTCACAGATGAGAAACGCAGGCACAGAGGGCTGAGGCATCTCCTCAGACCCGCCAACTGGACACTGCTGCAGGCGGTGCTCGAAAGGGGCAGTCTGGCCTTCCCGTGAGGCCAGCGTCCTGGGCCGCTAGGGCACACGGTCAGGAACGCCTCTGCATTCGCGCCTCGCAGGGAGAGGGCCTGGCGCTCTGCCCCGCACCCAGGAGTGCTCGGCCCAGGGTGGGGCTCGCCCCAGCTCGGTCCTTCCTCGTGACCTGGCCCCGCTTTGACGAGGTTACTGCATCATGTGCAACATTTCTTTATAGTGACCTCTAGGGTGGAACTCATCTTTATTGTCTGCCCTCTGGGTGGGCACTCTGTGGTCCCTACAGACGAGCTTCCCTAGCCCACCACCCTGCATGGGGAGGCCGGCCCTGCCTGCCTTGTGTATCTTGGCACCTGCCGGAGGGGAGCCAGTGGAGCAGGAGCAGGAAGGCAGGCCTTTCCACTCCGCCAGCCCGCCTTCTTGCCGCAGGCCCCCGGAGGTCCTCCCACATCTGGCAATGGCTGGGCCCCGGTTGCTCCTTCCTCACTTCTCTGCCACAGACGCTAACTGCCCTTGCACTTCCTTGCAGCTGGACAGACGGACATGTGCACTGGCTTTGGGGAGGGAGGGAAAGCACAGTGCCCAGGTCCGTGTGCCCAATCCACGTGTGTTTGCAAAGGAAGAGCAGTGCTCAGGGGTGGACTCAGGGCTTCCTGCAAGCAAGCAGGCTGGGCTTGGGCTGTGGGTATCTGGGTACTAAAGAGCGGGGAGACCCTAGGGGGCAGGGCTTGGGGATGCCCGGGGTGCAGCTGCAGTAGTGTCTGGTGAAACTGCGCCTGCTTCCTTTCAACCTTCCGCCGAGGACAGTAAAAGGCCCGAGGAAGAAAGGACATTTCCTAATGACGTCAGAGACCAGCCCCTCTGAAGCATGCTTCTTTCTAACTGGCTGTGCATGCTTCCACGCTTGTTTGTGAACGTGGGCTGGAGGTGGCTGGTGGGAAGGGGACACTGCCACCGTCTTGTGTGAGAGAGTCTTGGGGTCTTGGCCAGGAGCTCCCCGGCTCCCGGGTGCCAGGTCTCTCCTGCAGGAGGGAGGCCTCTGGGCACAGAGAGCGCCCCGTCGGTCTCCCGGTTTTCTTCATTCCATGCTGAGTGGAAGACGGGATTCCTCCTTAGTCTTATTTTCGTGGGATACCGTGCTCACCTGAGCCAGTTCAGAGCTGCTGAGGCGGCCGTCACCATCTGCGTCCCAGTCCTTAAACAGAGACTCCACCAGGAGGCGCTTCTGGGAGGCAGGGTCCCCTCTGCTGCCCGCTTCTCCGCGGGGCTGCACGCGGGTCTGAAGGGCCAGAAGGACGTTCTTCAGGCGGGCATAGTCGGCCATGGTGCACCGGTCGCCTGGGGGAGAGAAGAAGCGGTCACTGCAGGGAGAGCCCCCGGAGTGGTGTGAGGGCGGCCATCCGTTCTGGTGGTAAAGAGCTTCTGGGCATTTACCACGTGCAGCGCAGGGGCCGCTGGGGTCTGTGTGTCTGTCTGCCCACCAATGCATCCCAAAATATTCACCAAGCACCAAACACATGCCACACGAGATGCAAACGCGGGCTGGCGCCTGCCTGTCTGCCCCACGGAGATCCACTGAGCACCTACTACGTGCCAAGCATAGAGCCGTTGCTGGATGGAACGGGGGAGTCTGCCCAGGGGAACCCATGGCGGGAGCCCCACGGCGGCACCAGGAAAGCCGGCCCCAATTCTGTTTTGTAATGCTCGTCTTTGCCTTAATCCCACCTTTAAAGACTGCTTTTGAACGCTTGGCCTCATAGATTCGGGAACGTTAGTTAACAAGACCACTAAGCCCTGCTTGTGTTAATTAGCCGCGCTCCCAGAGCTGGGCTGCGTGAGGGCGAACGTGCACGCGAGTCTGTGACCGGGGGGAAACAAGAGGAAGCCTTACGAAACAAACCCGGAGCACGCAGCCGTCACTCGCGGGCCTGCATCACAGCCATGCGTACTGCACGGCGTCGGGGCCACACGGCATTTTGGCAAACGGGGCCTGGGATGCGCTGTGACCTGACACAGGTGACCTTCCTGGGGGCGGGCCACCAGGAGAAACTCCCTGCGAGGCGCAGCCTGCAGACTGAGGCTGCAGGGCTGCTGGCCGAGCAGGCGAGGCCCTCCGGCCCGCTTCCTCACCTCCCTGGGGCAGAGGGCTTCCCGGGCGGGGCTTCGCTGAGTCCTGGTGGGGTCCTCACCGTCCACTCAGCCGGGCGGCCAACGTGCTGCTGGGAGCAGACTGTCTGGGGCCCAGAGCTCTTGCCCTTAATTCCAAGGCCAGTTTAGGGCACCAGGTAAGGGAGAATCACCGTAGAGCAGGGCTGGACAGCACCAGCTCCAGTCCCCTGGGTCTGAGTTCCGGCTCTGCTGCCGCCTGGATGTGCACCGTGTCCCAGGTGCCTCCGAGGCCCCACCTGGGAAGCGGGGCGCACACGGCCTCCCACACAGGATTATCTAGGACACACACATCAAGGGCTCTGCACGGGCTTGGCACACAGTGAGCGCTCACAACATGATAGCTGTTCCATCCTCACCACCATCGGGACCACGTTCGCTGAAGAGCGACAGACAGACAGGGGAGCTGTGCAGTGGGGGAAGGGCCGGCGGGCAGTCCGTCCGTCTGTCTGTCTCTCCCTAGACAGACCTGGGGGGCCCAACCACTCTCTCCTGTGCTTGTTTGTGTTTCTAGATTTTCTTCCAATTTGGGGTCAATTGATTCTTGTCAGAAACATATGCCTGTTACCATTTCCTCCTGTGTGTTTATTTAGAAGAAAAATCAATTGCTGTGTTCAATATAATCAAATCTATTTGTTCTCTGGGAGCTCTGTGCTCTGACAGGATGGCTCCCCACCCCCCACCCCCGCCACCATGCTGGCACTCTCTCTGACCTGGGAGAGTGTCAGTGCCCGGGGCCTTGTGGGGCTGCCGGTCAGCGAACGGGTTCTCAAGGGTGCGTAGCCGCACAGTGTGGAAAAGAGTGGCCTTGTCCAAAACCACTCCGCCCAGGGGAAGATGGGGCAGCCTGCTGGTTCTTCCCCCCAGGCCTGGATGAAGGTCAGTTTGGCAAAGGAGAAGAACAGTTTTGTCCAGATCTTGCCCCCTCACCCCCCACAGGGTAAAATCCAGTTCTGGCAAATGACCGAGAAGTCGGGAGGCCGTGCAGGAGCCGAGGCAGAGCCCTGGTGTGGCTGCTGAGAGGGTCTGTGGGGAGGGTGTGTGGGCTCTCCCAGGAGCTGGCCTGCATGGCAGATGGCTGTGGGGTTGACAGCAGGCCTGGCTCAGAAATGCTAGTGGACGATCAGACTCCTGAGAACACTCCATAGCAGGATCACCTGAAGGATGGGCCAGGACAGGGCAGGGGGGCAGGGACACCTCATTCTCGCTGGTCCTCCACAGCCCTCTAACCTCCCTCAGAGGTGGAGCACAGCGCCCCTCGGAGCTGCCTGCTGCACTGGGCCAGCGTCCACAGCGAGGCAGCGTCTCCCACACCGGCAGCGGAAGGGAACCACCACGGTGGGTCCCACCCCGAGACCCCGCCCCTCCTGTCACATTCCTACAGTTCACTCTGAGTTCACAGGCTTGCAGCGTCTGTACCCTGGCAACTGCCTGGCACAGGCCTCCTGGGCAGGGATGTATGCACAGGTCTAGACATCAGCCCAGAGGGGGAAAGGGTGGGTGACCCCAGGCCCCAGAGTCGGTTCCCTGAGCCCTTGGCCTTGCCCCCTGCTGCAGCCCACACCCCCCTGCTCTCCCTTCGGGCATTCACACAAACTCTGGGCCAGATGGTGCTGGGCGGCATGCCGTGGGGGACAATGGAGCTTCAGGTCCTGAGCACCCAGGGGCCTGTTGCGGGGAGTAATCGAGGGAGGGGCATTCAGGATGAGACTGCAAGAGGAGGGGCGTGGGGGACAAAAAGGCCTGGGGACAGTGGGCCAGGCAGCCGGGGTCGTGGTGCCTGTCCCACCTCCAGTTCCCACCTTAAAGTGGGGCAAAAATCGCCCCTTCCCACCGTATAGGTCATGGCTATAGGTCATAGCGGCGGCTTCCAGCCTTTGCCCTGTCATGGCGCACACAGATTACTGAAGTCCTGAGGTGTGATTTCGGTTCATCCACACTGGACAGCTGTGGTCGTATCGGCTGTCGTCACTGTTTTATGTGACAGTCTCAGGGAACAGAGGTCAGGGTCCCTGACTGAATGGTCAGCTGTTGTGTGTTTTATAGTCTTGTGGCGCACCGGTTGAAAGTCGCTGCATTAGAGGAAATGGAAGAGGACTTCGCCGAGTCCAAGCGGTCAGCCAGGCCGGAGGGCTTCTCTTGATGAAGAGAGCCCCAGGGAGCTGGGTCATGACTCACTCGTCTTTGTCCCCTTCTCGAGTGACCCACACCTGGCACAGGTGTCCGCTATATCGGGGTTTGCAAAAAACACAATTTCCTCCCTCCATCCCACTGCTCATGGACGTTCCTCCGTGGGGCCTCTCACGGAGGGAGGCTCCTGTCCCGGCCACCTGGCCCGGAGGAGCAGCCCGACAGGCCCTCGCTAGGGCCCAGCCACCTTCCTGCCGGCCGGCCGGGCCAGCCCCGGGCACCGTCCTGCCAGCACGTGTGTGCGGGGCTCTTCCTGCTGCCAGACCAGGCCTGCTTTGGCAGATAAAATATTGATCAGCCTGCTGCGGAGCCCAGAGTGGGATCCCATTTTCATGTCAGAACTTGGTAATGAACTACATTCATCAAGCCCAGTTCTCCATGAGAAAGGTCAGCCGCAGATCTGGCTAAGTTGTTATGACACCTCATTAATCTAGTTCCCTCAATAATTGTCCCTCTTTGAAGATTCTAATGTTCTCCCAATTCCAGCCACACTCCCTCCAGGCGGAGGGAGATTATTATAGCAGCAGCCCAGGCACATCCGCATTTAATTTTGGGGGTAAAGAGAGATAGGAAGCAGGTAGCAGCCTCTGGAATTAAATGTCCATCAAAGGAACACTTTCTATTGCAAAACAAAGGGAAGCAAGGAAGACATTGTGAATGTCCCGTCAGCCACGCGTGCCCCTGCCAGACGTTCCCTCAAAGGGACTGTCTCCACTCTGTGGCAGGCGAAGCTTTCAGTCCCGGGTAGGGGGAGGGCTGGGGGCTCCGGGGAGCCAAGGCAGGGGGTTTGTACAACGTGGTCGAGGTGGGAAACACCACCCAGGTGGAGGGAGGCTCAGATGCTGAGAGTGAGATAGGCCGTGAGGTCAAGGCTCCTGGTGGCCCAGGTCCTGGATGCAGGAAGCGGCTGGAGGCAGGTGGGGGGAGGCTGGGGACACCTCGCACCAGGAAGGGAGGGTGCTGAGGGTGTCCGGGAAGGGGCGGTCTCTGCCTGCCTCTCCTTCTTTCTTGTTCCAGTATCGTCCTTTGCCCCGCCCCCTCCAGCATGCCAACCCGATGCCCAAAGAGCCCCCTTCCTCACTGCCCCTGGTTTCTCTGTCGCTGCACTCACTCAACCTTCCTATTTGTCACTGCCAATTGTCAGGCTGCTCTGTCTGGCCTGGAGCCCCCCCTCCCTGGGGCCGGGGCTGAGGCCGGGGCCTTGTCTTGCTGCAGTGGTGTCCCCAGCACCTGACCCAAGTGCCTGCATATAGAAGGTGCTCAGTAAGTGTCTATTAACTGACTATGGAACCCGCAGTGGAGAGAGGCAGCAGGTGGGCTCAGAGAGTGGCTGCAGCCCTGCGCTGCGGACGGGACAACCCCTGCTGCCCTGAGCCGCAGTGACCAGGGTCTAGAACTCCTGAGGGGGCTTGGGGCTCACATTACCCACCATGTCAGCTCCTGGGGGGGAACCACGTGGGAGATGTGGGCGCAGTGGGGCAGCTCCGGAGTGTGGTACACGTAGCCATGCTCACTGATGCCCATGCTGCCCTGGGCTGGCCAGGGGACACGGACCCTCCCTCACCCAGCAGGGGTACCCCCAACCTGCAACAGTAGCCCTACAGAGTGAGGTCCGCATGGCCCGGCTAGGGGGTGGTAGCAGGGTGGTGAGCCACAGACAGGCTGCCGAGCTGCTGGACGCTAGGTTATTGAGAAGTGGCTCCTTCAGCCTCTGCTGCCGGGCACACGCAGCACCTTGGCACTGCCTCTGGTGTGGAGGATGATGGACGGGGACGTTCCTGCCCCCTTGTTCTGCCACTGCTGGAGGGCACAGGCCTGCAGAGATGACAGGCAGGGGCTGGAAGCGCAGCCCAGGCGGGGAGGCTTGAGGATGAACTGGACCACAGCCCAGCTTCAGGAATGGCCCATCTCCCGCCAGCGCTCTGATCCATAAACGAGCACAGCTGCCCCCGGGGCCCGTCTGTGCTCTCAGGAGAGCTTGCAGAAGCGGGGGAGTGGGCTGGGTGGGGGGATCCCAAGGCCCTGTGCAGGCCCCACCCCTGATGGCCCCCAGGGGTGGCAGTTCCCTCACTGGGGCAGCTGTGCACTTCGGGAGTCCCCTACAACCGCCAACTTTACTGACAGGGGCTGCAGGACACAGACCGCTGCACGTCACAAAGCAACCCCTTGGTCACCAGCAGAAGCGATCCCTTTTGGAGGTGGGGGTGGGCTGAGGGGCCTGCAGTGAGAAGAGAGGAAGCGCTGGGGTGTGGGCAGCTGGCTTCCCAAGCCATGCCCAGTTCCAGCCCCTCCCGACCTGGCAGGGGCCCAGCCCCTCAGCTCAGATCCCAAGACCCTCCTGTGGGAGAGCCCCCAGAGAGCCCGAGGGAGGGACAGGATGAGCCCAGGGCCCACCGGGCCTGCTCACGGGTAGGGTCTCCTGGACCCACACAGACATTGATGTCCCCGCTCCCCACACTGTGCGTAGCGCCCCAAGAAGTGGTGTCACTTGCCCCTCCACAAAGCTTCGGTCTTTACCACCGAAACAAAAACATGGCCCAATCGTCTGGTGCCGACGTCACAGCCAAATGTGGTGTGACACCCGGGCCTCAGTTGCGATGTGCCATTCTGAGGCTATTTTGGAGCCGCTGAGTTGTGCAAAGAGCGAAGAGTGTTGTCCTCCCAGATCTAATTTATGAGCTGCCGCACGTTTGCTGGGGTTCAGCTTAGGAGGAACAGATGTCTGACTGATGTAAATCCAGAAACATTAACAACACTTCTGCTGCCGTGTTCTGGGAAAATGCAATTACCAATAAATGCTGAAACCAATGAGTCCATCTTTAAAATACATTTCCCCTCACATCATACAGTTTTACTGCTGGTGTTGACCAAGCCACAAAATTCTGAAAACTCCAGGAGGTGGTTAAGCACACATCCTACGGGCTCTGAACAATTCCCAAACAAACACAAACAGAGGTGCCACGGGGTGACCCCTGGCTGGCTGTTTCTGGGACTGGAGACTTGTGAGCAGATGGGTCACCGCTGCCCACACTCAGGACCATGGGGCGGTGTTCACGCCGTGGCCTATGCTGTAGCCCCTGGCCAGTCCCATTAGCTGCCAGAAAGCCAGCCTGCAGATTTTGATCCCAGGCACTCCCTTCCCAAAAAGCCCTTTCTTCAAATCTGACTTTCCTGCCAAGACCCAGCTCTAAGGAATGGCTTCTGTACACTCAAAGCCAATGATCTGGCCCCTTGGTCCCTTAAGCACTGAGGAGCTTGCCTTCGTTCTCTAACCTGTCTCCTCTAAACACTGCGCCCCAGGGCCTTTGCATCTCCCACATGACAGTCTTCACTCTCTTAGAGAGCCCAGCCATGGAGACCCTTGGTGGACACTGTCATGGGCCACAGGGGCACTGGTGAGCTGCTGCCTGCCGCAGCTTTGGAGATGCTCAGCCACCTCCGGTCCCTTCTGGCACTCGGAGCTCCACCCGAGTCCCCTCCTCACCCACTCGTCCCAACCCCAGAATGGCAATGCGCTCACTGCATTCATCGGTGTGTCCTCATCTGCTCAGATGCCCAGGGGGCCTAGCATCTGGCTGGGCAAGTGTCCTTGGTCAGTGCCCTCTGCCCTTTTCCCTGGAGGGTCCTATTTGTCATCCCATCTGCTTTTGAATGCTCTGGGTTCTTAGAGGCCAGAGCTCACTTTGGGCACACACAGAGAATCTGCCCATCTAAGGCTCCCCCAGACCCACGACTCTGCCCGGGCCCAACACGCAGGCCGTGCTGACCTCGACCACGTGCCTCCTTCCGCAGCTGCTGCACCAGAGCCCATCAAGCCTGCATGAGAATGTCTACCTCCACTTGCTCCCGAATTTGCAGGCAACCCCGCCCCCGTCTCCATTTCGCCCCAGATCAGGTAACTTAAATGAACACAGCCACCCAGACTTTTGTGCGATGAATGGCACATTTGCTCATGAATGCCTGGTTCCAGGGCAGCTGCTACACGCCTGCTGTTTGACATTTACTACCCTCTCTTCTCCTCCTCCTCTTAGAGAAAGTCACGTCGGCTGCATTCCTGGACGAGGGGCCCACAGACATGCTTTATGGCTGACTGGGCCTCTATCCCATGGCCCCAGAATGAAGGCGTGACCTTTGAAAACTGAATAAATGCTAAAGCCCTCTGTGCACACCTCACCGAAGAGGAAGGAGCCCCCAGGCAGGCCTCCCTGGGGCAGGG
Organism: Trachops cirrhosus; assembly: GCA_028533065.1. Classification (NCBI taxonomy): domain Eukaryota; kingdom Metazoa; phylum Chordata; class Mammalia; order Chiroptera; family Phyllostomidae; genus Trachops; species Trachops cirrhosus. Next base: position 30,539,831 of record CM052546.1, on the reverse strand, counting down.
CCCACCTCCTTCCCTCTTTCTCCAGAACAGGGCTCTTCCCAGGACACACCTAAACGGCCAGCAGGCAAAGAGACCGGGGCCAGGGAGGATTCGGAGTCCATGCCTCACCTGCCTGGCGTGGCCCGTGGTGTTTTTCTCTCCTCAGTGTTGGTCAGGGTGTTTGCTCAGACGAGGTAATCTTCAGCTTCTGGGCCAAGCCCAAGAGCCACTAGCTTTCTGTTTGTTTGCTATTTGTTTTTTGACAGATCCTGCCTCAGGTTTATCTGTGCAGGTAGCACCGGAGGACACCAGCCCCACGCAGGGGCTGACCCCCAGGGGTCATACCTGTCCTTCTGTCTTCACATTGGCAGACAAACGATTCTATTCTGGAAACTTTGTGGGTGCCTGGGCACCTTTGGGAGCTGGAGCTGGAGCTGCAGCCGGGGACTCTGTTTGAGCCTTGGCCTTGGCCTTTGACCCCCAGAACCTGAGACCTTTGGTGATGCAGGCACAAGTGTTGTCAGTGGAAATCAGGCTGTTTGTGGGGTTGCAAGGAAAGTGTTCCAGGACCATACGGGAGGTGCGGTAAGATTTATTTGGTGCTTGAAGGAAAATCCAAGGAGTGTCTTTTTGAGGTTCTGAATGTCCCATCTTTACTGTCTCACCATGGAAAAAGTCCAACCGTGTCCTCAGCAAGGTCAAAACAAAGGTCAGTGTCCAGCCTTTCTGCTTCATATTAAAGCTTCGTCCTTCAGAGCCCACACCATCTGGTGCAGCCCCAGTAGCTGCCAGACCTGCATGGCTGCATGCTCCAAGGTGAGAATGTGCAAACGCAGGGGGTGAAGGCAGGTCACAGAGGGAGGGAGGGAGAGAGAGAGAGAGAGGGAAGGGAGAGCACTTCTTTGTTAAGCTGGGTTTATATTACCTTGGACTTGGGAAGAACCATGAGCTTTCTCAAAATAACCAATCAACTTCCCAAGCTTTGGGTAGGTCCACCCCCTAGTTAGACTGACAGGCCTCTATGGTCAGGCACCTCCCCGGGCTTCCCTCTGCAATCGGTACTGGAGGGGGAAGGGATGAGTGTTATTCCCCTTGGTGGAGAGTGGCTATAATCCCCTGGAGTGTGGGAAGCTGTAGCTTCCTGGCTAAGCAAACAGGCTTATACTCTCCAGGTTATTAAGCTCATCGTCTAATTCTCTCTGTTTCCTTCCTCATTAATAATTAGCTAACTATCCATAGTAATATGAGCACAATCGCCAAGCTTGGGGTGGGTGATGTAGGCAAGTCAATTGAACTTGTGGCTGCTGCCCTCTGGGATCTTGGACTTGGCCTCCTTGGGCTTTACAAGGTCCCTGAGAGCCACATACATGCACTTGCAGCCTAGGAGCTGCTGGCCTGCGTCTTTAAGAGAACAGAGGTTTTTAGACCTGAGATGACTCAGAGATGTTTCCTGGGGCTTGAAGATTTACCTTAACTCTCTGATTGGTATGATTGACAGTAGACCCCAGGTCAAAACCAACACAAATTCTCACCAGCTCTGAAGGAAAACCACAGCGTTTAGGGCAGAGTCTCGGGGCCCTGCTGGTGCTAGAGCTGCGGGAGGAAAACGGGAGGTGCTGCTTCCTGTGTCTGTGCCCCGTTCCGGGGTTGTCCATGCTGGACTCGGCACCACGTGGACAGCCCACGGACGGAGCCCAGACACTCTGTCTCTGTGGCAGTCAGCCCCAGGTGGGTGACGGCGTCTGAGGGCCCAGCGGGCCGCGGTGGTCCTGAGGCAGGACAGAAAGAAGTCAGGGGAAATCCTGGCAGGTGGAGTAAGGAAGCAGGAGCTCACTTCCTCCCATGAAGCCCACACCTTATCACCAGATTCACATGCGGGGAAACCCTCGGCTCTGCGTTTGCCCCCTTGTGTGTGAGTTCTCGGATCCCAAGAACGCTTGCAGGGCTGTCCGACCTTTTGGCGTCTCTGGCCACACTGGAAGAAGAGTTATCTTGGGCCACACATTAAATACACAAACACTAACAAACACTGATGAGCAAAAAAAAGATTTTAAGTAAATTTAAGATTTTGTGTTGGGCCACATTCATAGCCATCCTGGGGCCAACATGCGGCCCGTGGGCCAGGGCTCAGGACCCACAGCAGATGGGAGTGACAGAGACCCCCCCAGGACTATCCTAAGGAGAATGTATGCGGCCCAGAGGAGCACACCTGGGGCCAGACAGGTGGGGCCCGCGTGCCACAGCTTGAGTGAGGAGGCTCTTCAGACCGAGAGCCCCTAAGGCCAGCCTGCTGGTGTCACACGATGAGCATGCTTTGCCTCGGGCTACGGAATGTTTGCCTGTCTCTTTTTGGGCTTTGAAAAGGTGGTTTGAAACTTCATAAAGAACTTTCCATGGGGAAGGTCAAAAACTGCCACTTGAAGCTAATGACCCCTAATAAAAATAGGAGCCATCCATCAAATAAGGCAATCATACTTCCACACGGCTTTGCGGTTTTTTCCACTAGAGGCGCTCTGTTTGACGCATCCTGGGAAGAGTTTCAAGAATGTGGGGTGAGACACTCTTTCATTGCTTTTGAGGGTGGGTACAGAGGACGCTGGGTAAAAAATCTTCACACACTTAGACACATGCACACGCAGCTGAGGACTTGAGTGTGCAGCCCAGTGACACTACTCCTGTGCCAGCCTTGTCCCCCCACCTCATTGGCCTCTCAGAGATGCCTACCCAGCCCACCCAGCATAAGTTATAGGCACAGCCCTCAGGAGCAGGGGTGAAGGCTTTGGCATGGGCTACTCTCATTTTATTGATAGGGAACCGGGGGTTTGGACGGGCTCTGGCACCACACATGGCCTCCCTGAGGTCCTGAGTCAGAGTGGGGACTGAGGCTGGAGGGGCCTCTCACTGACCAGGCCCTGGTTTGCTCTGCTCACCTCCTGGGCTCCCAAGGTCTCGAGAACTGAAATGAGGGCTCAGCCTAAGATTCAACTGCCATGGCCTGGCTCTTGTGTCCTGGAAATGGGCCTCAAGGGTCACCTGCTCCGAAGGAATCCAGTGGGACCCTTTGCCACCTCACCTCACAGTCCAGCGGGGCCTGACTCACACGCCACGAGGGATGGCGTGGTGGCCCGCAGGTGCAGCCTCACCGCGGCAGCATCAGTCTCCATCATATGAAATGCCCTCCCCTTAGAGTCCCTGCCTACAGCTCTCCCAGAGAGCCTTCCCCGGCCAGACACCCTCCCTTTACAGTAGCAATCAGGGAGGGCCCAGGCTCTGCACTTGACTTTCTTTTACTTATTTAAAAAAAATTATTAACCTTTCGAGAGAGAAGAAGGGAGAGAGAGACACTGATTCATTGTTCCACTTACTCGTGCATTCATTGGTTGCTCCTCGTATGTGCCCTGAGGATCAAACCTGCAACCTTGGCGATATCAGGACGAGGCTCCCCCTGGTCAGGGCTGCACTTGACTTTCAACGTTAACCGCCCTGTGGGGCTATCTCCCTTTCCAGTTCGTGGTGCACACTCGACAGACGGTAGGAGCCTCAGGGACAGGAGGGTGCGCACCCTCTGCAGTCACTGCACCCACCATGCCCACGAGGGGTGCTCGGTGTGGCTGGAGATGAACTAATTGATCCTAAGCAACATGACCGACACCAAAGGAGAAGAGGGAGATAATTTATACCCATCCTGAATGTCTGGCTTGGCAGGGGTGGCAACTGTGCAGCTCATCCCTGCTCTGTGAATTCACGAGCACGTGAATATTGCCAGGCGAGCTGTAACTCTGGACCTCAGGTTGAACACAGAGAGGCATGAGGGGAGGAGCTCTGAACCTGGGGGCGTGGCCAAGGGGCACAGCCAGCCAGCCCTGAGAGTCCCCTGCAACTAATTCGTGCACACACTATCTAGCTTTTAAAAGGAAACTTGGTAGACTTGGTGGTGGCTGGCTCTGAGGGATTAATTGGGGGCATTAACATGGACTTGGAGCCCACGGCACCTTGAAGGAGTGGGTCTGGGTCCACTTATCTGGGTCGCAGCCGCCTGAGCAAATGGCCACAATTACGGCTTTTAAGTGACTTAGGAGAATTAATGGGTCACAGAAAATAGAGTGGGACTAAAAGTAAATCTAAAACGAGGGAGACTGCTGGTTTGAAAGCGGGGCTGCCGCGCGGGAAGACCGGCAGTAATCACGTGTAAAATGGCGCCCCGGGCTTAGCAGAGTCTTCTCCGGGCTCGGGTGTCTGAGTTTCTCACTGACGGGATCGGGGGAGCACCACTCAGTGCATGAAAGTATGGAGACTGGAGTCAGCTCTCTTATTGGGGTGACACTGCTTAATAAAGTTACATAGGCTTCAAGTGTGCGAGTCTATAACACATCACTTGTACACTGTTCTGTGTGTTCACCACCCAAAGTCAACTCTCCTCCCGTGGCCGTTTGTCCCCCCTCTACCCTCTCCTAGCTCGGCCCACCCGCTTTCCCTCTGGTGACCCCCACGCTGTCATGTCTACGAGCCTTTTTTATTGTTTGCTCAATCCCTTCACCTAACTCACTCAGCCCCTAGCCCCTCCTCTCTGACTGCTGTCAGTCCGTTCTCTGTGTCCCTGACTCTGTTTCTATTCTGTTTGTTAGTTTAGTTTGTTCGTTAGATTCCACATATGAGTGAGCTCATATGGTTACTGGTCTTCTGACTTCTTTCACTTAGCATAATGCTCCCCAGGTCCATCCACGCTGTTGCAAAGGGTAAGATTTCCTTCTTTTTTATGGCCAAGCAGTATCCCATTGTGTAAACGTACCACAGCCTTTTATCCACTCATCTACGATGGGCACTTGGGCTGTTTCCAGATCTTGGCGATTGTAAAATCCCTCTTCTTCATTTGTCTGTTCCCTCACAGATGCTCCCGGGACGGGCCCGAGGCTGGGGGGTCTGCCTCCCCTGTGCGTGCTCGTTCGGAGCCTGTGCGTGAGCGGAGCCCACCTGTGTGCTGGAGACTCAGGTTCTCTCCCTGAGCCGCGTTTCCTCATCTGTGCAAGGGGGCTGGTGGCCTCTGTCCCCCGGCTGGTTGTCAGAGCCACTGGCCCAGGATGGAGCCTCACCTGGCACAGAGGGGGGTGGGGGCTCTCTGGACAGCAGGGAAATCCTCTTTGCATTCTACTCGGTCAGATTCCCAAGACCTCTGGGGTGGAGGGTGAGTGTCGGTCCATGGAAGGTTCTGGGAGTTCAATCTCTTTCCAGAGGAAACCCCTCCAGGCCCTTGATCCCAGGGCCCAGGATAAATCTCTCTGTCTGGTGGCACTGGGTGGGGGTGCCTATGAATGACTGTAATGGAAATATAAATCGTTCAAGTTCAAAGCGGGCACATTAATATTTTGCAGTTATAAACCTGGTCTGCACACTGAAAATAAACACCTCAGCCCCACGCAACATTTCCCAGTCTCTCTAAAGGCACCAGGAGAAGGCAGTGGAGCCATAGAAGAAACGTAAAGGTACAGTTGCAGATGAGCCTAAAACTCATTTCTTTGAAGCTTAATTGATAGGAAAAGCTTCTGGCCCCAGAGAACTTAAAGGCCCATCATGCAGCTACTCAATGAAGCGTCCCTGTATCGCTGACCACACTAAACTGGAAATCATTACATGGTCATTGCAAATACATTAATAAAATGATGATGTGGGTTTGCTCATGACATAAAAAAGGAATAAAATAATTTGCTCAGACAACTTAGCCCAAATGTATAATCTGCCCCTGAGACAGATGGAAGCAAGCGAGGGTTGTGGGGGTCTCTGTCTCACCGAGGGTCTTGAGATGGGGCCCCGGCCTCTACTCTGAAAAGCCTCTGGATGCGTAGCCAGGCTCTGGAACCACGCTGGGGGCCAGCTGTGTGAACCTGGAGGTCTTCTGAAGTTCCCATCCAGGGGGCCACCAGCCCATCCATGCTGCCGGCACACAGCCAGGCCTCTGATGGCCACGTCCCCGCAGCCATGACCTCTGTGCTGCGCGCCTAGAGAAGACAGTAAGTCAGGTGTGCAGGAACTCCACTGCACTTGCTCTGACTGCCCCAGGGCTCAGACAAGGCCAGGGTGACTGTCCTTAACCACAGGCAGGCTTCCTACCACGCTCAGCCCCGGCTCTCACAGCTGGTGCACCGAGAACGCTTGGCGCCTCTCCTAGCACTTCACTCGCCTGTGGTGGCGGGACTCCCCACCAAGCCAATGTGTGAGAGTGTGAATGTGTATGTGTGAGTGTGTGCATGAGCACGAATGTGTGCCTGTGTGCGAATGTGCATGAGTGTGACTGTGGGAGAGTGTGTGTGCCTGTGTGTGAATGTGTGTGACTGTGGGAGAGTGCGTGTGCCTGTGGCGGGGCAGGGCTGAGACTAGCAGCATGCAGACCTTTCAGGGAGGAAACCTCCTGCCTGTCTCCTGTGCTTACCTGCAGGTGGAGCACCACAGCTACCGATACCTGTGTGCAAACTCCAGATCCTGTCACCTCTGCACCACCACCCCGTGCCCTCCACTCTGCTTGTCCATATGCCCCTGTTATTCTAGGCCCACCACAGAGCAGTCTTCCTCTAGGAAACTGTAGATATGAACCCTGGATATACCCCTTGCAAGCTGTGTGACCTCAGGTAAATCACTTAACCTCTCTGAACCCTATCCATGAAGCAAGAACAATAAGAGAACCCACCTATCTTACTGACCCATTGGAGGTCTCCAGTGCATTGCAATCTACGCCCTGCCCCAGGCCCTCAAGAGTGTGGGCACCTGCGCCAGGTGTATGGGAGTGCCTAGTAGCTGCTCCAGCACCGCCCCTCAAGTACCCATGGCTTCCTGTGTGACCACCCCAGGACGTCACCTCGTCTCTGGCTCTGGCTGTTTGCATAGCACTCTGACAGAGGGTCCTAGGAGTCCCAGGACCAGGTGACAAGTGGGCAGGGAGGAGGGCTGGCAAGGACTGTTCAGGGGAAGGCAGGTCTGAAGAGTGTCTGGGAGCATCACTCAGAGCTCCGGGAGTGGTGGGCTTGGAACCCGAAGGAAGAAAGGTGCGGAACCCTGTGTGGCCAGGGGCAGGAGGCAGGATTCGAGGAGAGGCCTGGGTGGGTCAGAGGGTGCAGAGAAGGGGCGGGAGCAAAGACAGCTGGGAACCAGACAACACAGAGAGCAAGAAGACACCCTTGCTGTAAAGCAAAGCACACCGACACGAAATGTGAGGAAACCCTGTGAAACTCCTTCCCGCATGAGCAGCTGGGTTCGTCTTCCACTTAGACACCTCAGCGAGGCAGCAAGCTGTCCACTTGCTGTGTTTTTACCCCAGACGCTGGAGGAAAGAGAAACATTTGGAGCCAGCTTCTGCTTGTTGGCTCTGACAGGGGCTCTGTCTCTGGGCCCAGGCCCAAGGGAACCCTCCATCCAGGAGCTGCCCACGGATCTCTACTCTGCTGTGGATGCCCGGCCGAACACCACGGGGCCTCGGTGCTTCCACGACATGCACATGCACGCTCACACACACATGCATGCTCACATGCACATGCATGCTTGCAGAATGAGAAGATGGCAGGGACGCAGAGATGGCATGTGCGTGCATCCAGGATGGTTGGGGAAGGGGCGGGGGGCGGTTCTATTCTCTTTAAGCCTTCACCTGGAGAGCAGGCAGAAAAGGTGAGACGTTAGGCAGGGCTGCTCGGGGCCAAGGCTGGGGCAGCTGATGGGGCTCCAGGCTCCTCAGACCTGTCACCGGACAGACGTCAGCCTGGCTGGGTGCTCGGAGACCTGCGCGTGGGTCTCAGTGCAGCCCCTGCTGAATGAACGGTGTCCGGGCGCTCATTCCCTTTGACCACAGAGGGAAAGTGTTCTTTCTGCTGAGCTGGCTCTGTTGGTAGTCGGGGTATTCCCCCCCTCACGCCCGGAGAGGGAAGGGTCCAAACTCGGCCTGTGTGGCTGAGTCTCACCCTATGCTGCCCTGGGGCTCACTTAGTTGTAAAATTATAAAGAGCTCAAGGCACTGGGAAACCTTCCATTACACTCAGTTACATCGGCCTCTCCCTTACCCATGGGGTAGACATCCCAAGACCCCAGTGGGTGCCTGAAGCCGCAGATGGTGCCGAACCCTGTATGTACTATGTTTTTTCCTGTATACATGCCTACAGTAAAGCTGAATTCATAAATTAGGCAGAGTAAGAGATTAATAGCAACAGTAACAGAGTAGAACAATAATAATGCACTGCAATAAAAATCACGTGGACGTGGCACTGTTCAGTAAAGTAAGGGTGACTTGAGCACACGCACTGCGATATCGAGACAGCGGCTCTGTGATGGATGGCAGTGAGGCGACTGGCAGGCAGGGGGCGACTCTGTGCGGATAAGCTGCACAGGGGGGCGACTCCCCGTGGGCGGGACGGAGCAAGACGGCACGCAATTTCTTCCTGCGTCTCCGAGAGGCGCACCGGTTCAGACTTAAGACTTTTTCAGCTGCTGGAGTTTTCCATTTGCTATTTTCAGACTGTCGTGACCGCAGGCGAGGAAACGGCCGAGAGTCAGACCCCTGACAAAGGGGGGAGGGTCTAGTGCAACTGAATTGCAGCCCCCAGAGTTCCCTTTTCATGGGGATTATGGGAAAATTTGGCAAAAGAAAAAATAACCAGCCGTAATCCTCGAACCTCTAACAACAAGGCGCCTGTACTTCTGCGCGTTCCCTGTGCCGCGTCCCTTCGTGCCGCGTGCCTTGCGTCGGGGCGGTCGCAGCACACGTGGCGCCAATCCGGTCTTTCCAACAGTCTCCTGCAGATGCACGGTCCTGACTGGTCCCCGTCCTCCTGAGCAAGGGGAGCCGCTTCCCGCCCGCCCTGCAAAAGCTCAGTGCCCCGCGTCCTCCTACTGACTGTGGGTGGGGGGGTGCTTTCCTTTGTTCTGGGGAGGGGCAGGCCAGGGAGCACCCCTACAGCCATCAAGATGAAAGCTGGCCTTGGCACAGGGGTCATTACTATGCATTATAATGAGGACTCAGGCCACCGGTCCCAGAAAAATCCATTTTATTTCAATCAGCAATGACGCATGACGTAGATTTCCTTAGCGACACTGGAATACGTATCTGGAGAGAGAACGCCAGAGAAAGTATCTGGACCTGCCCTCCGAGTCCTCAGGGAGGAGGGTGGAGGCTCGAGGCTGGCTCTGACGTGGAATGTCTCCTCCCAGCGTTCCACCAGCTGGGTCAATGCAGGGCTGGACGCTCAGCGTGGACTAGGGGACCACAGGAGGCTGCTGGGCACCTGGACTCCGGGGCAGCTGGAGGTTGGCCCAGTGCCACCGCCTGGGCCCAGGAACTTGTGATTAGCTCTGGAGCTTCACAGAATGAGGAAAACAGGGAACTTTTCGAAACATTGTGGCATCCTGCTTAACACTGTGGTTTGACGATCTCAGATCTTCTAAAACCAGGTGGCAAAAACACACTTGTTTGGTGAAACTGCTTAGTGCATTTGATTGAAGGATGACCCCGACCCTACAGTTGAAACATGAAGTTTTTATTCCTGGGGGCTGCAGTTTGGTGACATTTGTTTCATGGAGCTCAAGGCAGTAAGAGACATTTTTATTAAGGGCTCACTTCCCGTTTACTGGGTTTCTGTTTACTCTGCGAGACCTAATTCCATTGTCATTCTGAGAGCAATGCGGCTTGAATTCAATCGCTAGATTGTGAATTTCCTCCAACAACTTCCATTTAGTCCAGACCAGAGTCTCAGTGGGTGGTAATAAATGTCAAGTCACAGGATGTGTGAGAGAAGCAAAGTAAAAACCCCTCATCAAATACAATTATTGATCAACACTGAACTGCCTTTATCATCTCTATGTTAATTCCCAATGTATACATTCATATTGACAATTTCATTACATAAATACATTGACATTTGCAGCTGAGAAAATATATCGAGCAATTCAAAACTGCAATCTTTGGAGAACAGTAAATATATAAACACACAGTAAAAGATGCAGAACAGTAAAAGCTGTGGATTCTTATAAGCACGAGAAAGCCTGTGAAAAATAGTTGGGTAGAAACTCTTTAGATGCTTAATGTGGCCCCAAAAGCTTTGAAAGCAAAAGATGCATACCAGAAAAACAAAGAAGCCAAACTTTAAATAATGCTTTAAGATCAATTAGGCAGGACTTTCTGTTAAGATGGCAGCATAGGTAAATGTGTTTCTCGAACCCTCCCACACCCACATCGAAATCATGACCATCATTTAGAACCTCCTGAAATCTAGCTGAATAGAAGCCCGACAGCTAGGGAATTAAAGAAGCCACACGGAGACTGGTAGCAGGGGTAGAGACATGGAACGGACTGGCCCCACAACCATATGTGGAGGAGTGAGGGGTCCCAGACCCACCATGCCAAGCTCCCTGCCCGGGGGTCCAGTGCCAGGAGGAAAAATCCCCAAAACTCTGGCTGTGAAAGCCAGTGGGGATTGAGGTTGTGAGAGACAGAGGACTCCTCCAGTCCCAGGAAGCTCCTCTCAAAGGGCCCCACACAGACTCAGCAGGACTCGCTCCCTCTGAGCTGCAGCACTGGGACAGCAGCTCGAAAGGCACCAGGGGAGGGATGGAACTGACGGGCATCAGAGCGAGAGCTGGGGGGGGCAGCTTTTTCCCAGACGAAAGTGCTGGAAGAGGCCACTGTTCCTTTTCTGAGACGCTCCCCATCCCCAGAGAACTGGCAGGTGGGCACCATATCTGAGTCTCCATCAGAGTGGCTCACACTGTTTCCCCACCCTGGTGATTCCCCAAGGCCCTGCCCCACCCCACTTGCAGGCCCACCCAAGCTATTCCCAGTGACTTCTCTACACAAATGGCCTCTCCCACTTCAGGTTTCGGACTTTTCCTAAAATCCCTCATACAAGCAGCATCGGGCCTCTGCACACCCCATACCTCTTGCTAAGTGGCCTCAGGCCCGGCACTAGCAGCAGCTGGCCCCTCCTTTTACCTCCAAGCCCAGCAGCCTTCTGCAGATCACTCTGTAGTTCATGCTAGGTGACTCCAGGCAGGGCACAGGCAGTTGGTGGCCTTGTACCTCTTGGGTCACCCCTGAGCCCATGCACCTGGTAGACAGCTTCAGACCATGCTGGACTACAACCCTCCCAAATCCATAAGTGACACACTCAAGGGGCAGACTTGGAGAGTGCTGGCTCTGAGCGGTCAGCCCCTGTTCAGCAGCTCCGCCACTTTAGTTGCAGCCGGTCCTCACGGCTGATGGACCTGGGGGTTAACCCCTCCCAGTGAGGTGCCAGTGAGGTGCCAGCAGCAATCAAGGCTCAACTACAGCTGGACAATGTACACAGCCCACACGGGGCACACTCGGAGCACCGGCTCGGGTGACTGGGGAGGCTGTGTCACTGGGTCCTGTTCAAGGAGCTTAGTGAGAACTTCTGCAGCATGAAAAAGGACACAGAAACCACAAAAAGGAACCAACCAGTCAGACATGAAGGGTACACTAGTTGAAATAAAAAATAATTTATAGGGAATCAACAGTAGAGCATATGAAGCCAAGAATCAAATCAGCAATTTGGAATATAAGGAAGCAAAAAACACCCAATCAGAACAGTAAAAAGAATCCCAAAAAATGAAGATAGTGTAAGGAGTCTCTGGGACAACTTCAAGCATATCAACATTCGCATCACGGGGGTGCCAGAGGAGAAGAGAGAGAGCAAGAAATTAAAAACCTATTTAAAAAAATAATGATGGAAAACTTCCCTAACCTGGGGAAGGAAATAGACACAGAAGTCCAGAAAGCACAGCGAGTCCCAAACAAGATGACCCCAAAGAGGCCCACACTAAGACACGTCATAATTAAAATGGCAAAGGTTACAAATAGAGAATCTTAAAAGCAGCAAGAGAAAAGCAGTTAGTTCCCTACAAGGGGGCTCCCATAAAACTGTCAGCTCTTCCTCACCGGATACTTTGCAGGCCAGAAGGAATTGGCAAGAAATATTCAAAGTGATGAAAAGCAAGAACCTACAACCAAGATTATTCTACCCAGCAAAGTTATCATTTACAATCGAAGGACAGATAAAGACCTTCCCATTCAAGAAAAGCTAAAGGAGTCCATTATCACCAAAGCAGTATTAAATGAAGCATTAAAGGGTCTTCTTTAAGAAGAAGAAAGAAAAGAAGATAACAAATGCAGACAATAAAATGGCAAACACTACATATCTATCACCAATTGAATCTAAAAAATAAATAAAATAAATTAACAAGCAGTGCAGAAACAGACTCATAAATACAGAGAACATTTTGATGGTTGCCAGATGGGAGGGGGTTGGGGGAGGTGAAAAGGTGACAAGATTAAGAAGAACAGACTGGTTGTTACAGGACAGTCATGGGGATGAAAAGTGTAGCACAGGGAATACAGTCAATAATATTCTAATAACTGTGTATAGTGTCAGATGGGTACGAGGTTTATTGAGATGATCACTTAGTAAGTTATATAAATGTCTAACCACTGGGGTATATCTGGAACTAATATAATATGGGATGCCAACTGTAATTAAAAGGTAAAAGTGATTTAAAAATTGATAAATAATAAGTAAAATAAAATGAAAAAATCAATTAGGCAGTCTTTCTTGGTTGAAGAAATCCAATCCCCAATCCTTTCCCATTTCTTCTCACTTAAATGATCTATAACATCCATTTTACCTTGTTACATTCTGTAACTATAGGTAATAAGTATAGGTTTCTATTCATTGACTCTCAGAGTGAAAATAAATGAAGAGCATTAGCAACGTTCTGAGACATACCCGTAACCTCTGCAGAAGGACACAGTGCAGCCTGCTGCGGGGAAGGGGAGGAGCCCAGGCGACTCCCCTGTGCTGTGGGAAGGAGACCGCTCTGTTGCTTCACCTTCCTTCAGTTACTCAACACTGTGACATAGTTTAGTTTGCTTTGTTCGTTTTCTATGCTTGTTTGACATAGTTTAGTCGACACCACCTACCTGAGCACAAATGGCCCCACGTAGCAACAGTGATCCTGAGAAAGAACAAAGTTGGAGGAATCACGCTACTTAATATCAAACTATACTATAAGGCCACAGTAATCAAAACAGCATGGTACTGGCATAAAAACAGGCACACAGATCAATGGAACAGAACAGAGAGCCCAGAAGTCAACCCACACCTTTATAGTCAATTAGTATTCAACAGAGGAAGCAAGCGCATAAAATGGGCTAAAGATAGTTACTCATAAATACAGGTATGGTGCTGGGAAAACTGGACAGATACGTGCAGAAAAATGAAACTAGACCACGTTCTGACATCACACACAAGAACAAATTCAAAATAGATCAAAGATGTAAATGTTAGACCTGAAACCATAAAAATCCTAGAAGAAAACATAGGCAGCAAAGCCTCAGACACTGCTTACAGCAATATTTGATTGGATATATCTCCCCAACCAAGGGAAACAAAAGAAAAAATAATGTGACTACATCGAATTAAAAAGTTTTTGCACAGCAAAGGAAGTTATCAACAAAATGAAAAGACAAACCCACCTAATGGGAGAGCATATTCACCGATACATCTGATAAGGTGTTAATATCCAAAATTTATAAAGTACTTACAAAAATCAACACCAAACACCCCAATTAAAAAATGGGCAAAGGACCTGACCAGACACTTCTCCAGGGAGGATATACAGATGGCCAATAGACATATGGAAAGATGCTCAGCGTCACTTATCACTGGAGAAATGCAAATTGAAACCACAGTGAGATATCACCTCACACTTATCATGATGGCTAGCAACAATAAGCAGCAAACAACAAGTGCTGACGAGGGTGTGGAGGAAGGCGAGCCCTTCTGCACTGTCGGTGGGAATGCAGACTGGTGCAGCCACTGTGGGAGGCAGTATGGAGACACCTCAGAAAGTTAAAAACGGATCTGCCTTTTGACCCAGCAATCTCACTTCTTGGACTATATCTGAAGGAAGCTGAAACACTAATTTGAAAGACTACAAACATCCCTATGTTCACTGCAGTGTTATTTACAGTTGCCAAGATATGGAAGCAGCCCAAGTGTCCATCAGCAGATGAGTGGATAAAACAATTATGGGACATTTACACAATGGAATTCTTCTCAGCTGTAAAAAAGAAAATTTTACCCTTTGTGATAGTATAGATGGACCTGGAAAATATTATGCTGGGTGACATCAGACAGTCGGAGAAACACCAGTACTGTATGATTTCACCCGTGTGTGGAATCTAATGAACAAACTGATCTAATAAGGAAAATGGGGACAGACTCATAGATGGAGAGCAGATGACAGCTAGTGGGGTGGGGAGGAGGTTAGGAGGTGGAAGGATGGAGCAAAAAGGAGAAAGAACCCATGGACACAGACAACAGTGTGGTGATTGCTGGGAGGAGGGGGCATATAAGGGGCCTAAATGGTAATGGAAAAAATACAGTAAAGATTAAAAACAAACAAACAAAACGCCTCGAGATCCCTGTTGTCCGCCCATCCGGGTGTGATTAGGTAAATCGGCACCATCAGCTGCCAGCTTTTCCTCTGTGGCTGTGCAGGCCCCTTTCCCTGGAGGACTGGGGCTGCCCGTGGGGAGACGTGGCTCCCAGCAGTGCACCGGAGGGCACAGGCAACGAGCAGGCGGGCAGGCTGGCCATCCCGCCCAGTCCTCCTGGGCTTTCAGTTCCTTGAGGTCAGATCGGCAGCGCACAGTTGCCTCAACTCAGTTCTCAAGAGGACCCTGAACAAGAGAATTATTTACTAATAAAAATAACAACAACGCAAGCAAACAACCCTTACTGTCCACAAAGGGCCTACTCTGAGCCAGATATTTGGTAGCTGCTTTATTTCCACTTGTCTTCCTTACTTCCCCAAACAGCCGTATTTCTTATTCTAGAGACAAGGAAACAGATTCAAAGAATGTCAGTCACCAGCTCAAGTTCACACTAGAGCTGGAAAGTGGCCGAGCCAGAAGAACCCGGTTCTTGGAGGCCACACAGACCAAGCATCGTAGCTTCCAGGAATACAGTTACTGCAAACTGCCCCTCACGGTGCCTCCTCGTGCCACTCGAGTCACAAATTCACAGCCTGGATGGTTACATGCAGTACAATCTCCAGAACTGAGACCCCTCCCCTAAGCCCGCTCCGCGCCCCACTAAACCGGACCCAGGGCTGCAGAGCCAGGCCCAGCTACCCCCAGGGACTCCTGAGTCTCCCCACACCCAGGGCCGAAGCACGCCCTGCATGGCTCACGCAGCTGGTCTGGCTCAGACGGCCCAGCTCAGAGCCTTTGTGAACAGTGGCAGCAGTAGTGACACCTCCTACAGATGACCTGGCCAAAGAGGTGGTCTTGGACGGGCTGGCCAGCCACCTGAGCACCAAGCCCGGTTCTGCCCTTTGGTCAAAGGCCCTGGAGTTTCTGGAGAAAAAGAGCCAAGGTGAGGCCAAGACCCCTTCGGAGCAGTCAGCCCAAGCCAAGCAGGGACAGACCCCACAGGCCCCAGCCCTGCAGTGACAGGTGCAGGCCGTGGTCCCAAGGAGTCCCTGGTCGGCCACAGCAAAGTGCACCTGGGACCAAGGAGTTAGTGCAAGAGACCAAGAGGGCCTGGAGGGCTCCACACCAACTCAGAGCTGCCACAGAGAGCCCTGCGGAGGGGAGGGCGCGCCCTCTTTCCCTCTGCAGTCGTGAGTCCCGCAGGCCAGCCCGTGTATTGATTCCAGTCCGTGCACTGACCGACTGAGGGTCACAGCAGGCCTGGGGGCAGGCAGAGTGGGGGGCGTCACCCCACCTCTCAGGTAAGCAAACTGAAGTTGGGAAGTGGATACATTTGTCAAATGCTTCCAAGGGCATAAAAGAGTAGCTTACAAAATTAATTTTCTTTACTAATTCAATGTTTAAGTTTCAGTTGCTCTTTAATCCAGAAACTGGTCCTAGGCACCATCAGAAGTGCAGTGGTCGTTTGTTAGAGAAAACCCTGTCCCAGAAAACATCACAGAGGGCTTCGGCTCCCTCGGAATGTGCTGGGGCCTGAGTTGGCCCTGGCCAAGCCTCGCAGCTCCCCGCTGCCGGCCTCAAAGCTTACCTCCCCTTCGCCTGGGCCCAGGGGCCCCAGCTCTTGGCTTCCTCCCAACATTTCCTGCTCACAGGACTTGGACCCCTTCAGGAGGCCTCTCCCTCACCAGGCCTGGAAGCTGAGTGGATGCATTCTGCAAATGGAGTGCCCCCACTTTGAGAGCCGACCCTGGTGCCTGGGCGGGGTGGCTGAGGGAGAATTCCCTGAAACCACGCTCCCAGCCGGCAGGGAGGCTCCAGTGGTTCTTCTGCTCAGGGGCACGCTCCCCCTGCCCACCCTCAGCATCCTGCCCCGCCCCTGCATCCCACCCTTCCCACCCCCACCCCGCAGTCCACCCTGTTTTATGAATTCGTGGAACGTGGAGTCACTTATTCTGAGAAGATTGAATGTGTTAGCTGCAGCCAGAGACAGCCATGAATTTTACAAATAGCTTTCTGGAAGCCCTCATTCAAGTTCACAAATCAGGGCCGTAACAACCCCAATTCCACATCCCCGCAGACGGAGACGGCTGGCGTCTCATGTCAGGCAGGGCCGTTTGTCTTGGGCTAATCTTGTGCCTGCAGTGCGAACGGCTCAGACCGATCCCGGGTTTCCCAAATTGCCTCAAATTGCAGGGGACAGAGACACTTCCTCACCCACGTCCGTTCTGAAAGGGCCCCCACATTCCCGCTGGAAGGCCAGAACCGTGGGGTCATCGCAGCCGCTAAGGACCGGGAGACCAGCAAGTTCAATGCCTCACCTCAAAGATAAAGGAACCAACCAAGGCCACGTCTCACCGAGGCCAGAGCCAGAGGAGTGGGACCCTAACGACGGCCCCGATGTAATGATGGTTGGACTTAGGAGTTTTTGACTTTGTGACAGTGCAGAAGAGATTCACACCCAATAGAAACTGTACTTCGAATTCTGATCTTTTCCTGGGCTGGCGACACGCGGTGCCACCCTCCCTCCTGACCCCCAGTCGGTGGGGCGAGCGTGGAGGTAAGCAGCCCACGAGCCACCGCGCCCCGTGTGGCCGGCGTGTTTTGGATACTGTGCCTTTGCAGCCCTGCATGTCTGCAAACGCCCGTCCGTGTCTCCCGCTTCTGGCGAGAAGAGGAGGAAGGCGACGACTCCTGAGAAGAAACCCAGCTGCAGGCTCGGGGAAGAGCTCCGAGCGCGCTGAAGGCCGGCGAGGCTCAGCTGTGGCGTCCGGTAGGTCAGGTTCAGTATCGAATGCATTTCCAATGTATGATATTTTCAGTTTAGGATGGGTTTCTCGGCTCATAACCCCATTGTAAGTTGAGGAGCACCTGTATTTCAAATGATGGCTGGTGGTTTTTCACTTTCAGCCGATTACTTTTTCTCCTAAGTTCTTTTTCCACGAACACCAGAGAAGAGGCCTCGGGGAGAGTATGCTGCACAGAAAGCAAAGGTGTCAGATTCTTGGCTCTTGAAACTCACAGCAGAGACAATTTTCTGGAAACTAAGGCTTTTTCAAAGGGTAGATGACAAGCTTTTTGAAAAAGAATTGATTTCTAAAGCTCTATCATCTTGGCTTGTAATAGTAAGAAATAAAGTGATGGAGTCCGTCCCCTTTAGAGCGTTCACAGCTGCACTGAGAGGATGATGTGTGGGAACTTACCCACCAGCGGTTCTCCCTCCCAGTAGGTGGTCAGGTCACGTGGCCGGGAGAGGCAGAACGAGGACAGCCAAGGCGCGCCCTGGGGTCCCTCTTCCAGAAGGGGCCTGTGGCCTCCTTCCTTGGAGATGACCTAAACCCCATAAATGTTGGTGGCGGTCCCAGAACAGAGGAGACCTGTCCTGTGGGAGCAGGGCCAGAAGCCTGTTCGATCAGAGAGGCCCGAGTGTAGCTGGGTGCAGGGGTGGAGGGCAGCAAGGGCTGCGGGTATCCCAGATGGGGGGTCCTGTGGGAGGGGGCGGGCCCCTCAGCTGTGTGTCCCTCACCTTGCTTCCCCTGACTTTCAAGTCCTACAGAGCTGAACTCAGCTATGGTCTGTCTGGCTCCTGCACTTCCTTGGGCAGGGGTTGTGGGTGAGTTACCCATGTGTGCCTCAGCGTCCTCATCTGAACCATGGGGGTAATAACGGAACTCGGCCCACAGGGTAGTCTCGAGGATGCAGTGCGGCGATGTGCGGAGCCTGCACAGAGAGCCTGCCTGAACGATGCGGCTCCTCCCGCCGTCACTGACAACGCCACGCTGGCTTTGAAGTCAGCTCAGAGGAGCAGAACCTGCTGCACACAGGCTTATGAAAACATCTAAGTCATCATCATCTTTTCCGTAGCAGCTAGTCAGAGCCAGGACACAAGGGCTTGCGGGGTTTGTAATCACGTTGAGTGGGATCTCAGAACACTTTTCTCAAGTTCACAGGCCAAAAAAGGAGACGCATCTGTGACAACATCACTCCTGTTTGCAGAGGGAGGGCTGGGTGTGGACCCCTGCCTCTGTGAGCGAGTCACACACCAGAGAGGAGCCATGGGCGGTCCTGGGGGGAAACCACTGTGCTTCGAATTGCTAGGAAATGTAGTGCAAGGCTGTGTGCACGCGTGTGTGTCTGTGCATCCTTCTCCCTGCAGCCCCGCTCGCCGACCGGACACACTGCAGCACAGAAGCACAGCACGGCCCACATGGCTCTGTCACACCACACAGAGCCCACAGGGTGGGCTGCCTGGCTCTCACTCTCAGAGAGTGTCATGCACCTGCCAGGTGGGGGCAGTTATTAGAGGCGTCTTGGCAGGGCCCTCGGGGCTGATGCCGGCTTTGGCCTCCTGCCTCGAGGCCTCGCAGCTTTGGGAAGAGCTCCACCCTGGGTCACAGGCAGCTGTTCCCTCCAGCCCCAGGCTCTCAGGCCCCACCACCTCCCTCGAGTCTTCCCTGCTCTCTTCCTTCTCCAGGTCTCTCTCACGGCTGGGGTTCCTGTTTTCATTCCTGCAGTCAAAAGCTCTTCAGCATCAGTTAAAAGAAATTTGCTTAACAGGCTCCCCAAAAGGGTGACTTAAACAAGTTTTGTTTTTTTGCAAAACTTCTGAGATGTGTGCGCCCATTTTGGAGATGCTTGTTCTAACCAGCTACGCCCTAAGCCCCTTCCATGAGCAGCGCCTGTTTCAACCATGTCTTCGAAGCTGAGACAATCCGACGGGTGAGCACCTCCTGTGAGCCCTGCTCGCAGTGCTGAAGATCGAGAGGCAAACAAGTCAGACCCACGCCGGTCCCCTGGGTGCTCACGGGCTGGGGGAGAGCCACAGGAAACAGGCCTCATCAGCAGGGTGCTGGACGTTTGCCCTGGCACCTGGCCGTCTGGGGAGGGAGAATGTGCACGGCTCCCAGGGGCCCCCCTGAACCTGGCCGTGCAGCATCAGCAGGGTCAGGGGCTGGAAGACGCTGATCAGCCGACTGACTGAAAATTCGTCTTTTCGTGTAGCCGTCCAAAGAGCACTTCAGTGAAAAGGAGAGCACCAACTCATTGAACCAGAGGATTAAAACCCAGAAAACAACATTAAAAAGGCACATGTAACATGTCTTGGCCTCTGAATAATTAACTTGGAATTACACTAAGTCTAAAAGCCAAAATCTTGGCGTCCCGTCCCTAGCTTGTCAGCCAGATCCCAGAGAAGCAGGAAACAAAACATTCAGAACTTCTTGAACAAGTTTTAAGTCTTTGGTATCTTTTTCACGTAAAAGAATCCAGAAGCAGGAAATTCAGAAATGGCCTGGTGTGTCCACTAACTTGTCATAAACCCGGCGTCATCCCAGTTCACCATTCTGCCGCCCCCCAGGTGTGGCTGGCCTCGGCCCCCCATCCAGGGAGGGCTAGAGCTCCAGCCAGAACAGCCCCAGCCCTGGCCCCTTCCGGGCCGCTGTGTGGAGGGAGGGGGAGGCCGGCGTGGCCCCTCTTCTGGCCGGGGCTTGCTGGACCTCGCACACACACTTCTGCGTCATCTCATTGGCCGGACTCGGTGTAAGACCGACTTAGGGAGGAGGGGAAATGTCGATTTTGTCTGAGTGCAGTGTGTTCAGACGACTTAGAGATTTTGCCATTAAATAATGAGGGAAGTGGGGAGATGGTTTTTGGAAAGCCGATGTAAACGTTTCATTTTGGCAGCAAAGGGAATTGTGCGCCCATCTCTGCATGGCCCCTCCCAGCAGGCATTCCCACGCCCTCCACCTGTGGCCGCCGGCACCTTCCGTCCGGCTCCATCACCTGCTCTTGTCGCTCTGCCGGCCCAGGTGTCGCCCCTGTGTAGGCAACAGGCCTTGTTTTTTCTTTTCTTTTCAAACCTCTGGGTGTTTTCAAAGTCTGCTCACTGAATTTGATATTCTACAGTTTTGCCAATATTTGTTTACTCTTGGATCTGCTCTGATCACCCCGCCTGGAACTTGCCGTGCTTCCTCAGTCTGAAGGGCACAGCACGTTTTCAGCCCTGCAAAGTGCCGGCCCACGGACTGCAAACCCGGCCTCACTTTCGTTCTTGTCGTGTCCGCCCCTGCAGCCCCCGTGAGGTGTGTGCCGGCTCTTCGCGCTCTGCCATCCGTCGTCCCCGGCCGGCTCCCCTTCTCCTTCGCTTCACTTCTCGACGCTGCAGTTTCTTCAGCCTCCCTTCAGTCCATTAATTCTCTCAACAGCTGTCTACTCCACGTTTCAAATTCCTAGTTACAATGGCAATTGCATTCTTTTTCTATAAATTTCATTTGGCTCTTTCTCAGAGTATTTCGTTCTTTCGGGATGACTTCTACTCTTTCTTACACCTTTAAATATTTAGCGTACTTTAAAAAGTTATATTTTAAACAAAGTTAATTCAAGGAATTTAAAGCCCATAATTTATTTAAAGTCCAATAGTTACTTAAGGCTTTTCACGAAAAGCAGCCAGCCATTGTCCCTCCCTTCCATTCCTCTTCTCCAGCGGCGATCCCTTCCACTTTTTACTTAAATACTTTGGAATTAGCCTAAAAAAGTTTCTACTTCTTGCCTTTTAAGAGCTAGGCATTGTTTATTGACACCCCAGCACGAAAGATGGAATTCTGCTCTGTTTTGCACAGTTCTGCCCCCACCTTCTGCCCAAGGAGCAGGCGCCCTCCTGTCTGTCCCTCCCCGCCCCTTCCTGTGGAAACACAGGGGTGGCACGCAGGGGTGGCGGACATGGGTTCACGGCTGTTTGTGTGGAAACCAGCAGGGTCATGAGTGAGCCAGAACACAAGGAGAAACTCTGTGCCCGCAGACTCACAACTGCGCCGGACTTCCGCCCACTCTGTGTGTTGTGTTCGGGTGAGCGCGGGGTTCTGCGTTCGTGTCCTCAGGCTTTGTAAATGGATGCACAGCCAAACCCGAAGTGCGCTGTGGCTGGTCCTGGTCTGTGGGAGGAACCATCAGGGACTCTGTCTTTGTCACCCCGGAGATAATTTTTGGTGACAAACAACCCCTCTGCAGAGGAGGACGCAAAGGTCTGCAGCTGGGCCGCAGCCAGACTGCTCCTCAGGCCGAGGGGTGCCCGAGGGGGTGCCCGAGGGGTCCCTTCCACTTCCAAAAGGAGGTGGGGCACGGTCCCGCTCCCTGGGGACTGGTGGGAGTGTGCAAGGTCGGGGGGCATCACTTCTCCAGTTCAAACACTCAGGGGAGAATGAGAGAGCTGCACAGGTGCCCCGAGGGACCAGTGCTTAGAGGAGTGGGGAGCCATGAAATGATAGAGTGACACTTTCCAGAAGTCTCTTTTTCAAGTTGCCACCTGACAGTGTTACAGTGCAAACTGTGAGGAGCTGCACACACTCACACACACCCGCCTTAAAGAGCAACCGCAGGGGCAGGAGCGAGCACGCTGCCTGCCGGGACTTGGTTCACCCTGGGCCTCAGGTTTTCCACGGTACTTCCTGCACGAACGCTGCTGGGCAGTGTGGGTGGCACCATCCTTGGCTGTCCCCATGCTGAGGATCGGCCGGAGCTGCTGACCGATGGGGGCCAGGAGTGGCCCTGTGGAAGCAGTGGCCGCTCTGCACTGTGGGGAGGTGGGTCTGGGCTGGGCTCCGTGCAGCTGCGTGGCCTCAGGAAGATCACTCACCTGTCCTCCCAGAACTAAGCTTAGTTTGCCATCTGTGAAGTGACCCCCTGAGGCAGGACTACCCCAGGGATGGGGAGAAATGACAGTGGGGGAAAGTGTGGGAAGTATAGGACGGGCAGCCCTGACCAGGGCGAACAGAGAGCGGGGCCAGAACGACACACCCACTGGGCTGTGAACAACGGAGAGTAAATCTGTAGCTGAAATGGGAACACCGTCAGCTGTCCCTAAAAACGGTTCCTTCCTGGGAACATGTACCTGTCTCCAGAGCAGGGCGGGGGGCTGCTGGGAGACCTGGGAGTGTCCTGGCTTGGTGCTCCTAGCAGAGTGAGCGTTGACGTTTTCACATGGAGGGGACGTCATGGAAAGTCTGGACGACCCAGGCCCGGGGCTCTCTGCCTTCTGCCCCCGGCAGTCCTGTGGTCGCCCGGCGCCTGGCCCTGCTGGTTACCATGGGCGTGAAGTCGTTCCACCTCCCCAGTGAGGCCACACCCAGCGCTGTGCAGAGAGACTGGCCTCAAGCCTCCGGGACCCAAGATGGACCCCAGGAGGTAAGCCAGCACAAGACTGGGCACAGGGTGGGTGATCTCTGAGGCCCCTGACTGACACTGATATAACTAAGTGGGGCCTGGCACTAGCTGGTGGCTTTGTGACAACCTTTTCGTGTGCAGGCTGTGCCCACTCAGATCTCCTGTTCCCCACATCAAACCTGCAGGCCCGGGAGCACTATCTGTCCACCAAAGTGTGGACGGGCTGATGGCAGCCCAGCGTCGGCAGCACTACGTGTGTGGGGGGTGGGAAGTGTCACCGCCACGCTGGCCTGGGCCTCAGGCCCGCCCTGTGCCCACCGGCTCCTGGCAGAACTTGGGACGCCCCACGGGCAGCAGCAGGCTCTGGCTGTGGGGGAGACTTCGCTGGTCCCAGTGGCTGGCAGTGAGCAGTCTGCACGTGCAGAGAGCAGAAACACATGCACGGCACACTGTCATGGGGGCAGCAGCCTGCGGAGACCGGTTACCCGGAATAGCCCAGGCAGCCGGCGGTCTACCGAACGACACTCCCAGATGGCTTACCAATCTTGGAAGAGAAAGCAAGCAAGCAGCCCTTACTGAACGTGACTGAAGCTTTCTTTGGGCTCAGGAGGCATGCCAGGCACCAGTGGAAACTCAGCACCAGCATTAGCAATGCCAAGTTCAGCTGTGAAGGAAGGCTGCAGATAAGCCCTCCAGCTATTTAGGTTTGAATGGCCAATAAGGGGGTTTCGCATCTTTTATTTCAGCCTCAGCATTTCCTTTTTTGGGGCTGTTCTGAGACCCTCTTTCCACTCCCAGGGCCCTGACACAGACACCCTGGCTGGGCCCTGGTCTGTCTGCTGCCGAGAGGGGGCGTCCAGGCCTCTTGGGCCACCCCACTGCAGGCCGCATTTTGTCGGCAAAGAGGAAGACTCCTAAGGTCTTCCACAGACGCATGGGGCCTGGGTCCCAAGGGCCTTTGGAGTCACGGGGTCCCTGTTATAAAAAGTTCTCATAATTAAAAGCAAAGTCTGGCAAAGCAGATATGCAAAATAAACCTTATTTTCCACAGATTCAACCACAACAGACACAGTGTATCTCTGTGTGCCAAGCCCAGGGGACACCGTGGGGCCATCACCAGCACGGGACAGATTCCTGGGAGCAGGCGAGCCGGGTTCAGGGCTGCACAGCGAACTTCAGGAAGGCAGACCCACGTCGACGGGTCTCAGTGGTGAGACGCTATGGAAGACGGGCTGATGAGCAAACGTGGTGAATCTCTGAAATACTCAGCTGAGCGAAAGAAGCCAGACACAGAGCACGCACTGCACAGCCATACGCTAGGAAGCGGGACAGGCAAAACTAATCCATGATGACAGAGATCAGATGAGCAACGCCCCGGTGGAGGGGGCAACGGACTGGGAAAGGGCACTGGGGAACTTTCTGGGGGATACAAACGCTCTGCATCTTTATCCGTGTGGTAGTTATACAGGTGCGAGGTGTTTGTCGCACATACCTGAGTGTGATACACATATCACACTTATGAGCAGTGATACTAGTGTTTTGATTCTTGAAGATTTAGAGTCCCGTTAGATTAATGAAAGCCCCTCCCCTACTCCTCCGCCCGGGATTCTGCTTTTTACACCATTTCCTTTAACTGTTCTTTGGCTCCACGACAACTCTGATCTGGGAGCCTTTCCCTCTCTGCTCCTCCTCTGGCTGTGGGTCCGCATCCCTCGCAGGAGTTTCCTAAAGACGAGAGGTGGCAGGACAGGTGGAGCTCTCTCCCCGGCCCTTCGCGCTGCGGGTCTTAGATTCAAGGCTGCCCGTCATGGAGGCGGAGCCGGGCGCCCAGGGCCCCGCCCCCTGCTTCCGGTCCTAACTGTGAACAGACCTGAGGGGCGGCCCCCACCACCCCCCCGCCCCCCATCGCGACCTTGCCCAGGGGCGGCACTTGCTCAGCCCCTTCTCTTTGTCCCAAATCATTGACCTACAGCACACCCTCCAAGTACAATATCCTCCTCCTCTTCTTTTTTTTTTGAAAATATGAAGGAGGACTTTGGGTGATTTCCCCCCTCCAAGCTCCTAGCGGTTTGTTTCCTGACCTTCTGAAACCTATTTTAAAGTTAAGAAAGACGGGACCCCTTGTTTAATTCAAAGCAGGCCCCAAGCTCTGACCTTAACGCACGGAGATGCGTTTTGGTCCAATGATCCTTTTGCAGAATCTAAATGTGAAAATATTCTCCCTTTCAATCTCAAGTTAAAAACATAAACATTGCTATTAATGTCTCTTAGAGTTTACTTTTCAGACAATAAAAACTTTCTGCAACAAGCCAGCTTTCATTCTCCGTGGATACTCTTGAAACTCACTAAGTCGGGTGTGCGGGAAAGAGAGCGCAGACGAAGCAGGGGAACCCCAATGGGCCCGCTCCTGAGCACAGCCTGAAGGAGCCGAGGCCACACATTCAAAACAGAAACTGCTTGTTTACATCATCTAATTAGGCTCCGTAAAAATCAAAATAAGCTCAAAGAAGGTGAGGAGTTTTCAAATTCCACGTTAATTCCAGGCAGTTAAGAGCAGCAACACGTTTACCCTTCAAAAGTAATAAAAAAGGTCCAGGGAAATTGAAAAGACTCTTCATCTCTCCCCAGCTCTCGAGCTGCAGCCTCCGTCCCGGGCCCAATGAGCACCGTGAGTCCCGCTCCCTAACGCGGGCCGATTAATTGCCATCCTACCTCCTGCAGCACCTTCATTTTTTTCCTAAAGCAAAATTTGGGGAATTAAATCTTTGAGAACACAACTGTTCAATCACAGTAACACAACTGGATGTCAACTTTTTTCTCTCCTTGAAGTTTATAAACCTGAACATTCTCACTCCGAGCAGGAAACCAATTTGGAAAATGAGTTAAATGACTCAGGGGAAGAAGAATATCAGGCTGACTTTTCCCCAGCCCTTGCCACCGCTAGTGAGTCGGAACCAGACTCCTGACCCCTGCTGGCTCTCACACGTTTTCCGAGGAGGAGGCTGCGCTCCAGCCCTGCGGCGCTGGCACCTGTCCCGAGGTTTCTAATGACAACAGGAAAAGCACTGTATAAACATCACGGCCACACCAGGAGCCGGAGCCCCCGACCTGCGACCTTTATCCATCATCCTGAGAGCGAGCAGCTGATTACAATAATCCTGTATGTTTATTCACTGCTGCATTTGAGAAGCGCCCTCTCTTCCACCATCGGCTGTCCCTTCTACAAGAGCAGGGCGCGCTCCCCGTGGGTCCTTTGCTCCTGAGTCAGCTCACGTCTTTCCTCGGCTCCAGCTGCTGTCTTCAGGCTCGGAGGCACACCGCACCCACACGCCTGGGCCGAGACTCATGGGTCTCTCCTGCAGGGCTTCCTGCTCTCACTCCTGAGTGTCACCTTTCACCACAAAAATGTTCCCTGCAATTTCTGAGGCTTGGGGTGTGTACCCAGATGGCCACGAGGAGATCCAGCGGGGCTGTCAAAGGCCCAGCTTCTCCCGCTGACAGTGGTTCAGAACTGCCTCCTAGTGGTTTTTCTGGAAAGTACTGGAGCATTTCCTATTGTCAGCGACTGGGGGTGAGGTGTGTGGCTGTTTGCACCAGAAGGGCAAGGACTGGGGGTGTCAGACCTTCGGAACTGTCCACAGTTCTTCATAACATATGTCCCCACTTCTTTGATGGATGGCCATGGAGGTGAAACATCTTTATAATTATCTGAGCCTAGAACCTCAGTCTGGTTATGTATAAATTCAGTATATCTGTGCGTGGTTTCAATGTGGTGGGGATTTGGGATACAATGACTGCGAAAACCAAGGGAAGAGTATGAGTTGTTTTCTTCAGAACTACATCCAAGGCTGTTCCCCACGAGCTCATTGCCAATGGCAACGCATTGTTTGTGGTGTGAGTTGCCAATTCAGTGCACCTGACACCTGAATCAGTGGCACTTGTCACGGCTGCTTTCGTACCACCATCTGGCTTCCTCATTGTGAGTTCTGTCGTGGTCTTGCATGAGCACCCACATATGGAAAGACACAGTGTTTTACTACTAATTACTCTCCTTGTATTTCCCATTTATATTTCAATTAGGGCGTCCTGCTCTGAAATTATGTGTAAGTGGATTACAGTATCTATCATTTTTACTGCAGGGTTACAAAGGGGGTGTGGGAAATAATTTGTTAGCAACAAGACTGGGTGTCAGATGGGAAAGATCCAGGACCCGTGCTCGAAGGCGTGGCTGTGGGATGCCCTTGTTTGTCCACTCGAGCCTTTGTCAGTTCTCACCCAGCAGTGTCTGAGCGCCCTCTGGGGTGGGGGGCGGGGCTCAAGGGCTCACTGTCTACGCCTTCGGGGTTTTTCTGATGGGTCCAAGTGCTGTGTGCTCATGCATAAAAGCAGAACAGCCCTATTTTCCCCAAATTGGAAAACGCAGTCCCCCAGGTATGGCAAAATAAAGGACAAGGTGGGAGAGGGGAAAGCTGGGCACCGGAGGAGGGTCAGGGCTGCAGCCAGCTCTGTGCTGTGACTGCCTCTCACACGCTCCCCTGTGACACCTCCAGCCGCCTCTTCTCTCTTTTTCTCAGAAGCTATTTCTTTTTCTTTCATTTTAAAAATAAATCTCTCTTTTTAAAACCCTCACCCAAGGATATGTTTGTTGAATTTAGGGAGAGAGTGAAAAACATCAATGACAGAGAAAAACATTGATCAGTTGTCTGCCATATGTTCTCCAGCTGGGGTTTGAACCCACGACCTAGGTATGCACCCTGACCAGGAATTGAACCCGCAACCTTTTGTGTGCGGGACGGTGTTCCAGCCAACTGAGCTACCTGGCCCGGCATCAGCAGCTATTTCTCAACTTTAGTTACTTTGTATTTTAAAATAAATATAATGCTTTTAAAAGGCTTAATTGTGAAATTCATTTTGTTTTATTTTAAATTTTATTCCTTTCTTTTCTATTATCTTAAGTTTCATTTCTGAAATTTAAATTCTAGTCTCTGGATTTCTTTCCTCCTGTCTCCTGTAGCCATCAGCTTTTAAAACCTCATCCTGTTTTACAGATTCCTCTCTCTCCTAACTTACTCCTGCTTTACCTCCATTTTAGGATTTTATGTCTGCTCTATAATTCTTCAAGAAAAAAAGTTACTCCTTTTTATTCTCTTCTCTTTCCAAATAACCTGGATGATGTACAGAGTCAGGGGGAAGGGTGAAGAGATCACCCCACAGTCCAGCCCTGTGGCTGGTTGGCAGCGATGGCGCCAGCCTCCCTGGGAGGCGGTTTTCTGGGCTGATGTGGGCGGGGTGTGAAATAGGGTGGGTGTTCTGGAAAGGCCCTGACCTCCAGCTCCAGCCCCGTTTCTCCTTTGGGGCACAGAAGGCAGTGGATGATCCTCCACTGCAGCCCCCTCGACCCTTGCTTTCCCCAGGAACCCTGGAAGTGCCCACCTTGGCTGACTTCCCTTCTTGGCATCCCCCCACCCCTGATCCCGTGCCTTCCCCTGAGTGGGGACACCGGGGAAGGCTTCTGTGACCAGCAGGTGTCTGGCAGCCCTGGACTCCTATGGACAATGCACAGTCTTTATCTGTATCCAGTACGTTTCGGTTTCGCCTCCCTTGCTCTTTCTTGTAAAACAACAGCCTCTAGCATCCATGTAGGAGGCCGAGCGAGGCGGTTCCTGGACCTCCAGCCAGGATCCTGGGCGCTGTAGCCAGGGTGACACTGGGGCTGGGGACCAAGGGGCCTTCTAGAGCAGGAATGAGCTCCACTCACTAGCCCAGCCCAGCTGCAGCTTCGCACACCAAGGGCCAGTTCCGGCCCAAAGCGAAGGCCACCTACCCCCACTCCCCACCTTCCCGTTTCCGACTCTGTGCAGGCCCTCCCTGCTGAGACCGCCTCTCACCGAGCTAACGATTGTCTTCCTTGGCTGGGTCAGTTCCCAGATAGCGGGACAGAAGGCATGAAGCGAGCACTTGCTGCTTTGCGGTACCGCACTGGCCTTCCTGCCAATTCCGGCCCACCGCTGGGCCTTAAATGCGCTGTTAGGGATAGATCTTTAAACAACCCTTCCGACCGAACAGCCTGGCTGAGGCGCACACTCATGACATCCTGGCATCGCCAGGCAGACCCACAGCTCAGAAATATGGAAGCGAGTGTGCCCATAGGGTGCACAGCCCCATCACTGCCCAGAGGGGACATCTTGAGCTAGGTTCTGTCTCCGAGGGCACAAGTTCTGGGGTGCTCTGTTGGGGGGGTCACCCGTGAAACCTGATGCCTTGAGGCCTGTGATCCCCGAGGGAGCAGCATCGTGCTTCCAGTGGACAAGGAACCTCCCAGTCTCGGTGGCAGTGGACCTCGAGGGAGGACTCAGCCGGGGCGGGGGTTGCCCTGGGCCTGGGCCTCCAGGGCCCTCCCGACGGAGCCGGCCCTCCCGACGGAGCCCTCCCTCCCGACGCACGCCAGCAATCGGCGTTTGGGAAATTGCGCAGTTATGAGGCGGGCACCTAAATGAGTCCTGAAGGAGATGGTACATTTTTTTAAGCCACTTAATTGAATCTGTGGCAGTAAATCTTTTAGTCTTCTCTAAGCATTTAGAATCTCAATTTACACTATGGATTTCTATGCTTAACCCCCAGTGAAAATGAGCATTTGTGCCGAAAAGCTTTTCATCAACTGCTCTCAAAATGTCAGGGCCCCTTATCTCCTAAGCCCACCGAAATCTTTGCGTCTGGGTTGAAAAATATATTCTGTGTACCCTGTTTCTCCCTTTCAGGTCTCACATTCTCTAGCATGTTTTATCAGAGTCATTTCTGATGTTCAGCCCTCTCTTAATCTCCTTAGATTTCTTTTTGAGGTGAGCTTCCCATTTCGATCGGCACGGCTGAGCTGTTAAGAGTCTCTGCAGCCGCTGCCTCCCAGGTGGAGACAGCTTCCCTGCAAAACCCTCGTGAAGGCTTCTGCTTGGTCACCCAGAGGTTGATTGCCCCGTCTTTAATTAAATCCGCACGTTTTCTCGAATGTTGTCTGTGGAACTCTGTAATAAATGAAGCCGTAAACCTGTCCTCATTTTCTGAGGAGTCTGGGTTTTGCATGTTCTTGCTCAGTGTTTTTCCAAAGGCTGGCCATGGCAAAAGCTAATTTCTAAAAAATCCTTAGGGGAAAAAAAATAGAACTTTGGGGATTTTAATGGCAAGTGTTTTATTTAGTGGTGGTTTAAGAAGAGGTGTTTTTTAATATTTTCGTGCAAAAACTGCTGGCCTGGCAGGACCCCATGACAGGGTATTCGTCCCCGAGGCCAGGACAGGTGCCAGGCTCCCTCGGGACTTCAGGCTGGCTTCAGGACATCGCTGTCATTGCAGTGGCCACTAGGGGGCAGAAAACCCACCACCTGCTGATTTGCTCATCAGCACCCCTGCTGCCCTGCCCCCTTGAATGGGGCAGCGGCGTTCTCCTATCGATTTCTCCCTGGCTCTCTGATTTCCAACGAGCCTAATCAGCTGTGCGGTTTTCAGTCCTTGCTCCTTGATTTGTCAGGAGAATGAGTTATCTGGGCAGACGCTCTCAGTGATTTGTAGGTTGGAAGACTCAGCTGTACTGCTGTGACCTTTTCAATATTCTGTTACTAGATGGACTGGCCATTTCTACTTCCTCCCCAACAAAGCATCGTCCACAGGTGCTGAGGAGGGAGACTGGCCAGTTAATCAGCACACGGGGCAGAAAATGTCGCCCCAGGGCGTGGGTGGTGACACGTGCTGGCTGGGTGGGACCCGATGAAGGGGAAGGGGTGAGGCTTTGCCCTCAGTCCTCTCCCACCCCTGGCAGACAGGGGACTCTCCGCCCACTCTTCCCCACCTTCACGGGCAGCCCAGGGTCCTCACTGTGGTCTGCAGGCCCCGTCTGCCTAGGCTCCTGGCTCCTTCCCCGGCCTTACCTCCCAGCACCCTTCACTTCACTTCCCGCGCCCCAGCCACGGCGAACTTGTCCTGGAGCATCCCAAGCTCCTTCCAGTCTCAGAGCCTTTGCACATGCCGAGCCTCAGCGTGGATCACCCTTTCTCTGGAGTTTTGTATGGCTGCCTCCTTCCCAAGAGTCAGCTCGCGACTCAGACGTCATCTCCTCCCAGAGGCCTCCCCAGGCTGCTCTGATCACGGATCCCCTGCGGAGACACCACCCTGTTGACAGTCCCATCACCACACTTGCCTGTTTCTGTGTTCATTCTGTCTCAGCTTACACAAATACAAACAGCTCAAGGACAAGGACACCCATGGTCATGGTCACTGCCATACCCCAGGGCCTGGCGCAGTCACAAGTACACAGCAGGTGTCCCATAAATGTTCTGGACTGAATGTATCCCCCCAAATTCATACGTTCAGATCCTAACCCCAACGTGATAGTATTGAAGGTAGAGTCCTTGAGAGACAGCTAGGTCATGAGGGATTAGCAACTTCATAAAAAACGAAACTTGCTTCCTCTCTGTTCTCGGTGTGTGAGGATATGACAAGAAGATGGCCCTCAGGAACTAGGAAGTGGGCCCTCGCCAGGCAGAGGATCACTGGCACCTTGACCTTGGACTTCCCAGCCTCTAGAACTGTGAGAAATAAATGTCTGTTGCTTGAGCCACTGAATGCATCATAATCTGTTACAGTAGACTGAACTGAACTGAAATTACATTTATTAAAACACAAAGCCGTCATGCAGATGCCACACTAGTCACTGAAAACTTTCTCTGCCTTCTCACGCCCCTTTTCGTGCCCCTCCTTGGGAGGATCCAGAGTGCCCGCTCCAGTGACACAACGTCCAGGTGAAACCCAGCGCCCAGGATGTAACTCGTGGCAGCCACTCCTTCACAGTCCCAACAAGTGACGAACCGAAAATAGCAGTTTCTTACACTGCAACATCATTTACAGCGACGAAACCATTTCCAAGATCTAAGTTTTAAACTTAGGTCTACTTCAAGTACTTGCCTCAGCTTGAAAAGCCACCCCCCTCCAAAAAAGAAATCCCACAAATTCCCTTTGCTCAGTGTTGGGGTACAAGGCATTCTAACGCGGTTCAACAACACACTTCAACTTGGATTTGCACTGCAGGGCTGAAGCCAAACAAATCAGGACGAGAGGGCCCGCTCTGGTGGTAGAACGTCCTCACCTTGAAGTCCTGTCACTAACTTTCTGGGGGCAGGCTCAGGGGGAGAACAGCCACCTTCCTTCCCGGAAGAGCTCAGCTCTGGGCTGGCGAGGCGGGAGCAGACCTGGGAGCAGACCCGGCTGAGTACCTGCTTACGGCATTAAGGAAGGAGCGGACAACGCCGACACCCAGAATCGCGTGCCCTACGGTGAGTGAATTCTCAGGTCAGCCGGCGATGCCACCCAAAACCTGAGCTGCGTGTCTGCATTCCCACCGAGTGGGGTGAGACTGTTTTTAGCACTACCTAAAATTGTGAGGGGTTGGAAGGGTTGTCCCTGAAACAGCGTGGAAGATCCTGGCCCAGAATGTCTCCCTTCAGTCCCCAGGAAAACAAAGTGACAGCCACTTGGCATGTTTTATTCTTGGAAGTGTTTTAGGAATCCAATCAAAGCATCCCCGAAAGGCCCGAGTCGTTTTAATTCCATTCCAATCAGACCCTGGGTTTTGGGCTCACGATGTGAAGAGGCTTCACCGCCATGCTATGTGACATTTTTCTGTGAGCACGCTCACACCAGATTTCGGTCTGCAGCGAGCAGAGCCAGGCCTGCTCCCCCCAGCTCGCCCTCACCTGGACCATGGAAGGCGTGAAGAAGTGCCAGGAAGCAGGTTTCCCCCCACTCCGGCGTTTCTGCACTCGGCCATGCTAGGAGTGTGGAGTCAGAGAGCAGGGAGCAGAAAGGAGAAGTAAAGCTAACGGTTTTAGCGGGCCTGCCAGCCATGACCTGTGGGGAGAAACCAATCACACACAAGTCCACAGTGGCACGGGATGTGCCTGAAGAGAGACCTCACACAGTTTCACATTGCATTTTGCTGGTTGGCTGGAAGTTCGTTCTCCTTATGTTGGCACTGATAAACCCAGCTGCAACGGGAGGATCGAGACTCCAGGCCCGGGACCTGGGAGGAGCCAGGAGGCCATCTCGTCCAACCGCAGCGGCGGTGTGCAAATGGAAACTGCAGTAAAGGGTCAGTCTGGCCCAAGGAGACTCTGGCCTTTGCCCCCTGGCTCGTGGGAGGTGATCTCTATGCCCCTGGAATGTCCTGCCTAGTGTCTTTGCTGACCTGAGTGCTTTGGGCCACGTTCGGTAGTCTATAACCTTGCCACTTATGGTGGGATCTGTGAGCCACACGCTATCAGCTCAGCCTCTGAAAGGGCTGGAGGCTAAGGTCAGCCCCGGGGGCAGTCAGCCTTGTCTGTGCCAGGGAGTCACGGTGCAGCCTCTGGCCTCCCTTCCTCGGGCGGGCTTCCCTGGTGGGCGATCCTGCACGTGTGCTGTCGCTGTCACGGTGGGGAAGCGGGGGCCGAGCATGAACTGTGCCTGGCGAGTCCTCCCGGGCCCGCCCTGTGGGCCTCCTCCCTCTGCTGACCCTAACCCGCGTCCCGTTGCTGCGATAAACCCTGGCTGTGAGCACACTGGCTGTTCTCCGTTCTGTGAGCCCCTGCAGCAGACGGCCAACCGTAGGGTGGTCTACACCTGCAGCGGGCATCGGAAACCAGGGAGGTCTTGGGGATTACCCAACTCCGTAGAAACTGAGGTCCAGGGAGCGGGAGGAAGAGCAAGGAGAGAACTGGGGCCCAGAACAGAACCACAGAGCGGGAGCCCCTGGAATCCGGCCCCACGGGCACCTGTGCCCGGGGCCTGCGGTCTCATCACCTGGACCCTCCCGCCCAAACCTGCTAGGTCCTTTCCATCTGCCCCAACTGTGGACACGGTGCTGGCTTGTCATCAGGCCCGTTCGAATCATTTTATTTCAGTGGGTGAAGATCAGTTGGCAGATTGGGATTTTTCCTGGTGCCAACTGGCCTTTTCTGTAAAAGGGGATTTTCCAGCAGACAGAGAGGTAGCATTTCCTACAGCGGGAAAAGCCAGTGTGGAGCCGAGTGTAGGTGACACCCCATAAAGGGAGAGGCTGTGGACACTGGTTTCCAGGCGGTCTGGCCCCACAGGGGCTTTGGCTGGCACACACCTGCGTGAGGCCTGCCAAACACCACCAGCCTCTGCACCACCCATGTTTGCCCTTTTCCTGTTAATGTTAATCTCTTTATATCTTGCAAAGCTCAGTGCCCATCTGGCATTTGAGAATTGGCTGGAGAGAATCATGCCTCTTAATAAAACAGGAGCCAATCAGGTGAATTGCTGCATTTGGCACCTGGTGTCTCGCTAATACGCAGCAAGCCCTGTCCCTCCGTCGGTCACCTCCCTGGGGCTCATCACTCCTGTGGCTCTTCAGCAGGACTGGGGCTGAGACCCACACCAAGACGTGTAATGCCTCTCACCGAAGAGTCACAGAATGTCATGGTGGGCAGGGGACAGAGAGAACAGTTTGCCAACCCCTCATGTACAGAAGGAGGAAGGGAGGCCACCTCCCCAAGAAGACAGGGTGGGGAACCAGGTTTGTTCGAAGTCCTGACCCCATGAGGCCGCACCCAGGCGCTGGCGCCCAGCCCAGCACAGCCTCCCTCCTACCCGGGTGCCTGCTTGCTCACTCTGCACAAAGCTCAGCTTAGGTGGGCCTGCTTCTCACAGGTGGGCGCCTCCTGCACGGTGACATATTAGAGACACCAAATGGCACCGCTCACTGGCCTTCACGTTGTCTGATTTCCTGGGCGGGCTCCTGGTCTCCTGGCAATGGCAAGGCTTTGTGAGCCCATTCTGTCCCCCACCCCGCCCCAAACCTGCAGAGAGCCTCCGGCTGAGGGCGGGGCCCCACCACCAGGGCTGTTTCGGCAGAGCTGGAAGAGCACCGGTCACTCCCCACGTGGCCGTGCTGGTCAGTCTCCTTTGCTGAGACTGGTCCCAGTGCTCTCGGCCTCTCTGACCCAAGACTACCCTGCTGGGTTCCAATCCCACCTCCTCCAGGATGCCTCCCCGGTGCCCTACCCCCAACCCCCGGCCCTGCGTTTGCTCGCTGTCCCCTCTCCTTCAAACTCCCGGCGTGTGTGATCGGAACCCACAGCCCCTCCTGGCGGGTGCCGCCGGAATCAAGCCCTTGCTGATCTCTGTCTGCCCTGATGACACTGGGCTCCCCACACAGGGCAGCAGGCTGCTGCCAAGATGCTCAGCTTGTGGCGGGGGGCGGTGTCAAGGTGACTTGGACAGTGCAGCTGTGGTTGGCAGGCAGGGTGGTGGGCAGTGGGACAGCAGCTGAGACTGATGGTCTCAGCCCTGCCACTTGGCCAGAGATGGGTCCACCACTCGGCATCTGACCCCCAGGCCAGTCCCACCAGTGGAGCATCTGGATCATTTCGGGAGCATGTCCCTGGGCAGAGCTTCAAATTTTAAAGCGATCAGCCGTGTGCCCGGAAGGAAGCCCGGTGGAGGGTGTCCAGAGGAAGAGAGACAGGACAGGTCTGTGTCCAGGGCGAGCCAGGTGGTCCTAGGAAGGCTGGCGTGCAGGTAGCACCAGGGTTTGGACTCTACATTGTCACCAGTGCCAGGTCGGGGATGAGAGAGGAAGCCGTGCTGTGGGGTGCAGGGAAGACTGTGAGGGCGTGCCTGGGGGCGGGGGTGGGGGGCAGCCAGAGGCTCCGGGCCAGAGAAGGTGTGGCAGTGGCCTTTGGAACCAGGTGGGGGTGAGGGCAGAATGCCGGAGTCCCAAGGCAGACCCCTCAGAGTCCGAGGTGACCGGTTCCACAGGGCAGCAGGAGAAACAGGCCCCAGAGGCCGAGGGGAGACTGGGGTGCTGGGTCTATCCAGGGGTCAGGGGCTGGTCAACGACTGGGTACAAGCCGGGCCCCCAGCACCCTCGTGAGCTTCGATGTCGGACCTGTGACTAGAAAGATGGGCTGCTTCCCTCGCCCAGTGCCAGGCCTGGCTGTTGGGGCCCCGTGGAGCCTCAGCGTGCACAAGCTGGGTGGGACCGGGCCGCTGCGTCAGCTCTGAGGTGCTCAGAAAAGCGCCTTGTGGGGCTTAGAGGTGAGGCGAGCCACAGAATGACACTGGAAGTGGCAGCTGACTCATGTGCACGAACATCAGCTGGGAGACAAGGACATGCGGCTTCCCTTTGTTCTCAGAGCCTTTGAAGTGCCACGGAGAAAAGGCTGTCACACCACCACTGTCACGGCACTGTTTGTTATGGGAGCATCATTTCAGTAAGCGGCTGGGGCTTGAAAAATACTGGGTCCAGCAGGTACTGCTGGGGCAGACACCTGGGCTCCAGGTGGAGGTGCCTCTAGGCGATACCAGCCTCCCTCCTGGTCCAGAACATCCTCCTGCCTCCCTGACAGACGCAGCCTCCAGCCTCTCTGGTCATTCCCGGGGGCCCACGGCCCGGTCTGGCCACACAGACAGCCCCGCTGTCACCAGGCTCACCATTTCATGGCAGAAACTGCATCTTGAGGGGCAGTGAGAGTCACAACACTGCCCAGAGGGGTGTTCGAGACCCGCCCTGGGCCGCACACCCACAGGCCCAAACCTGTCGCTCCAAACTCCTCACATTGGACAGGGGCCAGACAGGGCTCCACGATGAGCTCTGGGGGACCAGAGGGGGGTCTACAGAGTTGGTTCTTACTGCCCCACGGATGAGGACAGCATGCCGAGTGCCCTCCTGGTCTCCCGCCTCCTGGGGGCCGCCTGCTTGTTAGACCCCTCTCCCCCACTAAACAACACTCGGCACCAAGGAGAGAACACGAGACTCGGCGTGGCCCAGCGGTGCTCAGTGGGGTGTCCCCTCCCTCCCTCAAGGCCCCTGTGAGTGGACTGGGTCACCATCGGCCAGCTCTTCCAACAACCTCTCCTGGAGCCGGCAGGAGCCCCACCGCCAGGCTGCCAGGTGGGAACAAAGCAACGAGAGGGAGCAACCCAGAGATTCCGCTTCACTCTGGGCCAGTTCCCGGTACCACCCGGAGTGGGAACAACAAGCTAGCCGGGACAGAACCAGGTGTTGCAAGGTGAATGCCACTCACACGGAACCGGCTGGGATGCGTTAGCCCCACGCCCCCTCCAGCCCTCTGCAGGGTTCCGGGAATTCGCATTTCGACCGTGGTGTTTCATGGTGGAAACTGGGCTTCCAGCGGGGAGAGCAGGAAGTCATGACACTGACCAGCAGGGCACCCTCTCTGATTGTTCCCGGAGGGAGGCGGCTCTGTGCCTCCGGTTCCTGCAGCAGCTGCCCCTGGCAGGACTAGTGTGGCTGACCTTCCAGGAAGGGATTCGGGTTGTAGGAAGAACCCCCTGCCCCACGCATGGACAGGTCACCCAGGGGCTGTCTGCACCCTAAACTCTGGGAGTGTTGGGGATCAGGAGGGTTTGTCTCAGTGGTAACTCTCCTTGAAACAACAAGCACATCTCGAGAGTGAGAGTGTGAAATCCACAGGTGACAGTGCCCTGAGGGAAGGTTGTGTAACCAGCTGTCTGTGGAATAAGAGGCCTACTGTGTGCACACAGGAGAGGGGAAGAGTGTGAACAAGCAGCATCTGCAAGCGAGCTGACTGGCACAGAACAGCCCCCACCTGTCTCCACGGAGAGGCGGAAGCCGCTGAGGACAAACACACGCACTGGACGACCTTGCTCACGTGGGATGGTCCTTCAGCGGGTTGGGCACGAGTCTGGGCTGGGATGCTGGCCTCATGGTGAGTGGCCATTTGGGGCAGACGCCACAACCTCTACCCTCTGTGCTTGGGGTGCCCTGACCACACCCTAGGCTGTGCAGTTGGGATGGGGCCCCCGTGCCCCTTGGCCCCCTGGGTGGGGCTCCAAGGCAAGTATACAGCACAAGCACCGGAGCAGCAGAGTCCCCAAAATCTCTGCATGAAACACTGTCTGGCTATCCCTACAGCACCACGCTCCACGGCTTAGACGGAGCTGTTCACTGAGCCTGAGGCTGTCCCCTGCCTTCAGGAAGCACGGGAAGCCTCTCCCCAGGAGCCGAGCATACCCAGCAGCACCGACAGAGGGCGCCACATCTCTGGCCTCTGCTGCACCTGAGCCAGAGGCTCTTGGGCAAGGGAGCCCTGAGCTCACCACCCATGGGTGGCAGCTTAGAAAGGGCGATTTCCAGGCTCTGCTCCCCCACTGCTGCCCCACGCTCAGGCTTATTGGCCTGGTCACGGGGGGATTTATTGTATAACAAAGTGCAGTTGTGTAATTTTCTCCTCCTCAGTCATCACAGAGACCCCTTTATTCACACGCAGGGCCTTTCAGAGCGGGGCTTATTTCAGTGGCAGAGCTGAGGGGAGCAGGGTCCCTGAGCCTGAGTCTGGGGCACAAAGATATGTCACCAGAGACAGCCGTGGGTTCACCCTCTCTTCTCTGTCCACGTTGTGCCTTCAAGTCCCCCTCCTCCACAGAAGCCGCGGGATTACAGCATCGCTGTCCCGGGCAAACACCGACCCTTCCAGTCATGTTCTCAGTGGAAAGTTAGACAAAACATCCTCAGACCTGCCATTCAGGCAGTGACTGTGCGGGGGGCACAGGTCCACAGAGGGAGGGGACATCTTGGAATCCCAGCCTTTTAGAGTTGGAAGGAATGCAAAGCCAATCAAAACCAGGAGCCAACCCTCCCAAAATGCATGGGCCGAATTCCACCGGAGAGCTGGCACGCAGCCTGGCCAAACACACGATGGAGAAATGTGTGTACCAAGCAGAATTGCAGGGCTGTTCCGATTTCAATGCCCTGCCTCTTCTCAAGGAATGCTCATCCGACTTATCCTGCAACGGACTCCTGAGCCCTCCGGCCCTGCCTGGGCTGCCAGCCCCTTTTCCGAGGAAGTGATGGTTTGACTTATTGCTGAATGAAGAGACCAGGTTATAAAGTGGTATTCTGGCGGGTGGGGGGGGAGGTGTGCGCATATATATATATCTAAAGTTATATACCAAAATATTATCCATTGTATTCTCTGAAGGTAAATAAATACTATTTTCTCTTCTGAGCTTTTCTGTATTTCCTGAGTCTTCTGCAAATAACACAGAATACCTTTGTAATCAGAAAAACAACAGCAATAAAAAGAAAACAACAGTGGTTACTCTTCAAAGCCCCCAATCAAAGGTTTCCTGCTTTGATTGAAATAGCAAAGCTTCACGCCAGCTCCCCATCATCAGAAAACAGCTAGAATGTTGGGGAAAGCATGAAAGGAGGCAAACCAGTTAGTAAAAAGTGGTGGAAGAGCTTCAAAGCAGGTGCTCCTTTGTGACAAAATCGTACCTTCCTCTATTCTTGCTCCTGGTGGGTACGGCTGATCCATTAGCGACCGCCACCCAAACCTGGCTTTCTGTCACGAATAGACTCTGAGGTTAATTTGTTTTTCTCACAGTGACACATTTCAGAGTGAGATCAGCTCTTGTGAGAAAGGAGTGGAGGCAGTAAAAATGTTCTGAATCTTGGAAGGACCTGCGTTCTAGAGAGCAGACACACTGACCACACAAATGGGTAATCGGATGTAAACGAATGGAGAGATACACTATGTTTGTGGTTAAAAGACAGTCATGGAAAGATGCCCATTTCCTTTCTGCAAATGCTCCTGAAACGATGATTATTTGCTACAAAACAGAGACGTGACTGTGGGTCCCCGGAGGAGCGTGGGCCTTTTCATAAATGACGCTAGCACAATTCGGGATCTATGTGGGGAAAAAACTAGAGCCCGGCCTGCACTTCATACCAGTCACACAAAACCAGTTCCAGGCAGGCTGTAAAGCAAACGTGAGGTTCCATTTCTGGAATGACCCGTAGATTTATACAACACACACATATAAAAATCCCACCAGGGTGTGTGCACACGCATGTGTGCCCACACACACACACAGTGATTCTACAATTCACAGATGGGTGTGAAGAGCCAAGGACACCACAGTGCACTCAAGGAGGAAGAGCAAGGGCTTGCCCTAGGAGATATCAAAACTTATTATCGGCCCTGGCTGGTGTGGCTCAGGGGATTGAGCACTGGCCTGTGAACCAAAGGGTCGCTGGTTCGATTCCCAGTCAGGGCACATGCCTGGGGTGCAGGCCAGGTCCCAGGTCCCAGGGACACGCAAGAGGCAACCACATATTGATATTTAAAAATGAAAAAAGAAAAAAAACCTTATTATTAAGCTCTGATAATTAAGACCAAGTGGTATCGGTATAGACATAGATCAACGGAACAGAAGAAGGGGTGCCACAACAGGCACCGAAAACGCGAGCGTTTGCTACTAGACAAAGGTGTTATTGTTGGTCACGGGGGAGCAGATGGACCTCTCAGTTGGTGATGCTGGCACAAGTTGGCAACCACATGGGGAAACAAACAAAACTGAAGACCAGCCCCCCAAAGGTCTTTGCTTTACACCAGTCATGAAGAGCTGCTTCTCGGTTGACTAAAAATAAACACGGGATTCCACTTCTGGAAGGATGGCATGAGGAGCTTGCAGACCTGTGTCGCCAGAGAAGTGACCGTAACTGGTAAAATGATTAAAGAAACCAAACACCAATCATTTGAAATGCCTGGAAAGTCTCCTAAGAGTATGCAACACATGAAGAATCCATTTTCCGAGACAATCTACTAGATCTTAGTAAGAACAGTGCATCCTACTTTAGCAATGGCCTGCTGACCCCTGTTCCCTGCCAGCTCCGAGTGTGGGAAGGTCCACTGTGGACCGGAGTGGCCCGGGAGCCAGAGCTCCTTCCCCCCAAGCTCCCAGTCATGCAGTCTCCCTGGGAGGGGGGACACCAGCATTTCTCACCCCCCAGCTCCCTGTTGCATAGGCTAAGTTCCAAGCAAGTGCAGCTGAGGTATATACAGCAGTAACATTCCTCTGTCCCACTGGAATTTGCTATGAATCTGAACTAGATTCTTATAAATTAAGATAAATTTACTTATAAATTTAAATTTACTAGGCCTTATAAATTTACTAGGCCTAAAGTAACCACTAAGAAAATAACTACAAAAATATAGTAAAATTTAATTAAAGGGCTTAAAATATTCTATTAAACATAGTCACTCAATGCAAAAGAAGCAATAAAGGAGAAATAAACAAAACGACACGAGACATGTAGAAAACAACGGAAAGTGTCAGATGTAAATCCAACGACATCAATAATAATACCAACTGTGAATGGACTGAGTGAAGCAACCAAAAGGCAGAGGCTGTCAAACAGCATAAAAATACCAAGAACCAAACACATGCTGCTTACAGGAAATACACATTAGTATGAAAGAGAAAAATGGGTTGAAAGAAAAAGAATAAAAAAAAGAAACTCTAAGAAAGCCAAAGTGACTGCACTGATATCAGACAAAATAGACTTTAAAACAGAAAAAAGCCACTAGAGCAAAGAGAAACATTTTGTAATGATAAAAGAATCAATTCTTCTGGGAGATTTAACAATTATAAAACATATGCACCTAACAACAGAGCTCCCAGACACAAAAAGCAAAAACTAGCAGAATTAAAGGGAGAGGAAGACAATTCAACAACAACAGTGGAGGCTTCAACACCCGCTTCTAACAATGAAGAGAAGGACTGGGCCGAGGTGGACTAGGGAGCAGAGGACCTGCACGGCACTGTGAACTAACGCGTCTCCGTGAAACGCCCGACCCGGCAATGGCAGCACGCACGTCTCCTCCAGGGCACGTGGGACATTCTCGAAGACAGACCACGATCTAGGCCACAGGACGAGGCTTGTGAGATTTAAAGAACAGAAATACTATAAAATGTGTTATCCTACAGCAATGGAGCGAAACCAGCAATCACTATCAAAAGTGAACACTGGGAAATTCACAGACGTGTGGACATGAGCCAACGGGTCGGAGGAGAAATCCAAGGGAAGCGAGACAACGCCCTGCGAGGACTGAAGGTGAAGACGCAACGTGAGACTTCTGGGATGCAGCTGACACAGCGCTCAGAGGACATGGATGTGCAGCTACAAATTCCTACATCAAAAGGGAGACAAACCTCAAATCCATAGCCTACCCTACAGTAACACACTAGAAGAAGAGCAAACTAAACCCAAAGCAAACAGAGGTAACAGTAATGATTAGAACAGAAATTAGTGAGATCGAGAGCAGAAAAATAGATAAAATTAATCAGGAGCTGTTTCCTTAAAAAAAAATCATCGAATTTGACAAGACTTTTAGCTAGACTCGTAAGAAAAAAATACAGAAGGCTCAAATAACTAAAAATGGGAATGAGAGATGGGACATTACTGACTTTTCAGTAAAAAAGGATTGTAAGGTAATCGTATGAACCACTGTATGGCAACACATTAGATACTGATGGATTGAACAAATTTGTAGAAAAACACCAACTGACTCAAGAAAAAATAGAAGATCCATACAAGTAAAAATATTTAATTAATTATTCAAAAACGTCCCTCAAAGAAAAGCACAGGATCAAATGGATTCACTGGTAAAGTCTACCAAATGTTTAAGAAGAATCAGTACCAGTTCTTCATAAACTCATCCATAAAACAGAAGAGAAGGGAAGGCTTCCTGATCCACTCTATGAGGCCAGTTCCCCCGATACCAAAACTAGACATCACAAAAAATGAAACCTCTGACCAGTATCCCTTAGGATTACAGATGCAATGAAATCCTCAGCAAAATACTAACAACCAATTCCAGCAACATATTAAAAGGATCATGCACCATGACCAAATGGAATTTACCCAAGGAATGCTCGGTTAGTTAACATATGAGAATCAATTAATGTAATATACGATATCAGTAGAAAAAGACGAAAACCATATACTCATCTTAGTAGCAGAAGTAAAGGCATTTGATAAAATTTAACACTGTCCTTTGATTAAAAAAAACCTCTCAACAAAACAGGAATAGAAGGGAACTCTCCAACCTCATACAGGACACCTGTGGAACACCCAGGGCTAACATCGCACTTAGCAGTGACGACTGAATGCAGCTCAGGAAAAAGGCAAGGGTGTCTGCTTTCACCATGCTGCTGGAGGTTCTGGCCAGGCCATTAGGCAAGGAAATAAAATATAAGGCATCCAGATCAGAAAGAAAGAAGCAAAACTATCTCTACTTGCACTATTTTTTTTATGTAGATAATCCTAAATTAGCCAATAAAAAAATTATTGGAACTAATAAATGAGTTTGGGAAGTTTGCAGGGCACGAGATCAATACAGAAAATCAATTGCATCTCTCTATACATTAGTAATAAGCATTCTGAAAATGAAACTATGAAAGCAATTCCATTTACAATAGATTCAAACAGAATAAAATAGTCAGGATAAATTTAACCAAAAAGGTACAAAATTTGTATTCCAAAAATGACCAAAAAATGTTGAAAGGAATTAAAGAAAACCCAAATAAATGAAAAGACATTCCATGATCATGGATTGGGAACTTAACCCCGTTAAGATGGCAATACTTTCCAAACTGATCTACTCATTCAGGGCAACGCCCTCAAAATCCCAGCTGACCAACCCGCTGATCCGAAATTTCATATGGACTCAGAATATCCAAAACAGACTTTCTGAAGAACAACAAAGTTGGCGGGCTCACATTTCCTGACTTCAAAACTTACTACGAAGCTACAATAATCAAGACAGTGTGGCACTGGCATAAATACAGACACAGAGATCAGCGGAACAGAACCGGGTCCAAAAATAAGCCCCGTAGAGTTCCGGTAGACTGACTCTCAATCAACAAGAGTGCAAGGCAGTTCCAAGGGAAAGAGCAGTCTTCAAAACAGATGACGCTGGGGCAAACGGACACGCACGGGGACAGTGTGACAATGGCCCTCGGTCTCACAACACATGCAAACATGCACTCAGAACGAACGCAAGATGATGTAAGATATAAGTGTAAATGCTGCAACTGTAAGACTGTTAGGGGAAAGCAGGGGTAAATCTTTGTGACCTTGAGTTAGGCAAAGCCTTCTTAAATACAACACCAAAAGCATAAGTGACAGAAGAAAAAAATAGGTAGCCTGGACCTCATCAAAATAAAAAACTTTTGTGTTTCAAAGGATAACAGAAAAAGTGCAAAGAGAACCCACAGAATGGGAGGTAGTATTTGCAAAGTATGTTATCTAGTAAGAGACTTGTGTGTTCAGAATATAGAAAGAACTCTTGCAACTCCGTAATAAACAAACTGCCCAATTAAAAATGAGTAAAGGGTACGAATAAACAGTTCTTCAGAGAAGATGTACAAAGAACCAATAATCACATGAAAAGATGTTCAACATTATTCACCAAGGAAATGCAAACCAAAACCACATGAGATACCACTCACACCTGTTTGGATGATTGCACTTAAAAAGACAGATAATAACAAGAGTTGGCAAAGATAGGGGACCTGGAGCCCTTAGACATTGCTGGTGGGAACGTGAACTGGTGCAGCCGCTTCGGGAAGCAGCCTGGCAGTTCCTCAAACGGCTGAACGTAGAGTTACCTAGGACCCAGCTGTTCTATTCCCACGTTCCTGCCCAGAGAAATTACGTGACCACACGAAAACTTGTACACGAATGTTTACCGCTGCATATTCATAACAGCCCAGCAGTGCAAGTGACTCAGAGGTGCACCAGCTGATGCATGGATAAACTCTGGTATACCCTCGTACAGGCAGCGATGATTTATTTACAAATAAAAAGGAATGAGGTAGGATATAGGCGACAACATGGGTTAATCTTGAGGACATTGTGCTAAGTGAGAGAAACCAATCACAAAGGACCACATATTATTGCCTGAATCACCAGAACAGGCAAATCTATCGAGGCA
Organism: Trachops cirrhosus; assembly: GCA_028533065.1. Classification (NCBI taxonomy): domain Eukaryota; kingdom Metazoa; phylum Chordata; class Mammalia; order Chiroptera; family Phyllostomidae; genus Trachops; species Trachops cirrhosus. Next base: position 30,495,401 of record CM052546.1, on the reverse strand, counting down.
GCAAGCAGATTAGTATCTGCCTGGGTCAGGTGGGGGGTTGGGGGTGGGGAGCAGTGGGGAGAGGCTGCCGGGCGGGGGCAGGCCTCCTTGTGCTGCAGGGGGAGACGTCTCACAGTTGTTTACGGAAATGGTTGCACGGCCCTGTGGCTACATTGCAAACTTGAAGTGTACACTTTACATGGGTGAATTGAATGGCAATGTGAATTATATCTCAACAAAGTGATTACAGTAAGAAAAAGTAAATGTAAAAAGCAACATTATAAAGTAGACGATGTTATAGAATAGTGTAGGGTCTTGGGGGCAGGAAAGGATTTACTTTAAAAGGTGCAAAATCCACTAACCATGAGGGAAAAGATTTTTAAAAAATTGAGATGAAACTGGCAGATGACAGTGTGCGAGTTTAAGGTGCCAGCCTGTGGAGTTGGACGTGTGTATACTGCAATGTGAGGAAAGCACTCGATACATTCAGCTACGTTAAAATTAAGAACTTGCATCCTTAAAATGAACCAGAAGTGAAAATTCCAGCCATTGCTGGAAGAACATGTTTGCAATAGATGTAATCACCAAGGACTAAGTACCCAAAGCACATGAAGAACGCACACAGATGAACACGGGGAAGCCAAACGACTGAGCAGGAAAATGTGCTGAAGACCCGGCAGTTACTGCCAAGAAGAGGAAAACTAGACGGTCAATAAACTAATGGAATGCTGCTTAGTCTCCCCAGTGATCAGGAAACTATCAATTAAAAACGCGATGAGAGACCACTGCACACCTGCCAGGCCGGCAAAAACGGTGGATGTTTAGCTGTCGTTAGCATCAGTCCTGTGAAGGGTGGGGGGTGTCACAGGCTGCTCTTTTTCGGGTGAACTGGCCAACGATCTTGGAAAATACTGAGGAAGGCTGAAAAGCACCCTGCCTGTGGATGCAACCTGGAGGGGCTTGTGTCCGAGGGCACCAGGACTGACACAGATGGGGATGGGGGTGAGTCTGAGGTCCCCTGGGACGGCCCCACCCGGGACCGGGGACTGAAGCTGCTGTGGGCGGAACGGATGCCCTGAGGCGCCTTCGCAAGGGGGGACTTTCAGGAACAGAGCAGGGAAGCGCCAGCTCTGTTCAGTAGGGGCGAGTGCCACACATACATGGAGGAGGGAAAGCAGCAAATCAAAAAGAACACCCACAACGCAGCGGCATTTATATGAAGTTCAAAAATAGAAGGGAGCAGAGCACGTGTCCACGCTCACTTAGGTGAGATGATTAGTTAAAGAACGAAACCAGGACACGAGGATCCAGTTGTCCTTGAGGACGGCGGCTGCCCCAGGGCAGAGAGGAGGGCCCGGTGGGGGCGGCACGGAGGGGAGGGGGTGTTTCTAAGGCCCAGCCTGATTCCTTAAACATGGCTCTTCTCTGCATGGCTGTTCTTTTAATGACACATGTACATGTTGTGTCCCCTTCTGTCTGTGTGTCATCTTCCATAATAAAAAATGGAGAAAAAGATTGTTTTCAACAAGTGGCTCCCTTCCCAATGCTACAACTATGCCGTGGGTCAGGGCTGCGGGTGGGCACCCCACGTGCAGGGTCTGACCTTGGAGGAAGGGGGAGACCTCTCTGTGACCCCCACGCACAGCATGCTGCAGGTGACCCTGGCGTGTGAGCAGCAGAGCCGAGCCCTGCTGAGGTTTTCGCAGCCCCTTCTCGGCCTCGCAACCCATGGCTGCTGTTCTGCGGACCAAGGTGAAAACGGGCTTGCTTCCGTCTGCTGCCTCGCCGGCCCTCCCCCTCCTGCGCGAGGGTTTACTGCTGGCTCACTCCACGCCCGCCCCGGTGCCAGGCCCAGGATGCTGCCGAGAGCAAGGCAGACCTGGTCCCCACACGTCAGTGGGCGGTGGTGTCACCTCCACCCGGTTAGTTTGTCACTATTGCACTGCGAGATAGAGGAGGAACTCAGGCTTCTGTGCACCCGTGTTTACTCCCCTGGCCCAGGGCAGAAGCCTTGGAAAACAGTGTGAATTCTCTTGGTTTTGTGTATAAATATTAATTTCATGCATACTCTCAAACACTTGGAGGCTTCAGGGATGTAAAATTCGGTCATTAAGGAGCAATTTGTGCAAGACTGATGTAATTGCTTTTGCTATGCTAAAAACTTCAAATTGCTCTAAAAGGAAACTTGGAGGAACAGCCTCTTTCTGTGTTCTCCTCGGTCCTGCTTGCACCTGTGGGTACCTGGGGAGCCGCATGTTAAACATGGACCCAATAACGGGAGGCCAAGAGCGACCTGTGAGGGGCGCTGTCTTCGGAGGCACCCTGACAGGAGTTGCAGCGTTCAACTCAGTAGCTCTTCTGTTCTCGCAGCCTCCTGGGGTCTTTCCTTAGCACTGGAGAGGGGCCTTGACCTGACGGAAAATGGGGAGTACTGCCCTCCAGTGCACTCCCCCTGTTTGGAGGGACCTGTGTGTCTCCATTCACATACAGGGTCTCGCCTGCGGGGCTGACTACGGTGTGAGGGGGGCCCCCCAGGGACCAGCCAGCCAGCGCTCCCCTCGCCCTCCATCTCCTGTTCCCCGGCGCGATGACCCTGGAGCTGCATTGAAGGGGCCACACCGGTGCAGGCCCCGCTGGCCCACGCTGGGTGCGCAGCATGAGTAAGCACCCTTCACGGGGCCTGGGTTGCGCTACCCGGGAAACCCAACCGGGACCTCGGGTGCCTCTTCCCAACAGGAGAATGGTGCCCACCTCCCTGCCTGACTGCTCTTCTGTCATCCCCTCCTCCTCCTCCCACTTAAAACTGGGGCAACGGCACTGAGGAGTAACTCACTTGTTGGCTGAGTCAGTCACTTATCTGTGATCCAGACTGCGCCTGAAGGAATGGAGAGAGGGAGTCCTCTAACAAATGACACACTCACTGACTCTTAAGGAGGGGACAGCCCGGAGGAGCCCGCGGGCAGCGGCAACATCCCTGTGTCACTCGGGGCCACCGTGTCTGGAGGCGCGAGGACCACTCACCATTTCAACTGTGTCTAAATGCCGGTGAAACCGCTTGAGTTGTTAAAAAGGTCAAACTAGTCGCTGTGTCACCCATTTCACTGAGAAACATGTTACTTTTCAGCCACTTGTTTTAGAAACGTGTGGGCACATGAGTCAGGCTTCTTGGGGAGAGGGGTGGAGGGGGAAAGTGGGGGCTGTGAGAAGGTGAGGGGCAGGGGCGGCGGGGAGAAGGAGCGAGGAGGAGACCGCCTGGCGGGGACTCAGCCAGCTTCCCCCACTCTAACCTGGCTCCGACCTCAGCGGGAACGCGGGGTGCCCACACAGCCTTCACTGGCGCCTCACTGCCTGGCCCTGCGGAAAGGCGCCTCCCCTGGGGCGTGGCCATCTCTTCTCCAGCAGAGCAAGCCCCGCCCAGCCCAACTTGGCCCTACTTGGGGTTTCTGACTTCCCCCAGGCACAGCCTCTCCTGTGGCCCAACCCCACAAGCCCTCCTGGTCACCCCTGCAGCCCCGGCCTTGGCGATGGGCCCCTGCCCTAGCAAGGCTCCCCAGACACTGTCGCTGCTGCTGGGGCCGACAGCTGCCCTCCCACTGCCGGTGGATGGGGCTGGATCGGCACAGCCCCGCCTGCCGAAATTCTCCTGGGTTCTCAGACTCCAGCCTTGGCGTCCAGCTCTGAGGTCCCCTGGTGAGAAATCCCCAACCACAGAGTACTCAGGGGGAACCAGTCTGAAGGATGTGTCCTTTTGGGGTCAGGCAAAGGTCCTCATTGAAAACAGACCTCGGTCCCATGAAATGACAAAGCAGTGCCCACTGCCCTGGAAGGAGTTTTTCTCTAACTTAAGTCGAGTACCTGCCTGTCTGACTGACTGGCCTGGGGTTGGGGGGAGGGACTCTGGGGGAAGACCAGACAGCCCGTCACTCAGTTGGGACACTCAAACATTTGCTCTGGTAATGGCCACTGCCTTCCTAAGAGACGGGTCTCCTGCTGCAGACTTCATTGCCCACTTGCAGGAGGGACTGCTGCTCCCTGTCCGCGCCCCCCAACCCCGCAATGCTCCAGTCAACCAAGGCTGCGGATTACATACTATGACTCCTGCTTCTCTGAGCCTGGCAGCTGGCCAGCGAGGTGTGCGGCTCCCAGACTAAGGTGTCCTCGGACGCAGTCACATTAGGTCTAAGCAGCAGCCTCTGTGGCCCACCGCCATCTCCCGCCATTTGTGCTCCCCTCCCGTTCTGATAAATCGCCAGCCTTCACTCCCATTTGATCCCCCCGAAATTTGCATCTGATACCATGTGAGTGTTTAACTTCAGTTATTGTTTTAACCGTTGAGCTGGTGGAAGAAAATAACTTTGCTGGGAAAACAGCCATTGGCAGAAAACCCTCCTAAGGCTGGTGGGGAAGGAGGGTCAGAACTCATGGGGTCCAGAGCAACTCTCCCACCATCTTCTGGAATTTCTGGGGTGCCAGGCAGGGGGTAGGTGGCCATGGGAGGCAGGTGCGATGACCCCAAGGGCTCGACACCCCACCTACAGCCCAGGGACACGGACTGCGCCCCAAGGGGAGGGAAGCACACCTCAGACTGACCACCAAGCATCCTGCCCTCTGGTGGGGTGGCAATGGGGTGCACCCCTGACAAAGGGCCGGCACGTCCACTGTCCAGGGCCTGGCTCAGGTGGGACACTCCACGCAGGCCTGCCTCATGAAGGCCTGTACTTCTGGCAAGACAAGAACGGGCTGAGGCCTGAGGTCTCACTTAGGATAACCCTGCAGTGAGTCGGCTGGGGGTTAATTTAACGCATCGACTTGGCTGGATCACAGGAACCTGCTATGTGATCAAACATGATGCAGGGTGTTTCTGTGATGGTGTTTGTATGCCATTAACATTTAAATCGGTGGACTTTGAGGAAAGCTGTTGCCTTCCACAATGTGGGTGGGCCTCGTCCAATCAGTTGAAGGCCTGGATAGAGGGAAGAGACCAACCTTCCCTCCAGGCAGACAGAATTCCCCAGCGGATGGCCTTCAGGCACGAACCAGAGCACGAGCCCCTCCCAGGTCACCTGCCCGCTGGCCCCCTGCAGATCTGGGACTTCCTGGCCTGCAGATTCACTCGAGCCCTTTCCTTACAGCAAACCTCTTTCTCCATATATGTGTGTGCTTCCTATCGGTTGTTCCTTCGCAGAACTCTAGTGCACTAGGGGAGAAGGATGGGCTCACTCTGCCATCTCAGAATGTTGGACAGCCCTTCCTAGGCTGACATCCAGAGAGCAGGCTGTCGTACATACCGCACCCTCCCCCACCCAGGCCGCCGCCCCACAGGACCTCAGGCTCCCCGAAGTTGCACACTCGGGCAGGCCCTCACTTCTCCCAGTGCTCACTTGTCTCCCCCTCCCGTGTCCCCATCTCAGGGGCAAGGCAGCCGTGTGCATCCAAGCTGGGGCCGTGTACATCTGCACCCCACCTCCTTCTCCCTGCGTGTTCAGTCCCTGGTCCTGCCAAACGCACTGGGCCCAAGGGCTCCCCAGCTGGCCCTCTCCTGTGTTTTGGGCCCCCACATCTCTCTGCTGGATGAACCACATGCCTCCTCCTCGGCCCACCCTAGCTGTTCCCATGAAGACGCTGGGAGACCTTCCTAAATACCAGACTGCTTAAAACCCCGAAGTCCTGCCTACAGGAGAAAGCCTGAGTCCCTTCCCCTGATGTTCCAGGGGTAGCCCTGGCTTCTCCAGACTCAACTTCTGCTGCTTTCTCCCCACCTTGAACTTCACATTTGGCAAAACAGCAGTTGGCTTGTGGCTCCCCATGCTGACTTCACAGCGCACTCCTTGCTTTAACAGGCCCCATCCCTCCCGCTTTGCCTACCCCATTTCTACTTGTCATCGAATACTTGGCCCAAACAGCGTCTCCCCTCCAGTCATCACTCACACAGAAGGCATGCACAGCAGAAGAAGCAAGGACGATGGACGGGAAAACATTTTCAAAAAACATCACCGTTCTTCTGACAAGTTGAGAGCAGCTACCAGCCAGGTGACCGTCAGCTCCACGTGCAAAAAGCTTCCCTTCGGAGAAGTATGAACACTGGCACGATCTGCCAAGTTGCTGAACGAGAGTTGCTGAGTGCTCTAAAATCAGATGATTTCCAAGGGTTGTGTTTTTAGGTAATTATAAAAATCATTATGGGTACAATGGAAGTGGCAGAGCAGTTGGAGCAAAGACAACATTTAAAATTTAAAATAAAAATGTCAGGCAGACATGAGTTTGAATTGCAGCTCTCCCCCTCCCCAGTTGGGTGGTCTTGGACTAGACACTAAACCTCTCCGAGCCTCCGTTTCCTCTCGGCCAAGTAAGGGTACAACGGTCCTCACCCGGAGGGCCGGGGCAGGGCTGATGCGTGGAAGGACCCAGCACTGGGCCTGACACGTAGCATGGGCTTTTGATGTTAGTTATTACCCTGCTCTCCATTCCCATCCACTCTCTGGTCTCCTATAAAGAGCGAGAAGTATACAATCACAATCATGAGCTGCATTGGGGTAATCAGAATCTCAGCCAAATGAGTTCCTGGAGAGCTGAACCCAAAGGAAGCCTGGAGGGGCCTCCGCTTTGAGTCATTTCTTCACCGGGCTGTAGACTCACGCAGGTTCAGGGGTGCGTCCGGCTCCCTGCCAGCTGTTTCTGGAAGTGAGCCCGTGGGCTGCGGCCGCCATTGCTGGGGAGGGAAGCCGTGCTGCCCAGGGGCGGGGCTCTGCCTCTCTGCTCTGTAAACTCCCTTTATCGTCAGTCTTCCCGACACAACTGTTTGCCCTGAGAGCCACAAACTTCTTAAAACGAAAAGTTTGCTCCTTCAAAACTGTTAGGAGGGTGTTTACTGAGATGAGCCCAGCATGCAAATGAGATCTTTATAGCACTAAAATCTAGCGTGGGTCGGGGGGAGCACTGGCGAGAAGGGAGCAGAAGTGGAGAGACAGAAGGCAGCAACTGGGAAACGTGGGCGTCCCCCTCCCCGGGAACCAAGCCCGCCTGCTCTGTGTCTCGCTTGTCTGGGAGTGGGCACTTCCTGTTTTTTGCAACGGGCTCATCACCATGGTGGCCCTGGCACACAGCCGACAGAGATGGTCACTAGGGTTTAAAGACAGAATGTGGCCCTGGCTGGTGTGGCTCAGTGGACTGAGTGCTGGCCTGCAAACCAAAGGGTGGCCGGTTCGATTCCCAGTCAGGGCACATGCCTGGGTTGCAGGCCAGGTCCCCGGGAGGGGGCGCTCGAGAGGCAACCACACGTTGTTTCTCTCCCTCTCTCCCTCCCTTCCCCTTTCTCTAAAAATAAATAAATAAAATTTTAAAAAATGACTGGAATGGGACAATGCTTATTGTCCGTTAGGGGAAAGCTCTGCGTTCTCTCAATGTCTCGTCAGAGGAAGGTAATTTTCAGGCTGACAGTGTCTGACAAGTCACCTGTGGCAAGTCGGAGTGGAGGAGGGAGGAACGATGTTGGTGACACTTGGCAAAGCTGATGAAGCGTCTCCATTGGCTGCTGCCCTTTGCCTCCCATGCCTGGCTAGTCAAGTCCCACCCATTCTTTGGGGTCAAGTTCTCTTCCCCCAGGAAAGCCCCTCCTCACTGCTGGAAGGGCCGCAGGCAGGCAAGGGAGAGGAAGGCTGGCCCCAGCACTCTCGCTGTCATTTACCAGCTCAGTACATGAGCAAGGTGTTTGGCCCCACGTAAAACGCCCCCTGGAAGACAATTACATGAGACAGTGCCCATAAAGCCTCAGGCCTGGGCACCCGGCAGGCCTCAGTGAATGGTGGCCGCTGTCACGCTGACTCTGCCCTGAGGGCCACCCCCTTTTCTGCTCTGGGTGGCTGTACCCCAAGGTGGCCCCTGGCTGTCTCGAGGGTCTAATCGCTACCTCCAGCTTCCCAGAGGCCAGATCTTTGGCTTCTCGGTGTTTTTGTTGTTGTTGCTTTTGCAAGAGGGCTCAGCTCTCTCGCATTCTTTGCTCATTGATTAACCACCTGTTTCCAACTGGCACTGAGAACCCGCAGTCCAGGCCTTCCATGCTTGCCCCGGCCAGGTCGCTGGGACACTCACAGCAGCCCGTTATCGAGGGCACTGTCCCTTAAGGCGGCGCACGGGAGTTTTCTTCTACTTCCTAACAGCCTGGCCACCCAGACAACAGCTCAGCAGGCCCCGATCCTGGGGCAGGCCCCCTCAGCCCGAGGCCATCCTCCGTCTCTGCACACAACAGCAAAGGCAGGTGCAGAGTCCCAGGTGTGGCCAGGGACAGCCAGGATGTTTGTTTGGGGACCCGCACTGGGTCCACGCTGGGCAGTAGGAAAGGTGGAGCTAATGGAGATTGCCGAGCAGGGCTGATCCATATTTGCTTTTTAACGAGCTTCATTAAGGATTATGCAGGAGCCGCTGGCATTCCCACAAGTGAGTCAAGGAGAGGAACTTCACTGGGTTTCATTCACCCTTTGCCACTTCGGGGAGCTATACTCCAGATGATTGTTCGGACAACTTCACGTGGGAGGGGTCCCTGTGTTTCCCTCCAGGCCGCGAGCGCCACGGCCTCCTCTTTCCCAAATTCTCTGACTTGTCTCTAGATCGGTGGGGGTTCATCTTTCAGTATTTTTTCCAGCCACGAATCCAGGGCTGGTTCATCATCTGGGCCCCTGCCCTCCAGAGAACCCTTTCTGTCGTGCCCACGTCAGGGTCCCATTCGATGAAAGTGGAATTCTTGGGTCAGAAACTTATCACCTCAGTTGCTTCCCTGCTTCTTAACATTGCAGGAGAGCCCGGGTCAGAGGGGTTCTCTTTGTCCTTCATGGAAAACCAGATTTTTTTTTTCTGTGCCCGGACACTTCAAATAGAGTTAAAAAATTTTTGAAATCCAGAAAATTTAGCAGTTATATTTGGACTTAAAAACTTTTCTGTTTAGGGCAATTAAAAAAATCCTTCTTCCCTCGTCCCTTTGATATGCTTGGGGGTAGCCTTTACAGTGGCCAGTCACCAATATGCTCATTTTTGTCCCTGTCCTACCTGTTTGTCCTCTCTCACATTATTGTTACTACTTTTTAAACCTTCTCTCTCTCTTTGCCGCGTGTTTGGGAGGGGTTTTCAAGTCTGTTCTCTCACTGGAGAGCATGCGTGGTTTCCTCACCGTTAACCTCGCCCTCAGGCTAGAGCGGCCGACACAGGAAGGCCCTTCTGCTGCTGCGCTCCGCGCCCGGACCCCTCGCGCTCTCCCCTGCCCTCCTCCGGCCTCCATTTGATCTCTGCCTGGGCCCTGGCCAACTTAGGGCCCCACTGTCCTTCTCACTCCGGAGTTCGCGTTTTCTGGACTCCAGAGCAGAACACAGTTGCTGCCCCCTGTGTTTCTGTTTCTTGTAACAGTTTTCCCCAGGAGCACGTGCTTCCTGGCGTCTCAGGGGTGCTCCTCCCGCTTCATGTGGCCCACACCAGCTTCTCTTTCATCCTCGCCTGCCTCGTTTATGCTCACCTCCGCCCTGCCCTGCTGAGACGGCCCAGGCTGGGGGGTGATGGCCAACTCCATGGTCGCTGCCACGAAATGGCGCCCCTGAGGGGAGGGGTTCAGTGGTCATAACGTCCCCACAACCAGCACTTGTGGCCGAAGGGTTGAGAGACCCCCTTGGAAGTCTGCAGTATGGGGTCGAGGGAGAAGAACTGACAAGCTCGCTTTCTACGTAATTAGGACAATACGTTGCTGCCCCTCCCCCACCATGCCCATGCCACCCTGTTGTCCCCAGGTGTCCCCTTTTGAAACCTCTTTTTCACTCTGGTGTCCTTCTTCCTCTGCAGCTTTGCAGCGACCTTTCTCAGTGTCCCTTTCCTGACCATCACGCCCATCAGGGAAGGCTCAGCTACCAGACCCCTCTACTCTCTGGCGCCTCTCATCTAGGGTTCCCGACATCAGTGGGCAGGCTCAGGGGGGAGAAGTTGCAAATATCAGCTATGAGGGCTCCTGGAGAGGTGGGTGGAAGCAAGGGCCTCTGCCACGCCATATAAAAAAAGACATTGGATTTTTTATATTTCAGTGGAAATATGAATCACTGGGTGAGCCATCAGAGAGGGAGGGTGGGGCGAGGAGGGGGAGAGAGAGAGAGAGATAGGTCAGAGAATTCAGCCAGGCAGAGTGAGGCAGGTCAGGGCTCAGACAGGCACTTGCTGGAGCACTGGGGGCCAGGCCTGTGGGTCACAGGTCTGCCAATCAAAGTGGGTGGGCGTGGACTGAAAGACAAGCAGTGGGTAGGAAACCAATGCTCCCCCAGGAAGATGAATAAACCGAGAAGCCGGCCAGGTCACTGGGTGAGCCCTTCCTTCCAGCTGCAAAGAGAAGCACACCACTCAGCCCTCCTGCTTATAGCCAGCAGCAGGTGGCCTGAGTTCACAGCCTCTGGAGATTTTAATTACCTGCAGACAAAGTGGTTTTACTGCTTGCATTTGGAGGAGCTTTCCAAAGTAGTTTCACTGTGATTACCTTCACTAATGAGTGATCAACATGCATTAACGCAGACTCGCAGCACAGCAAGAAGGCAGGCAGGGCAGGGCTCCCAGGGATGGAGCCCACAGGTGGTGGGGGTGGGGCTCCGTCTCCCTCATTAGTTTCAAGAATGCTCCGGGGCCTGGACCCGGTTCTCCGTGGGCACAGGTTCACCCACCATAAGGAACCATACGGGACTCCCAGGGCCTCAGGACGCTGCCGAGGGCTGGGTCTCAGCCCTGTCCCTGGGCTCTCCTGGCTGAGTGCTCGACCCCACAGGCCCAGCGTGGGGCTGTTTGGTGTGGTCTCCACACCGGTGCGTGTGGCGCACCTGCTCTGCAGGGCTGCTCACCCAAGTGGTCACTCCGGGGGTGGAGGGCAGCAGTCACCATCCTCTCCCTGCTCCCCTGACTTATTCCATCTAATAAGTGGTCAGTGTTCTGCCTTTTATTTAGAGGGAAAAAGAGAAGGCTCAAAACATGTTGCTTTGTGGTCCAAAAAAGCAGGCAGGGAGGCGGGGCAGCCACACCCTCTGCAGGGGCCTGGCTGAGGGACGGTGGGGCTGGGAGCCAAGAAGGGGTGCCCTCCAGGCCTCTGCTCACCTCCTCACCCACTGTCCTCAAACGGGCTCTCCAGAGAACCTCGGAGGGATTCCCTGCGTACAAAAGGAAACTTGAGTCCTTTCCCTCAGCCTGTTAGTAAGCAGAAAACCCTTTGAGGCGGGGACCCGTGTCGACGTGTTTGAGTTGTGGCTGGTCTGACAGCTGCTGAGTTTGTCACACAGATAATTGGATAAACTGCTTGAGCACAGAGATTCAATATGCAGTGTCATTTAGCTGCCGCTACACCAGAGCCTTGATCTTAATTGAAGGTGCAGAAGGGGAGAACCTTAGAGAAGTCCCAAATCAACTCCTCCTCGCCCCAGTAATTAAACACTCGACTCCTGACCATCCTGCAAAGCCTCCACATGTCAGCCATGGGCTCCGGTAAATGGTTCTCAGCGGTCTGAGCCAAGGGCGCCCTGCTGCCCCGTCTCCACGCAGGGCTTTCTTTAAGCAGCCTCCTGGGGAGAAGCCTCGGGGGCCGGAGCCTCCAGGTCACCCTTCCCCTGCCCCCTTCTGCCCCTTTCCTTCCTCATTTCCCCTCAACACACTCGAGGCCCCCCACCCCCACCGAGAGCCCACCATGCCCCCAGAGCAGGGTCCTCAGTGCGAACCTACTCCCTACTCTGCTGGGACCCTCTGATGGGGTCTCTAACTAGGGCCTCCTCTGCCCTCACTTGGGGGCCGCACTTGTGGAGGGACTGCCTGTACCCCATTTTGCGCACGATCGTGGATGCGTGCGTTCATCGGAGAGTGAGCGGGGCAGCTCCAGTGAGCTAGGAGAAGAAAGGTAAACCACGTGTGCCCGCTGGAAAGCTGGCAAGAAGCTATAACAGAAGGGGGGCCTCCTCTTGGTAGAAGTTCTGATAGCACCCTGGTCGGCTTGGGGCTCACGGAGGAAGTCCCTGGGCCCTGTGGGTTTATCTCGATAGAAAATGAACCTGGAGGTGTTTGGCCATGAGCGCCGGGAAGGGCCTTCCCTTCCCGCCATGGCGGGCCCTCACAGCTCCTCAGGTGGTGGTGAAGAGCGCAGTGCCCTCATCCCCGGGTGCGCATTGTAGAATGATGACAAGACTACATAGCACAGTGGCTAAGAGTCTGGGCTTCTACTGGGCCAACAAGACCCTACGTGGATGATCTACCCCCACAACCCTCTGACTTCCTCTCGGAACTCTCTCCCCTTCCTTGCTCTGGCCTCCTCCTTGACCCCCAAACATGCCAGGCAAGCTCTCTCCCCTCAGGGTCCTTGCACCTGCTGTTCCTGCTTCTGGGATGCTCTTCCCCCGGATATGCAAATACCTCACTCCCTAACCTCCCGCCTTCCTCAGGTCTTTGCTCGGATTTCACTTCTCACATTAGAAGCTCTCACTGGCCCATCAGCACACAGGCGGACAAAAAATCTGTGGTACATAAACAAAATGCAATGTTCCTTGGCCATAAAAAGCAACAGCTTACCTCTTGCTACAGTGTGGATGGACCTAGAGGATGTTATGCTAAATGAAATAGGTCAGACAGAGAAAGACAGATACCATATGATTTCACCTACATGTGGAATCTAAGGAACAAAATCAAGCAAACAAAATAGCAGCAGATTCATAGAAACAGAGAACAGACGGACGACAGACGGTGGGGTGTGGGGTGGGAGCGGGTAAAAAAGGTAAAGGATTAAGAAGTACAGACCGGGGCTTCCGGCCAAGATGGAGGCATAGGTACACGCACTGTGCCTCCTTGCACAACCAAGATAGGGACAACAACAATTTAGAAACAAAATAACAACCAGAACTGACAGAAAACTGAAGTGTATGGAAGTCGGACACCCAAGGAGTTAAAATTAGACACTTTCATCCAGACGGGTAGGAGGGGCAGAGTCAGGCCGGGCGAGGGACACGGAGCAGAGAGCGGAGCAACTGGGGCGGCGCACAAGACCCCAGCGGGCAGACCCTGGGCGCACAAGCAGCAGTGGCTGGCAGACCCCAGCTGGGGGTTTGCGACCGGCAGACCCAGCAAGGAGGCCATTGTGAAGCAAGGCACTGTGCCCAACTCAGGGTCCCAGCACCAGGAAATAGAGCTTTGGGTCACTGACTGAGGAGGAAGGTCCCGAGGAGTACACAGGCCCACCCAGATGGGAATTGGTGCCAGAGGGGCCCAGTTGGCTCACAGAAAGCGGTGGAGGGGTCTGGGGTCCTACGGAGAGTAGAGCAAGTGCCATTGTTCCTTCTCGGACCCCACCCCCACATACAGCCTCACAACCCAGCAACTGGGATGCCCCGCCCTGGTGAACACCTAAGGCCCCACCCCTCACTACAGGGGCTCGACAAGACAAAAAAAAAAAAAAAACAGCAAAGAGATGGCTCAAACAGAAGAAGAATTGAAAGCCCCAGAATCCATTCTTTTAAGTGATC
>CM052546.1:30459010-30481417 GCA_028533065.1 Trachops cirrhosus | reverse complement strand
AAGTAAAATGAAGGTAGATAGAAAATAGACAGGGGGAGGGCAAGAATAGTAGGGGAACTGTAGAAGCTAAAGAACTTATGACACATGGACATGAACTAAAGGGGGGAATGTGGGTGGGAGAGGGTGTTCAGGGGGGAGGGGAATGAAGGGGGGTAATTGGACAACTGTAATAGCATAATCAATAAAATACATTAAAAAAAGAAAATTAAAAAAATTTAAAAAAAAATCCCACAACTTTGATGATTTAAAAAAAAAAGAAGTATAGACAGGCAGTTACAGAAGAGTCAGAGATGCAGATTGCAGGGAACAGAGTCAGTAACACCGTTATTCATGTGTGTGGGGTCAGACGGGTACTCGAAATATCGGGGAGGGGGGCCACTCTGTAAAGTGCAGGACTGTCTAACCACTGTGCTGCACATCTGAAACTAACACAGAATAATAATGAATGTAAACTGGAGTTAAAAGTAAAAAAAATGTAAGCCAAAAAAAAAAAAAAAAGCAGCAGCAGCTCTCACTACTTTCCCAACTTGCTTCCTCTCCATGGCATCCGTGCCACCTCGCCCACTCCATCTGTCCTCTCCCGTCTCTCCCCTGAGATGGTGTGTGTTCCAAGGGCAGGCATCCTGCCTGTTCTGCACCCTGTGGTGTCCCCACTGCTACCCAGAACAGACCCAACTGAGAGGAGGCAGGATGTTTGCTCAATGAACAGACGGAAGGGTTCAAGCAGCGGGGTACCACGGCCAAAGTTATGTCTTGGCAGGTTCACTCTCAAAGCCACATGGAGAGTGGGTGTGAAGAACTCTCCGACCAGGAGCTGGAGGACAGCTTGGGGTCACAGAGGTCATCCAGGTGAGAGAGGGTCGGGGGAATGCATGGATGTGGTAGCAGGAGAGGGAGAAAAGAGGGGGCGGAATGAAGAACTAAGGAGGAAGAAAACTTGGCAGGCTTTGCAGTAGGGGCTCAGCTATAAGAGGAAGCTAGGAAGGCGCCAGGTTCTTGGGGTACGGGCGGGGTTGCTGCCATCACCGAGACAGACGCTGTGCAGGGAAAACAAGATTCCGGGGCAGAGGGAACACGGAGATGGTGAGTTCGTCTGAGACACACCGAATGTGAGGTGCCCGTGGGCCTTTGGGGGCGGGGCTGGGCAGGCGACAGGAAGCAGGGAGGTGGGAGACAGGGAGGGTGAAGACACAGATGGGTCTTATCTGCACGTGAGCCATGGCTGGACCCGTGAGAACGGTGGGAGTGGAGAGAGAAGTGAGCCAAGGAGGATGCCGGGAGAACCCATGTGTAAAAAGCTACGGTGAGTAACAGAAGTCTGACAGAGAGAGACGAACGCTGTATGATTCCATCTGCAGGTGCAATCTAAAAAAACAAAACAAAAACAGACACAGAAGCAGAGAACTAATGGCTGCCAGAGGGGGTATGGGGGTGGGGAAAGATACAGGGGCGAGAGGAGTCCAGACTCCACATACGAAATGGACAAGCCGCAGGGGCGCAGCGTGTAGCCCAGGGAGCGAGGTCAGTACTACCGTCACAACTGCGCTTGGTGACAGATGGTTACTAGGCCCAGGGTGCCAATCGCGCCGTAAGGCACACAAATGTCAAATCACCGTGCTGTACACCTGGAACTGATGTAATACTGTATGCTAACTGTATTTTAATAGAAACATAAATAAAACCAGAAGCTCCTGGGGAAGGAGGGGCCTGGAAGAGTCAGGAGCGAGGGCTAAACCTGGAAGCCGTGGGAGGGGCCGCTGGAAGACTGGCAGATGCCACTGTGGGAGGGATGCAGTGAGGGCAGGCCTGGCAAGTTCCACTTGGACTTGGCATCGGGAAGGAGACCACGATCTCGGTGGGGACAGGAGCTGGACGCAGACCCTGGTGGGCAGTGTGCAGAGGGAGCTGGGGAAGTGAAAGCAGCCAGGGACGCTGATGCTTTGGGTGCCTGGGAGAGAAGGGAAGGGCAGAGATGAGTGGCACCAGGAGGGACACTGGGACAGAGCTTTAGGAGGAGAGAGCCGAGCCTTCCAGCATCCGACTGGCCTTCGGGTGGAGATGAGGAGGAGGAGGAGGAGGTGCCAGGGAAGGTTAGGAGACACCATGGGGCCTCTGAGGCTGTGGCTTGTTACCACAAGTGGAATCAATGCAGGGTGAGGCTTTCTCAGCTCAATAACTTATTAGCAATTTTTAATTACTAGGGTGTAATTAATTCACCCCAAGTACAGCAGTCTGTGAAGCGCACCCCACGTGCTGAACTGATGACATCCTCCACTTTTGCTGACACCAACACAGAGAAGGTGGTTTGAAACCTAGAGGAAACACCCACGGCACACACATGTTTGTTTTAAGCTGTGATTCCGGATCCTGGGAGCAGATACTAGGACAGGGGGCATGGAGGTCTGGGGGCTGCTGTGCTCGGCTGCTCACGGGTGCCGGCTGAACCTCTGGGGAGGCTGCAAGTCGGCAGGTGGTCCCTGATGGTTCCCACCGGCCCTGGAGGTCTCGGGGGTGTCTCTGGCTAGAGCAGCCCCACTTGATGGTCCAGAGAGTGGGGTGCCAGGGACCTGTCAATGCCACGAGGTCAGGCCTGGCATCCAGATCGTACTGAGGTCCTCAGGGCCTGCACAGCCGTGGTCCCCAGGGGACACCAATGTGAAGGTCAGGAAAGGTGCTGGGTGCAGATAGATTCCTTTGCGAGGGCTGGGAGGGCAGCGGGACCTCTGGGCAGAATGTGGTTGGGGCAGGAGTGGAAGGGCAACTATAAGGAAATGGAACCAGGAGAGAGGATTTGGTGGGTGGAGGCCAGTGCAAAGGGGCCCAACCAGGCTGAAGGAGGGGTCCCCCAGAGGCCCTGTGGCTCTGCCCCCAGCTCTTCTGGCAGCTCTGGCTGATCCGGGAGCCCTCACTCTGTTCCTGGTTGGGGGGGGGTCTGGGGTTCCACTGTCTGGAGGCTCTGAGAGTGGGGTGGCTGAGCCAGCTTTCCAGGAGGAGCCCCTGGAGAGCAGGGTGGCCCAGCCCAGCACCATAGGGCTCCCGAGCACCCTGCACACCAGGAAGCCTCCTGGGGAAAGTGTGAAGCCTTTCATCTGCAGTGACCACGCCTCGCTGGACATACAGCCCCAAAGCTGTGAGTGATTTTGAAGGGCTGGCCACAGTGGCAGAGCCTGTGACATGGGGCAGGGACTTAGTGCACTCTGGGCCTCGAGGTCCCTGTCTGGGAAATGAGTAGCTCACCTGACACCGGGCGGCTTGAAGTCACTCTGCCTAGCCTGGCACCCTGGCCTTTCTCAGCTCACCCTCGCTCACCGTCTGCGTCTGCCCCTGCCCCCAGGTGCACCTGCCCTGTAGGGCCTGCGTTCTGACCACTGGCCCTTCCCTGGGTCTGCAGCTGCTTCCCGCCTGCACCTGGGGTGCCCTCTTGCACCCTTCGAGATGCACCTCGACTGTCTCTTCTCCAGCTCCTTCCCAAGACAACCCCCTGCTCACATCGGGCAGACGATCCCTCCCTCAGGCTCAGCGGACAGTGTCTGCGAGCCTTTCATTCACTCCAGAAACCTCCTCTAGACCTGGGATCAGTGCTCGGTTCTCCTCTTCTTTCTCCACCAACTCACTGGGTGAACTTGGCTGGCTCGTGACAGCTCTTTGCACAAGGCCAGGCAGCAGGAGGTGATTTAATGTGGTCACATGGAGGTCAGAGTCCAGCCACCCATTAAATACATTCGAGGGCCCACATTCTTTTCTCGCCTGGTTTGCTCCCTGGAGTACCCGCCACCCCGACCTCTTAGCCCGTGTATAGCACTACCACACGCGGGCATTGGTCTGTCAGTCTCTAGCATCTGTCCCTCAAATGAGCCCTGAGGTTTGCAACGACATCGCCATCTACCTGTGTGCTACTGATTCTGCTTAGAGCGTCCAGTACGTGCACTGCTCCTTGAGGTGGGTCCGATTATCATTCCCATTTCCCAGATGAGGCCAGTGAGGCGCAGAGAGCTTGTGCGCCTCATCCAAGGAGGTGTGGTGTGGCCCCGTAGTGGATGAAGCCAGTGCCCTGGAGCCTGCCTGTGCCCCGCTGCCCCGCAGTCCCTCCCTGCTGGAGGGACCTCTCCCGCAGAGTGAAACCCAATCCCCTGTGACTCCAGCCACCATCAGGGCCCTGTGCCAGCATCTCACGCACGCACCTTGGGAAGCTGAGTCCCCAGCTGCAGTGGTGAGCAGCTTTCCCTAGCAGGGCAGAAAGACTGGCAGGAAGTGTGGGAATGCCCTGGAGGCCTGAGGCTTAATTTATGTTCCTGAAGCAACAAGATTCAAAGCAACAACAGGAAAAAAGTCCAGCTGCTCAGCTAACTTGCAACAAAAGGTTGCGTTTTTACTCATGTGTTTAGTAACACTTAACAAAAGAAGATTTGTTCATGAGCCAATAGTATGGTTCACTTTTTGTCAAAAATGGAAGTTATTTCCTTTGATTTCATGAGCCCGGGACCCCCCCTGAAGTGCCAGAGTGCACGACAAGGAGCGTGCAGGACTAGGAGCCTGAGGTCTGTCTAGAACTGAACCCCTAACAGGCTCCTGTCTTCCACAATTTCATGGTTTGCTTGGAACACTGCCCAACTACGACATTCTGTCGATGGGATAATGCAGTCCTGGCAGGTGAGTGACGGCCGAAAGGCAATCTTTTTCTTGAACAGCACAGGAGATAAAGCGTGAATTGAAAACTGAGTCAGAAAAATAATTTTAAAAGCACCAACTAGTACACAAAAAGAAACCATGTCAGAAGATAACTTAAATTCTGTAAGAAGTGAAAGTTATGGAGAATTCCACGTGCTCTCTTGGCATTCTCCAGTGGTATGTGGTGCGAAGGACAATTGTGACTAATTTTGCCACAAGAAAGGGACGCCACGTCCCACATCCCTCTGAACGCCTGAGTTTTGGCAGGTGACCACGCCGGGGACTGCGGGGAGCTGGTGCCAGGGTGGCGACGATGAGTCGCAGCGACAGTTTCCAGTGCAGCTTTGATTTTCCCACACACTAATAATCCCTAAGTGATGCGATATTTCATTCCAAGTTCACAAGGCATCCCATTGCCATGGCAACTGCAATGTGGTACCAGCACTTCTCTCGTAAATGGGGCTGAGAAGGCTGCCTGTCTCCCCTTGCAGAATGGCAGGCACTGTGTCCCCACACAGTGCTCAGGTGACCCCCTCCCCCTCCTCAGCTCACCCCACCCTCCTCTCCCAGAGGACTGCTGGAGGCAGATGAAATGCCAGGGAGTAAAGGTGTAACTTCTCTTTGTGAAGGCTGGTAGGACCATAGAACCATAGACGATTTCAGAATTTCCATTTGCATGGGGAAAAAAGGTGTCTTTAAGTTTCCTGTATCATTAACTCTCTGGAAATTTGGGACGAAAGACAAATAATCGTCAAGGAGCTCAAGGCGGCATTAAACATCCCACTGCGACCTTAGTTGGCACTGCAGGAAGTTGCCCTTTACTTCCTCTTTTCTTCAGCCCCCCCCCCCCGCCCCCAACAGCCCAGCCCCACCAGGGACTGGAGCTGAGACTGTGCCTGAGGCTGGGGAGGCCTCTCCAAGGACCCAGACCCAGGGCCCGGCCTGCAGGAAGGGCGTCTCCGGGATGGTGTCGGGCGACTCTCGGTGCCCTCCACACACACTTTCCACCTGCCACGAAGCCACGTGGGCCTAGACTCGTCCCCCCAGCACTGTTGGGCAGAGCCCTTGCCCCTGCCCCGGGACCCTTCACAGTCAGGCACATCGCTGCCCAAGGCCCAAGGCCACGTTGGATTTGATACATGAAGACAACAGCTGTCATTAATACCATCGCCTGTAATGCGCCCGGCGCAAGCTAAGTAGTTTCCGTGTGGCGTCTGGTGTACTCTTCCTGGGAGAACGCACAGGTCCTGCCGGGAGCCCCATCTCACAGCTGAGCGAAGGCCCAGATGGGTGGAGCCACGCATCCGAGGCCACAGCACAGGGAAGGGGCAGGGCCAGGCTGTGACCCCACAAGCCCCGTTCTGCCCTGAAAGGGAGCTTTAGGACTCACTGCCTGGGCAGGGATCCACCGACTCGGCGAAAAATTCAGTGAATCAGAAGGATTTGGTGGAAGAAGTCACCAGCTCCAAACAGAACCGTCGCCTGCTTGTCTGGCCCCCATCCCTCCCGGGTTTTCGGTGGCTGTTTCCCCCCCTCTCCACGCCCCACCCCTGCACCCCCACATGAAATGAGAGACATTGTTTGAATACCCACGGCGGTGGGGGCGGGGGGCCATGCATACTCTGAGCAGAAATGGAAACCGTCAGAAAGATGCAATTCAGGGGATATTGGGGACTGGAGAACGGAGCATCAGCCTATAAAATTCAACACGGCCAGTAAAGCTGGGGCAACGGTCAAGCGTCTGGGAGCTCCAAGCTGCTGGGCACTCGGCAGGCACGTGGCCGGGCAGTGCTCCTGGACCGGGGACATTTGTCCTGGGCTCATTTTGGTCTCATTTCCATAATGTGCCTCACGATTTCTGAAGCACCTCAGCATTAGCGTCCTGGCACAGCCACGAACGTGTCCGAGACGGTTCCCATTACAGGTAAACTAGACTTTCCAGAGCCCGAGTGTAGGGTAAGTGGAGGCAGTCTGGCTTCCTCACCCAGGTGTCTGGGTAACTAAGGGGAGCAGCGTTCCCATAGCCTTGGAGGGGTCTCATAACTAGTGTTCTCGTAGCTTTGAGACTGGGTCTGATAAACTGTTCCATAACATGAAGTGAGCTCGCATGCACAGAATTATGTTATGTTACACAGTGTTCTGGCAGTTTTCCAGTTTTGTTCCCCTCTAGTACTTAAACAGGTAGGGACTCCCTGCTGGGGGTGATAAGGATGAGAGACACGCAAGGGGACAGGTGCCACGCTGGGGAGCAGGGGCCATGACATGAGACAGGCCCGTAGACACGCAGCTTGCAGCGTGCATGGCTCTCCCACCCGTGAATAAAGGCATGCCAGACATCCCAACGGCTCTGTGAATATTTTTCCGTCTGCACAAATACCATGGACCTGCCTGGCCTTGAAGGGTGGCAACAGACCAAGTCCTCCAGGGCTCCCTGCCGCCACAGCCCGTGGGCGCCAATGGGCGTGCTGCCCTTTGCAGGGCTGAAGGTGGCACGGGTCTGTGCTCCACTGCCGAGAACCCACCTGCCACACCGTCCTGGGCTTGGGGCCGGTTACAGTGACCCCCCTCCCCAGTCCCGAAGTTCCAGCCACACAGAAGCCCTTTGCTGTCACTGTTGAAGGCACCGGTAGGCTCAGTCCCAAGCCTTCTCTTCTCCTCCCTATCCCCCCTTATGCCACCCACGTGGGCTCTCCCACCTGCACATCCCCATGC
Source organism: Trachops cirrhosus (assembly GCA_028533065.1). Taxonomy (NCBI): domain Eukaryota; kingdom Metazoa; phylum Chordata; class Mammalia; order Chiroptera; family Phyllostomidae; genus Trachops; species Trachops cirrhosus. The sequence goes on along the minus strand of CM052546.1, from coordinate 30,474,037 downwards.
TCCCATCTGCCCACATGTGGCTTTGACCTCTCACGTTTCTGGACTTGTTCACGAGTGGCCATTTGGTGTCAGGACTGCAGATATTCCTACAGGCCGTGGAGAGCACTATTCATCGGGGCAACAGTGATGTGGGAATTTGCATTCCAACTCACATTTTCGGGCACCTGTGCACCAACCAGTGAACGCCTGCTCAGCGCCTGGTGCTGCGCCAGGAGCTAAGAGTGGATTCGGGTGTGAGGAGCCACAGGCCCCGCCCCAGAGGCTCGAACCCTCCGCTGGGAGCTGCCACTGCGCTCCTTTCTCCTCTGACTCCACCCCAGCGTCGGGCATGAACCCTTTGGCCTCATGCAGGGCCTTCCTGTCTTGCTCGGGGTGTGTGTGGAGCGCTGTTCCCTCAGTGACCACTGCAGGCCAGAGTTTGAGAGCCCACTGCACTGGGACCCACTGTGCTGATGCCATCCGACCACATTCTATTGCTGTGCACAGCACGGCCCCCAATGCATGCGGCTGACTCTGTCCGGAGGGGTAAATGTAGGCCCCATCACCACCTCTGGACAGGGCTCCCTGTGTGTGTGAGAGACCTGGGCGCCACTGCATGCCCTGGCTCCTCCTGGACGCATGTCCCTGGATTCTGCCCTCCGAGGGCAGGTGGCCCCAACAGATCCTGCCACTCCAAAATGCCACTGCTGCCATGTTGTCAAGGCTCCAGTTTCCCTCTTCCTCTACTGCCCTTACACTTTAACCGGTACGCCCAGCACCCCCGTCAGGGGCCAAACAGGCATTGGAAGGACCACCACACGCCCCGGTCACGGGGGCCCGGAGCTGCCCTCCTACCTCTAAGGAAGCAGTCCTTGTTGTGCACGGCGGTGATCCTCCTCTGCAGCAGGCACGCGGCTCGGCGGAGCTCACAGTGGTTCTCGTAGAACCTCCCGTCGGAGCCGCACACGGGCACGTAGCGGGGTCTGCAGGCCTCCAGGCATCGGCACTCGGGCTCGCCGGTCTCCCTGCTGAGCGTGCACCTGCTCCCTCGGCGGCACAGCGTCTTTCTGCAGGAGGTTGGTGGCGCATCGCGGCCAGAAAGCCCTGCCAGGCATACAAACACGGAGGGTCAGCTCCGGGCACTCGGGTGGGGTCCTGGGCTTCCTCTGTGGCTCATTCACGTCGGGGTGAACAGAGGCTCCATTTGCCTGAGCCGAGGCCAGAGGCTCAGGGGGCCCAAGGGAGTCCCTGCCCCTCCAATGGGCTGTGGCCGTGGCCGTGGCCGTGGCCATGGGCGCCAAGAGCGGCGTCTGCTTGTGTGGAGCTCAGTTTTTATGGCTAGCTCACACCGAATGTCTCAGGCATGAGCCCTGCCCATCTGGGGAGGAATACAGGGGGGCCACAAGGAGGGCTTTCCAAGAGACACAGAGGGCCTGAGTCGAGGCGCCACCCACAGCACAGCAGGGAGCATCACAGGCTTTGGGGAGGTGCCCTGAGGTGGGGAGGTGTTTTGTGCAGGGGGTGAGGGGTGGGTGGGTAAAGGAGACTTCGAAAGCCAAGCAGGGGGTTTTGGTCTGATGTGTGAGGCAATGGGTTGTGGGGCAGGGCACCGAGGAATCTGGGGAGGACGTGCACTGTAAGGAGAAAGTGGCATCGTAGTGTTCAGGATGGGGAGGGGAGGGCCGTGGGGGCAGGGAGGCCAGAGGCCGACCTTTTCCTGGGGGAGAATGGAGCTCTCAGGGTGCGCACCAGCGCGGTGGCACCGGCCGCCCTTCTCCACCGCCTGGTCCCTTCTAGCACAATGCTGCCGCAGCGGGACAGAACCTGAGGACCTGGAAACGGCAGCTGCCGTGTTGCTGGGCGTCCCCACCCCCGACACAAGCCTGTGATGGTCTCAGGCTGTGGTGCCCAGGGTGCAGATGGCAAAGCGGGCAGGGTGGACAGCAGAATGGCTCGGGCCGAAAGGGTACGCACAGTGAAAGGCCAAACGGGCAGCCGCCACCGCTGCCACCACCGCCCACTCGGCCATCGAGGGCAGAAAACTGGCAGGCAGCCTCGCAGCATTGACGGCAACAGATGGGGTGTTGAGAATTATAAAGGGATAGCAAAGTACAAATGATTCAAACAGGAGTGCAGAATTCACGGCCACAGAAATCTTTGCTTTTAAGTTTTAATTAAATCTTCAAAATACTCAGCAAAACAGAATGGCCCCAGCACTCAGGACTGAACTTTCATCCCCATCTCCCACCCCATGGGAGTAAAATGTCTAAAAAAAAAAAAAAAAGAACTTTCCTTTTCTTGATTTTGGTTAAGTCTGCTTTTCATCATTATGGATTTGAAAGGAAAAAGAATCAGTTATCGGTAGGTTAACTGCTTGATTCAATAACTCATTTAAATCCCTCCAGCCTTGGCAAGCTAAGAACTATTGACTTGTTCTTGAATCGTAATAAACTAGAAGGTCAAAATATCTCCAAGCAGTGTGAAAGTGCAGACCCTAAGCGGGTGCGTGAGCTAACCGTGGGCAGGCACCGCTGAGCCTCCACGGCTGCGAGGGCCGCAGCGCACTGCTTCCTGTCAAGGTCGGCAGGACCGGCGGAGGACCGCTCCGGGCTGGGCTCCGGGCTGGGCTCCAGGCTGGGCTCCGGGCTGGGCTCCGGACTGAGCCCCCGGCTGGGCCCCCACCCCCACCCCGTGCCCTTGCCCGACGTGTTTATGGCTGCTTTGCCACAAGGCACATTCGCTCCTCCTGGAAAATGGGTTACCCTGGAAAGCACGTGCAGCTACTAGAAGAAACGCAGCTCTAGGAACATGTGCACTTGATCCCTTCGCTACACAAAGCACCGCCCTTCCATCACCATTAGAATAAACTTCCACAAGCGATGGGGAAGGGTGACCACTGCCCTGTTTGGAAAAACAGAGAGCCAAAGCTTCCGAGCCTCTGGCCCCTTCTGCTCCGGCTGTGCTGCCCGCCCAGACTGCGCGCTTTCCCCCTAAATCCGCTCCAACTCACCTGCGCGGCCCATTTCCTCCGAGTTTCCCTCTCTGAATCCTCCTGCCCCACAGTGTCTGCCCCACTCTCTGGCCTCAGGAGACCCCGCAGGGGCAGGGCCTTTGTCCTCACGTGTCTCCCCCAACCCCCGCACACTCAGGTTTTCGGAAACACAACCGTTTGAAAAGCTGATCTTCACTACCATCGCGCCACCCCACTGCTCAAACCCCAGGCCAGAGGCCGAGCTGGGGCGGCTGCGAGGGGGCGGCTGCCTTGCCTCCCCACAGGGCCGTGCAGGAGGGAAGCTGGAAGGACAACGCAGGGAGGGTAGACACCTGCCCTTGGAGGTGAGCCTTCTGGGGTCAAGGGGACTTGACTCTGGAGTGGCAGAGCAGGCAGCGCCTTCTGAGACCACCGACTCCAGCCCGGGCAGTCAAAGGAAAGCCACCTCACTCTGGACGAGGGGAGCACCCCGTCTCCCCCGCCCTTTTTCCTCAGAAATGCCTGCATTCCCTGGTCGCAGGACATGCTTGCGAAGGGCAGCGCAGCGTGTGGCGCCTCCGATGCGCACGTTTGATTAGGTGCGACCGTGGACTCCTGTTCAGAAAAGGCACCAACCGGGGATGTGGAAGCTGTCCGGAACACTCAGGTTCCCTCCGACAGGAAGCGGCTGTCGGCAAACAGTGGGGTCCTAATGATGTGCAATTAAGGTAAAAGTAGCTTTAACGCCTTGCATCTGCCCTTTCCAGTCTGCAGACAGCAGGCCCGCGAGGAGCGAGGAGCAGGGGCGCCCTGCGCAGGGATGGTCTGGGATCCCGCCCACTGCCTACTGCGGCGGACCAGCGGTGGTTCCTCATTAACAAGCCCCTCGTCACCACTTCCTCCTCGTTACTAAAACAGGATGAATCTCCCACTCCTACCAGGACGCTGATTAAACAGTAATGGGAAAGGTAACCAAGTGAGACCGCCAGCAACTGCCTCCGGTATTTATGAGGACAGCCGTGATGCATGAAAAAGATAATGTGTTTAATTTGTAGTCACAAAGAAAGTCGTTTACCTGGGTTAGAAACGGATCATCATACCAAAGAAGCTGCTTTTCAACACTAATTAAATTTACTGAACACGGTCACAAAGGGGAATTGTTACATGAAAGTGACGGCGGCGGGAGAAACAAGCCCATTTGTACCAGTCGGTGCTAAAGGCTCCTCCCGTGACTCGGGTGAGGATTCTCCAGAGAGAGTCCCAGACCTGGCACTGCCAGCTCGGCGTGGGCGCAGCTGGTGGAGGGTGGCCTGGGCCAGTCGGGTCCGGGGGACCCCAGTGACGGGACCAGAGGGAGACAGTAGGTGCTCCTCCTTCACCCGCTGACCCCACCAGAGCGCAGACGGTTCTGTAACTGGCTCCTTGGCACAGAGTGAACGAGTGTGCATTCCCCTCGCAGGGACTGTGCCCTGAATTGGACATGACAGGAAATCTGCCAGCTTTCCACACTGGGACTCGAATTGCCTGCAAGTGTGTTTGCCCAGCACACGGTTTCTGTCTGAGAACTCATCCTTGGCGTGGCCACTGAGGAGAGCCCTGACCCTTGCCTGGCCTTGGGAGTTCCCCATCCAGGTCTCAGTCCGCGGTACTGCCTCATCCTCTTCCTGCAGTCCCTGGGGCCCCAGCAAAGGACTGGGGCAACGTGCCTGCTGCCTCACCCCCCCCCACCAGAAAGCCACACTGGGGTGACTTCTTGGCTCTGAGGTGGCCGCCCACTCAGCAAGGCTCAGCGCAGGTCGGGAACCATGGGATGTGGACACAGAAGGCATGCACACGGCCAAGAACCGGCCACCTCGAGCACTGACGGTCTCACAGCTGCCTGCCGTGAGCTCCCGCCAGGCACAGCAACGGTCCCAGTGTCTGCAGACAGAAGGGTCTTGCGCAGGAACTGAGGGCCCACCTGTCAGCAGGTGCAGCTCAATCACAGGCTTTATTTTCTGTGCATCCCACGAATAAACCCACCAGGGAGCTGCCGCCCACATCCTGGGTCACGGCCAGACTTTTTAAAGACCTGAAGCTGAGGATGTGCCTTTAGAAGAGCAGTGTGTGCGCAGAGGTGTGCGGATGCGTGGGGTGTGCCACCTGGGAGCTGCGGGTGATGGTCCCAGGACGCTCCCACCCTCCCGAGACAACCCATGCTCTCAGACGTGCCCAAGGCGGCCCTGGGACAGAGTCTCTGGTCGACTTCGACTCCCTTGTGCCTTGGACGTGGCTGCAGAGTTTGGGTTGGCGTGAGAGCCAGGCGGAGACCCAGTAGGCCTGCCGGTGCAGTTTCCACGCCCCGTGCATGTGGGTGGTAATGGCGGGGCCCTTCAGCGGGGCCCCCTGCCAGCTTTCCATCCACCACGTCATCCAACAAATGTTTCTGGAGCGCCTCCTGTGTGCCAGACCCTATTCTAGGTGTTGGGGACACAAGCAGACGAGGACACTGTCCTCAGGACACACACACAGCAGTGTAGGAAGACACACAAGAGCATGAAGAGGAAGATCAGTAAATCCGACACAGGTGCGCCAGGAGGGAAATAAACAGGGGCTGAGTGGGCCGGCCCTCATCTGGGGGTGAGGGAAACCTCGGGGAAGACGTGAGATTGGACCTGAGACCTGGAAGCAATGGTGCAGAGCCTGGGCACAGCGGAGAGCAGAGTGGCCTGGGGCCCCGCAGCCCATGTGCAGAGTGAGCAGGCCGGCACTGGGAGAGGCCTGGCCCACTGGGCAGACCCAGGATGCAGGGAGCTGCGACCACAGAGGCAAAGTCTCTGCCTCACTCTGCTGTGCACTTGGGAAAGTGGGGTGACTCTGCTTTCCTGGAAGCCTCTGTCAGCCCTGGGGAACCGAGTGTTGGCAGGAGGTCCGGTCTCTACCCCTGCTGGAAGAATACTCCAGGAAACTCTTGGCACCGCCCAGGCTGCTTGTGGGGAGGACAGCAGCCCCTTGGGCTCTCACCACTGGTCACCTTGGTGGGAACCTTCACACCCTCTGGGGGCCCTGGGTGCCGGGGCTGCTCCAGGTCCACTTCTGCCCTGTAAAGCCTTGTTCACACTCAAGTATTAGGAAGAAAGTCTATAGTTCCTCCCAGGGGGAGGCGCGTTCCCAGCACGCAGGCAGACAGGGCAATGCCGAGAGTAGTGGCCGTGCGCTGAGGCGCGCCAGGGCCAGGCGCCATGCCTAGCACTCAGGTTCACGTGCGAGCTCGTGGAATCTCCGTCTACAGCTCTGCGGAGCAAACACACAAGCCTCACTCTGGGGCACGTGTGTGCGCCCGTTTTACAGATTAGCACAGAGAAGTCAGAAGGGACTTGCTTATGGTCAGACAGCAAGTGGGCTGTGGGTGGTGGGCTCTAGATTTATTTCAGCCTCACTCCAAATTGCTCAGACTTGGATCGTCTGCTCAGCCAGGGACAGGGTCTCTGCCTCAAGGGACTTGTGCCAGGACGGTCCTGATGTCCACGGTCTGAGCATCTCTGATGTTAGGATGTATCTGCCATCAGCAGCCTGGCCTCTCGCATCTCTGCCGCTCACACCCCCGAGAACCAGCAGCTCGCAGGCAATGAGGCTGCTCCCCTGAGGGCTGGGGGCTCGCAGTGGGACACAAGGAAGCTCTGCTTGGATCTCTGAGCACCTCAGGCCAAACCCACTCTGGCATGCACACACCTGGCCAGCCCGCCCTCCAGTGTAATGTCTCTCAGCCCCCTCCCCTACGTATTCCCTGAAATTGCCCAGGTGACCGCTGAGCAGATGCGATGTCCTCCCAGTGACCACAGAGCAGAGCCCAAAGCAAGACGATTGCGTGCTTCGTGGCAGCAGAGTTTCATCCAGCTCTGAAAGTCCTGACCAAATTCTCCAGGTCCCAAACCCTAACAGAAACATACGGTCCCCTGTCGCCAAGAGGTGCTGTAACCTGTCACGTGCCTCGCTCATTGGTCCTAGACTGTGGTTGGACAGACCAGCCTTCGGACAAACCACTGAGTCAAAGCCAGAGATGCCTGTAACATCGGGAGGGAACGAAGCCCCTTAGCCGGTGGTGGGCCCTCAACTCTGCCCCCGGGGTTGGAACCTAACCAGCTCTGAGTCAGCCCAAAGCACACGGGAGGTCCCTGGGCAGGGCTTGCGGAGTGCTTGCTTCCGCCCAAAGATGGGCCCAGGTGCCAAAGCATACTTTTCAAAAACCTAAAACCATGACGCTCAGGGGAATATAAAGCTCACCCAAGTTAAAGATTTTTTTGATTCCAAATGAGGGGACCCACGGGAGGGTGAGGCTGACTCTCATGAGAAGCAGAGGGGGTCTGTGGGGGCGGGTGTCATGGTCCATTGAGACACACAATTGCTTAACGACCTGCAGGGCAAGAATGCCGTGACCTTCGGGGTCATTTTTCCATCAGAAAGAAATAGTCTGCGCCTTTACTAGAAACAAATCTACAAGTTCAGGTGTAACTGCATAGTCCAGGCCTTTCATCAGCAGGAAACAGCGAGTGGAACAAAGATGCAACCCCTGGCCCAGGTCAGGACGTGATCCCTGGGTGGGTCTGTTCACAGGTGCTGCAGTCCGAGACTGGGAGCACTTGCCACCCTCCCTTTGCCTTCTCCCGGAGTTTCAAACAATTCTCTCAATGCGCAAAGCGCCTGCAGCGACAGAGGTCACCGGAGTAGGCTGGGCAGCCCCTTCCTTTAGAGCTCCCAGCCTTGCTAAGGGACCCCAGAAGGGAGGAAACGAGACCCCAAACCACCGAGCTCAGCTTTGCTGAGACAGACGAGGACTCTCGTGAGGCCAAGGCACGGGGTGGAGTCGCCCTGAGTGTGAGCTGCTGACGCAGAGCCGCTAACGCAGGGCTGCCTCACTGTCTCATGCGTGCTGCATCCAACCCATCCAGGGCTCACGGACATGCAGATGGGTTTCAAGCAACACGCGGTTAAACCTCAGTACTGACTCCTGGCCCTTGTTGGCTTTGTGACCCAGGCAAACCCCCTACCCTCTTTCCCCTCTAATTTACAAATGAGAATGACAATGGCTTGCTGCTCACAGCATCATTCTGAGGATGAAACAAGGTAACTCATGCCAGGAGCTGGGCACAGAGTAAGCACTCTCAATTCATGCTGGGTTGAGCACACAGGACTGGAAGAGAAGAAGCCGTTTGGCGTCACTGACGCCGCTGCAGGGTGTGAGCTGGTCGGCCTGCAGGAGGCCTGTCTTAATGCGCAGGTGAGCGCACCTGCACCGGCAGTGCTGACAGGTTTAAAAGGCAGACTTGAATGAGCACGTTTGCAAGGTCTCAAGGAAGAGCTGCCCTCGCACCCTCCCCTGCTCCGGGGATTTGCTGACCAGACAGGCTCTGCCCAGCTTCCGAGTGGAGGGCCTCTGAAGTGACACATTCTCCAGGCAAGGTGACCAGAACTGACCCGCAGCCCCGCCCCTGCTGGTTCCGCTCAGCACCTCGGCAGTGCAGGCCCTTGGCAGGGCCCTGATCTGAGGGCGGACCAGGCTGGGTTTCACAGGCAGCGGCAGGACGGCCTGGCACCCCCAGAGGCCTAGGCCGGCTCCCCACCTCGGGTCGTGGGGTTTCTCTTCTCTCTGGGTGCTTTGCTCTATTGTGCCCTTTGCCCCTCTACACTGCATGACAACGGCACAGCCACCTGACATGGGACTTCCAGAGCTTTCTCCCCAAGGCCTCCCACAGGCACACTCCACTTAACCCGAGCTCCCAGGCTGAGGGCCTGGAGGTTTTCCCAGCTGCCTGCCAGCGCTCAGGGCTTGTCACTGCAAAGTGGGGATCCCTGTTCCTCTGGCTCCTCAGACAGGACAGCGACCCTGGGGTCAGGGCAGCCAGACCAGACAGTCACTCAGAGCCTGGAGCCAGGACGTGTGGTCTCTGGGTTCAGGACAAGGGCCAGATTCTACTTCTGCTCAGAGGTCGGCCCAGGGCCTCCCACAGGGCAGAAGAGGCCAGCCGGGAGAGGGAACCTGGAAGAGGGAACCTGGTGAGGACGGTGACGGGACAGTGCTGAGACCAAGACTGCAGGCTCGGTGTCTGAAGTGAATGTTTAAAAAAAAAAGATTTTGATTATTTTTAGAGAGAGGTGAAGGGAGGGAGGAAGAGAGGGAGAAAAATATCAGTGTGTGGTTGTCTTTTGTGTACCCCCTACTGGGGACCTGGCCCGAAACCCGGGCATGTGCCCTGACTGGGAATAGAACTGGCAAACGTTTTGGTTCGTAGGCTAGTGCTCAAGCCACTGAGCCACCCCAGCCAGGGCAGAAGTGAGTGGTTTTAAAGGAACAGACGTGAGCAATAGAAAGAGCGGAGATTGTGGAGAGTACAGGGGTGAGAGACTGCAGACCTGGGCTCTGTCTGGGCTCTACCTGAGCATGCCACAAAGCTTTATCAGTGATGGGGGTGGGGGGTTGTAGAGAGATTTCTTGAGATGGAAAAATAACCTCATGCCCGTGAATTTAGAGTGTATCTAAAGCCTGTCTTCTAGCTTCTGTGTCTCCTGGTTGTATTGAAATGACGACATTGCTAGTGTTCCTTTTTTACCTCTGTTTGCCCTAGTAAGTGATCTCAACTGGCTCCTGAAGGGTTATTTCCTTCTTGGGGAGGCCTTCTTGGGAAGAAAAGCTGCATAAAAATGTGAAGCACAATAGGAGTTTTGCCTTTGGGAGAGTGTCCTTTACAAAATGGTTTTGCTCTGGAGCACTTCCCCCAAATACATTTCCTATCCCTGAGTTCCTGTTCTTTGCCTAAAGCCTTTGAGTTTGCCTCTGTCTGATTCTCTGTCACCGGAGCCCTCATTTCTCCTCCTGGTACCAAGGCCCCTCGACATTTTCTCTAGCTCCTCGGGGCTCCCCCGTGTCTTTGAGGGGTGGGGGGGCAGATGCTGCTGCTCTCACTGGGTCTTCACTCTCCCGCTGACGCCTCATTACGTGGGTTCTTTCCTCCGTCTCCATCAGCTAATGATTCAAGGCCATGACACCTTGGCTGCCTCCAATTATCTCAAGGATTATCGTGGAGACACTCAGCGGGAGCCAGGGGTGATGATGCTCCCCACCACTTTAGACTTACAAGCCCTGAGGAGATGCCACATCCTTCTGGGGCCCTGTACCTGCTGGGCAAGTGCCACCCTGAGGTCAACACCTGGCAGGTCCCTTGTCACAGAGGTGTCTTACGACCATAGATAACAACTTCTCCTTGTTATTCTTTTAGAGAAGAAAAAGGTGGAGCTAATCAGAAGGGTGTCAATTTCTCCTTCCAAAGATCTGCCCTTTTCTCTCCATTAGATTAGCAGCCACAAAAATGCAGCCAGATAATGTCAAAACAGAGTTTAGTCACAGAATCAAACAGATCATTTCATTTCAGTTTTCTCTTCTTTTCTCAGCTCCAACCCTCTGGCTCACCTGAGCCAAATAGCTTCTGAGGCCTCTGGCAGGTGGGGCTAAAGCTGGAGGGGCGGGGGCTGGTTCCCTTGGGTGGACTGGGTCTTCTTGACCCCTGGGACCATGAGCCAAGGGATGACCAGACAGAAGGGGGCTTTTTTCAAGTGTCTCCACAGGGGCGGACAACCTGCTTCCTCCCAGACCGAGGCCCCGAGGGGCAGCCACCCCCCTATCAGGCACAGTTTGTGGGACCACTACTGTCTTATGTTATCTGAGTGTTTGAACTTGAGTTCCAATGAGCTGGCAGTAGAAAATAACCATTTACATGGCGGGGAGTGGGGGGGCGCGGTCCAGGCTCCAGAGAGGGGAAGAATGACCAGAAAGATGACATCAACAGAGAGAACCAGGTATCAAAACTCTAGAAGTGACTGGAGTGACAAGTGGGTTTCCAAGAAAACCACAAGTTTTGAACAGAAAGGAAACCAGAGGAGTTTAAGGAGAGAATGGTCCCTTATTAACGATCAAGTCAGCGGCCTCCAAGATCAAGAGGAGGGCATACCTCAAAACCCAGAGTGAAAACAGAAAGAAAAAGTTCTCAAATACGTAGTCACTCCAAATTAAAATGTTAAGGAAAAAGGAAAGCAGGAAAGCTCCTTAAATAGGTCATCATTAATGTCCAACCGTTGTTTCACTTGAAATCAGGGGCCAGACAGGGAAACTTGTCACCACTTCTTTACTTAAAAAGGAAGGATAATAACACCAGAAAATAAAACAGTAAGTCAAAGCTTGGAAAAGGCCGCTAACAAATGTCTCTTCTTACTGATTGTGTATCTGTATAGTCAGAACACCAAGAAACTAGTGGAAATGTTAAAATTGGAAGAGAATTATGATGAGGTATTAGACAGATGATAAATATGCCAAAGTTAATCATTCTCCTCTTCATTAGCAATAACCATTCAGAAATGGAAAAGGGAAATATACTCTACTCACAATAATGGCAAAAACCATAAAGTATTTATGAATAAATTTAACAAGGAAGCTACAGGACCGATATGAAAAGGACTGTAAAACCTTACTGAAGGTCATAAAATAAGATTTGAACCAATGCAAAGACATTTCTTATTCTTGAGTGGGAAACATTACCATAAATTTATAAATTTGAGGAAATCCTTTTGGAATTGGATGAAATGATCATAAGAAGTTCATTTGGAAGGAGAAGTGCCCCCAGATAACCAAGAAAAGCAAGAGAAAGGTTAGTGAAGGGAGAAGTGCCTTCAGCAGACGTCAGAACGTCAAGCCTGAAAGCTGCTGTGATCGCATCAATGAGATATCGATTGAAGAACCAACAAATCAATGCAGATCTGACAGAAGAAAAAAGAGGACCCAGAAAAAAATCCCACTACACGTGAAAATTCACTGTGTGACAGGGGTGACCACTGCATTGGGAAAATGACAGTCACTTGATAAATGACTAGCTATCCCCTGGAACGAAATGACATTGGAACCCTATTTCACACCACATACAAATCAAATTCAAATAACTATAAATTATTCTTGTAAAACACTGAGTAGCGATGAGATACTTCCGCACTCTGTGGAGGGCATCAGCATTAGAGCCCGAGGGACAACTACGGGCTCATCTGCTCATTTAAAGACAAAGGACAGTTTCATTAGTTTCGACATCTTCCTGTTGCTGGTCGCATCCCTGCACTTCCACTGAGAGGGAACCACTCTCCCGAATGCTGTGTTTATCACTCATTTGTGCTTCTGTGCGGTTTGAGCTCATCTTTGCATCTCTCCTCAATCTACTGCTTGGTTTAGATGTTTTTGCACATCATATAAATATGAAGGAACCAGACTGTGTCTGTGTGTGGAGGCTTAGTTTATTCACTCTTAGCCCGTTTCATTTCATCCCCATCTCTGCGCACACCCGTGATTCGCTCCTTTTCGCTCACAGGGTCCGTTGTGCGCACTATTACAATTTATTCGGTCTACGTTAAATTGCTTATTGCCTTTTTCTATGGTGCTCTTTCTTGTGTCTCCTTATTTTGAACTGAATCCTTCCCCTTTCTCTTTTTTGTACTCATATAAAATTGAATATACTTTTCACTATTCTATCGTTGAAAATTTTAAATTTTAAAATGTGTAACTAACCCACAGTCTTAAGTTCACCAGCACTTTACCCTCCACATGAGAAACCTCAGAACATATGAGCTTCAATCACTCCTTCCCTGCCTGGCAATCGTATGTATTAATTCTATCTTTATTCCCCACGATTCCTTCTTACGCCCCAAATTCTCTTAGGTATGTGTGTCTAAAGTATCCACTTCACCCTTACGTTAAAGACTTATTTAGGCTGTGTGAATAATTCTGTGTTCACAGGTTCCCCCTCAAGCAGCACGGGATCCCCCGTCATTTGGTTTCTGCTGCTGAGACACGTCAGCCTTCCCGTGCCTCGGTAGGGGGTCCATCTTTTCTCTTTGGATAATTTTAAGCTCTTCTCTCTGGTTTTCTGCAGTTTCTCTGTGATGTACACAGGCGTATTCCTTTGCATTTGTTTGGCTGATAATTCACTGGATTTCCTGGAAGTGAGGATTCTCGTCTTTCACCTGTTTGTGAAAACTCACAGTTGCCTTGCTTTAAGTATTATCTCTGCTCCATTATTTCTCTCCTTTTTCCCAGGGGGCTTGATTAGACATACCTTACAAGGTCTCATTCTAGCTTGGTATCTCCTTTCTTCCACACTTCCCCCGTCTGCTTTCCCTGTGTGATATTTTTCAAATGCATCTTCTAGCTCCTAAATTTCCTCTTTGGCTTTTTCTAATCTACTCTTACCCTTTCCCCCGGACTTTTTAACTTTGACTTTTTATTTCTTGAAGTTCAATTAGGTCCTTCACAGAGATGATTGGCCATTTGCATAATCTCTTGATTTTCCATCATCATATTCTCATTCTTTTAAAAATATTAAACATACATTATATTCTGTGTCATCTTGCTATTTGTAGGCCATGCTGGAACTTAATGGTCCTTCTTTAACATGATCTCACATTTCCGGAAAATGTATCTGTGACCGTTTTTCGAGGCGCAGTTTGAAGATGGGCTCGTGTGGATTGCAGCAGGCACCCGAGGACTCCACTGTCCAGGTCAAACCAGATTTCACACTTGAGGTTTTTCTGACTGCCCAGGCAGCTCGCGTCTGGGCTGCCATTCCTTGGGGAGGTCCGTGTGTGGCGCCACATTACCGGGGCCTTTCTCCCTCTCTGCTCAGTGACAAGATTCGAGATAAGCACACTGTCGTGCAGAACCTAGGGACTGGGTGGGTTTCTTTCTTGTTCTCCCCACCACTGCAGATGTAACTCTTTGGGGTCCCAGGTTTATATGGGGTGTAGGGAAAATTTTCCAGTACGTCCGCCATGGGAGGACCTTGGGTTTGTCGGAGACGCCCAGACAGAGGCAGAACGTGCACGCCACAGCTGAAGCCGCGGGGCTGGCAACAGGCCTCGGGGCAAGGCAGCTTCACGGTCACTTCTCTGGGTTCTCGCTCTCACTTGCTTTTCAGCCACTCAGTATTTAGTAATTTTCTTCCTCAGCAATCAATTAGAGGAAAGAAATTAAAAATAAATAAAAATAAAAACCTTGCCACCCAATCACCGGGAAGGTTGCAAGGTCTAAAGCAGACTTTTTGCTCATGTTCAGCCCCATCTTCCCTCTCACTGAGCACCAAGAATAAATTCCTGTTGGGGGTGATGGTGGGTAAAAAAGGCTTTTTAAAGCACATGAACGCCTAAAAGGATTTTAAAAATGTTTATCTGCCATGTTGCCAGAGGTAGAAGTCAGATTATGACTTTTAAAAATAGAATCCAACCATGGCAAAGCACTTGGAGATAAAGGCAGGGACATTATTTTCGCCGCACCACTTTTCAGCCCTTCCGAGACCGATGGGATGGGACCGTCCCTGCCGGGGCAGACCCAGGAAGGGCGGGGCTCAGGGCGCCAGGGCCTGCTTCACTTTTCTGGGGTCCAGCTGCGTGTTGGAGCAAATGGAAACTCTCCTGTCTCCAGGAACTTAACCAACAAAGAGAAGTCTATTAGCGGGGTGCAGTGGAGAGGACAAAGGACACAGTGGTCACCAGTGACCTGTGCCCCTATCTGCACCTCGAAACCCAGAGGGGGGGGCCTCGTGGAAGCAGTCTTTTCCTCGACATACAGATGAGGCTGGAGACAAACACGAGGTCAGTGACTGACCCTTCTGCCTCACTTCTGATAAGAGAAATGGAAAAGCTCGCGCTGAGTGGGAAGTAGCTTCCGAGTCAGCGCTGCCTGCTGCAGGCCTGCCCACCATAGTGGGTCTCTGGCCAGCAGCGCCGTCTGGGCTGTGGCGGATTTTGACCGGAGCCAGCCTGTTGTGACAGGTCCTGCTTTCCAGAGGTGGTGGCACCAGAAAGCGGGGCTGGACTCCCGTTGACGTGTTTCTGCCCCAGGCAGCTGTCACTCTGCAGTAAGCATCGGCTACATCTTACTTAGAGTGGCAACATGAGACAATATTAAAAACTGAAAAATATCCTTCTAAGCAGGTCATATTAACCAAAACAAAATTATCTTTGATTCGTGAAAAGCACACTTACTACCTCTACTCTTACACAGGTCAGAATGA
>CM052546.1:30396182-30458510 GCA_028533065.1 Trachops cirrhosus | reverse complement strand
GCACTTCTGCGTTTACCAGCTGTTTGGCCTTGGGCCAGTGCATCACCTCTCTGGGCCCCATTCTACAGCTACCAAGCAGAGATCACAACCAGCAGAGTCGCTGACACCAAGGGGCTGCCCTTGCTCTCAACTCAGACCACGGTGAGGGTGGTGACAGTGAGGATGATGAGGGTGGGCACCGGCGTGGGCTGCTACTTTCCGGAGCACCTCACACGGCAGGGTCTAGTGTTCCCGTGTCGGAGGCGAGAAGACAGGCGAGTGGAGGATACTGCCCAGGTCTTCCTCACGACCTCCACCCAAGGGACAATGGGGACAGTCAGGCCAGGAGAAGATGTCAAACACAGGGGCTGAGGCCAAACTCGTGGTTTTTCTGGAACTTGCCTGACTCAAAATCACGCCCGTCCCTTGCGTGTGGGTCTCCAGGCTCCTAAACCTAAAGCCATTTTAGCCCATCGGGGTTCACTGTGCTGGGGTTTCTGTGCTCCGTGGGCGCCGGCAGGAAGGAGCGCTGAGCAGGATGAGCTCAGGGAGCCATCGCCTGTGAGGCCTCCGCTCCCAGCATGAGGTCACAGTCCCTGTGAGACCCCCCACCCCAGGATGCATGGGCGCCCTCTGCACCAGGACAGAACTCAGTTAGAGGAAAATGTGCCTTCTCTCCTATTTCATGGAAATTAGGTCTGTATCGTAGTTCACACATTCTTGCTTTTGGATCTTTGATTATTGATTAATGGCAAGTCATTGGTTACAGACGCACACTGCATACCATCAGCATCTGTGAATATGCGCATACATGCGCTGTGAATAAATGCTCCTAACTAGGGCTTGAGACAGAGGATCACTACAGTTAGAGCACTTGTGAAAGCAAGGGGCAATTTCTCCTCATCCAGGCCATTTCCGGACTCCAGACAGAAAGCTGCCTGGGTCTGGAATGTGAGTTGGAAGTGAGATTTGCACACTAGGGGTAAGCTTTACAGGGGAAGAAACAATCGGAGAGAAACCCATTTAGTTAATTGCCTTTGCTTTGCCCGCTGGACTTTCTTCTGAAGCTTATCCTGCTCCAGCTCCGGGGGCCCTGTGGGCTGGGGCTTGCTGTGTGGGCCTGCACTCCGCTACCTCCCGGGGGCTGGACTTAATGGGAAAGTGGCAACTGCAAAGGTTTTGGGGAGTGGCCCTAGGACAGTGAGGCTTGTTGCCATGGAAATGAGTATAAAGTTTCCAGTTCATCGCTGTCATCTCAGCAGGACTTGGGAGAGGAGTGGACAAGTTGGAGCTCATACGAGTTTGGTTACAGAGCGGGGGACTGTCCAGGCCTGCCTCAGCTCACTGTGCAAGCCTCTTTAGCCAGGCTCATTATATCAAAATCCTCCTCTACAGACAAAAGAGTGAAGTACGGCTTTCCAAAATAATACGCCAGTGGCTTGTTCCTCCCTCCTCCCTCCCTTCCCTCCTTCTTCCCTTCCACAAACTCCTGATATGCTTTTCAGTCTGAGTCCACTCGGTCGCGTAAGCGGGAACAAGTATTTGGGTTTCCCACTGATTACCCGTGGAAGGTCACGCTCTTAATTGGATGTAGATACATATGCCTGGCTGGCCTTGCTCAATTCTGCCTTGGCAAAGCTAGAGAGGGCGGTCAGCACGGTCTCCCACGGACAAGGCTTAGAGGAAAAGGGTGCCTGATACAGACGCGCACCCAGCAGAGATCTAAGGCCCCCTTCTTCCTGCGAAGTAGCGGTGAGCGATGCGAGTCCCTGTCCCACTCTCAGGGAGACAGTAGTTAAACACAACCAGAAAGGACTGCCCTTGGGAAGAGCTCAGGGCCATGGAGGGAGGGAGAGGTGTGCGTTCCAAGGGACTGAGAGCTAGGTCGGGGATGGCAGACATGGGGCGCTCATGCCCCAGCTCCCACAGTCGGCAGTGGGACTCACCCCCTTCTTTCCCACTGAGCCCAGGTGTGGCTACTCCATTATCTTGAGTCACTCCAGGCAGACCCTCCCAAGAGATGTGTCCCTGTCTGTGGTTGGTTACGATGGCAACAGAGTCCCTGATCCCTTTGAGAGCCAGACTCTAATCTCCTTCCCCTTGAACCGGGTCTGGCTTTAGTGACTTGCTTGACCAAAAGAATGTGACAGATATAACTGGCACTTCTGAGGCCAAGAAGGCTTGACGCTTTCATAAGGGCATCTTGGAACACTCACTCCTATACTGAGGGCCACCAGGTAAGAGGCATGACTGTCCTGTAGGAAATGTCTGAGACTGCAAGGGTAGAGCCTTCCACCTGACCCTGCCAAGGTGCCAGATGTGTGAGTGACATTGGCTGGGACCTTCAGTTACAGCCCGGCCGGCAGCGGAACTCCACCAAGCAACCCGTCAGCGGCACCTGGAGCAAAAGAACCACGCAGCGGAGCCCCGTCCAAATTCCTCACACAAGTGGGAGCTGTAACGCAAAGGCCCTTTTAAGCTGCTAAGTTTTGGGGTAATTTGTTACATTGCTGTAAATAACCTGGATACCACCCAAGGTGAAACTCAGCGACCATCCTGGTTCTGGGTGGTCAGGGCTCAGCAGGAGTCTTGGGGGCTTTTCTAGTACTATCATGGTAATACTAGTATGTATTGAGCACTTACTATGTGCAAGTCACTTGGCGACATTTTCTATGGAATAACGCACTTAGATGTAAAATCTCCCTAAGTCGCCGAGGACAGACAGTAAAGCCACACGAACGGGGTTAAACACTGATGGGCTGACCTCAGTGGAGCATTAACTCATCACCTCCTTTCTCTCGCTGGCGCCTCACTAGACCCTGGATGAGCCGGGGACAGCTGGTTTCATGGTCTCTCTTTTCTTATTTTAACAGATGAGGAAACTGAGGCCCAGAGTCGTGATGTGTCCAAGTTCACACTGGTTAGTGAAGGAGATGGAATTTGAACCCAGATAGGACGACTCCCTGCCCAGAGGTTCTCCCTACATCACACCGCCTCTCTGAATATGGGAGTCAGGCGAGAGCGGCCCTCCTCACCACAGCGCTGCCCCTCTTCCTCACTACCTGCTCAGCACCAAGAGGATCAGACAACAACCTGATAAAGGAAACAAAGTCCAACTTTCAAGTGGGCTCGTGCTGCCTGAGATTTGCAACATGGAACTTGTCAGGTGCTCCTCAGCAGAACCTGCCCCGAGGGGGTGGCGTGAGTCCTGGGAGGTCACAGTGCTGGGGGTGCTGAGCCAGGTGAGGCGCTCGCTGGGGGAAAAATGTTGCATTCACTCATCAACTCACTCCACATTAACTACCAAGCATCTGCCACGGGCACGTCGCTGATGTTGGCACCAGGGTTATAGCAGTGAAAGAACAGGCAGAAATCTGTCTCTGACAGATTTTATGTTGCAGCGTTAGGTGGAAGCTTCTCTGCGTTGGGCTGGCTGAGTAGGCCCACTTCCTAGGTACGCGATCTGTTTTCACACAGCAACCTGGGACTGCACTCGATTCAAATCTACTCACAGTGATATGACAGATCGGTGTCCTTCGGGGACCTTTAAGTCCAGTCAAGGCCACGAGCACTAAATCCAGCAAGTCCGATGGGCCTTTGGGCCTGCGGTGTGAGGTCAGGGCCCGGCTCCTGCAAGCTGTCCTAAGGAACGGCTTATGAAGAGAGCAGAGGCTGCTTGGGCCATCACTCAAGGCCATCCGCCTCACCGCGAGCTCTACCGTGGACTTCTCAGGCTGTCGTGTCAGGAAGGAAACATTCCCGGGCGGGTGAGGCAAACAGCTACATCCAAGCTGCTCTCTTTCAGCGAGCTAAAAGCCAGGGCAGACATCTTGCATGTCTAAAACCGGAGCTCATTGGAATTCACCAAAACCTGGACAAGGTCCCCGGAGAACTGCTAAAGCTTAATGGTGCTATTTGTCTCAGAAGCAGGGGACACCGCAAACCCATTCCACCTGCCCGTCCACATTCCTGTCCTTTTCTGGTCTGGGAGGCTGCAGAGGGGAGGGATACCCACTCTGGCAATGGGGGACCCATGCTAGGGCGGGACACACCTCCAAGCCTACAGATTTCCCGGAGTACTTTATTTTTTGAAGATTGGCGGTCAGGTAGCCTGTCCTGACTTACCTTTTCCAGTTTTGATGAAACATTTTCAGTTTCATTTTCTAGTTTATGCATTCAGCTGGCATTTACTGCCTACTGAGGCAGGGTTGAAAAGAGCAGGCTGGGGTGAGTCTGTATTCTAGTGGGGGAAGTTTAAACGACGCACGAAGAAGTGGACATGTAGAAAACAGGAGGTAGTAATGAGCGCTCCATGGAGAATTAAAGTACACTGCTCTGGTCGGGGGTGATCTCAGAGGAGGTGACGTTCAAGCTGAGACCCAACAGGAGGGAATCTGCTATTAAAGGGCAAGAAGCATCCCGGGCAGGGAGAGAGCTGGTGCCAGGTCAAGGTGCGGCAAGCGAGGGAGCGAGAAGGGACCAGAGAGGCTGAGAGGCGCAGCACTGTGGCAGGGATGAGGTCAGACAGGCCGCTGGGATTCAGAAGGACCACAGAGCCCTGGCAAAAGAAAGAGCTTTGGGTTTTATGCAAGGCGTGACAGAAAAGACCTAGAAAGTTTTATGAAGGAGGTCACATGATCTGATTTACGTTGAAAATGGATTACTCTGGTAGCTGCATGGAGATTGGTCCATAAAAGCCGAGGGCAGGGGACCAATGAGAGGCTCCCGTGTGTCAAGGTGAAGGATGAAGGCGGCTCTGACTGGCTCGAAGCCGGGTGGATGGAGGAAAGTCAGCAAGACTCGTATACTTTGGAAACAGAGTTGATAAGACTTGATGGATTAGATGTGGGTGGTTAGAAAAATACACGGAATGTTTTTCAGGGAGAATAACTCAACATCTTGGTAAGTTTCACTCTAGGCCTCTCCAGCTACATAAACATGCAAATGTATTTTTATAAAATTGGAATCTGGACATAGTTTTACATCATACTTTTCACCTTAACCTTCTTCTTGTGACTATGTTTACAAGTCAGTTTTTAAAGGCTGCATAATATCTCATCATACAAGTCATACCATCATTTCTTTAGCCAATCACTGCTTGACAATTGGGCCGCTTCCAATATTTCTGCTATCATAAACAAGGCTGCCGTAAGCACCCCTGTGCATAAATCTCCAGGCAGTCTCCGATTTCTCTCCCTTGCAATAAATCGCCTGAAGTGGAATTATTGAATCAAAGGCATTTTTAAAAAAGAGACTTGATAAATAGGTACTGTCAAATTACTGGCAGGAGAGGTGGTACCATTTTATATTCCCATCGGCTGTAATTGATAGTTCTCATTTCACTTTATCTGGCCCAAACTAAAATTTATCATTAAAAATGGCCAATTAAGTAGCCCCAAAGCATATTAGTCCACTGTTTTGACTTGCTTTATTTTGTTTTTTAGCGGAGTTAAGCATCTTTCTAATATTTAATCATCATGCATATTTGGTGGGTGGAAGTGAGTTGTGTGTGTGAATGCAGTCTTCATTTATGCCCTTCACCTACTTTTCTATTTGAATGGTAACCTTTTTATTGATTACTGAGAGCTCTTTACATAGAAAAGTCATTCCTAGCTCCAACTACGCCCCCCTCAGTTTTTCATTTACTCTATGATATTCAGAAACGTAAAGATTTTATGTCATCAAATGTATCAGTGGTTTCCCCAATCGTGCCTTCCTTCATTGTTTGGCCGAGGAGAGGCTCCCTCGCCTGCACGAAAGCACATACGTCCCTGGGTCTATTGATCTGAGGTCTTTCCTGCTTTTGTGCGCGTTGTGTGCCTTCTCCCGTGTGACTCCTGCAGAACTGAAGGCAGCAGTCTTCCGAGACGCTGGGCGGCCGACGGTGGGGGCGGCGTGTGCTGTCGTTCCCTTGTGAGAGGCTCTCGCACGTTCTGGCAACGAAGATTTCGAAAAGTTCGCAATAAGGAAATCTGCTTGCCTTGGCCTAACGTTGTGCTCCCCAGACTTACCTGACGGCAGAACCTTTTTCCTGTTGTGATTATTGACGTGGTACGAAGAGCGTTTGGGGGCGAGCACTTCAGAAGAGCCATTTCATCCACCTGGAATCAGGGAACATTCCCACCTTTTCTCCCCCGTAAACTAACCCTTCACCATTTGTCCCAGCACCGTCTGCAAAGCATCTGTCACTCCCTCACCGCTCCCAAACGCTGTCTTTACGTCAGTGTTCCGTGTCTCCGACCTTGTCTCCGGCCTTTCTGTTCGCTGCTGTTGGCAGGCAACAGCCTCGCGCCACAGCTGTGCTCTGACTTTTCCTTCCGACCCGCCAGTGCCAGCGATGCGGTTCAGTGCACAGAGCTTCTCGGCCACCACATCTTCTTTATGGATTTTTATCCCCATAAAATAATCTCCTTTTTTCTCATTTAATGTTTTTTACCTTGAATTATACTTTGCCTCCAAAATTGCTACCGTGGCTTTCTTTCTTTCTTTTTTTTTTTTGCGATTTTGATGAATGGATCTGGGTCCATGCTTTTCCCTTTAATGTCCTTGTGCCATTCGATTCTAAGTGAGTATCTGTTCATTCTCTCCAACACCAGCGGGCCACTGAGTACTTCCCACCTGCCGAGGCTTAGGCACTGGGGAACACGACAGTGATCGTAAAATTAATACGGTGCTTAGCCTTGTAGAAATTAAAGTGCAGTATGAGAGGTAGGTATTAATCAGCAACTTCCTAAGAACATGTAAACTCACAGTGGTGATACAGTGTTTTTACAGTATGGCACGGAGAGCTACTAAGTGCTGCAGAGGTTCTCGGTGGAACGGCTTCAGCTAGTTCGGGGGAGCGCTCAGGAACGGCTTTCCTGGGAAAGAGACACTGAAGCTCGGCTCAGAAGGAGGGGTTTGTTAATCAGATGGGGGGCGGAGGCGGGGGGCACTGACTGAGAGCATTCCAGGCAGAGGATGAGCTTGTGGCAGAAAGGAGCTTGCAAGGTGCAGAGAACCAGGGGAATACAGTGTGAGCTGAGGGGGAGGGGGATGGTGAAGGTTAGTTTTCGGGTTAAAGGTCAGCGGGGTCAGACCATGCAGCGCCTTTCAGGTCCTAGTGAGGATTTGAACCTATATTCCTGAAGCAATGAAAAATCATTAAGTGGAGCGTTTACAAGCAGCTATGTGTCCAGGCTTCTGCGCATAAGAGCAGAGCTGTGCACATCTCTTCCCCACTCCGTGTCCAGTGATGTCACTGAACTGGTCACTTGACATCACCCATCGTGGTATTTACACCGTGGAAACTGGCAAATGCTACGTATCAGGACATTTCTGCACGCCGGAGAGCCAGCTGTTAAACATTTACCTGCATAGCACTGACTGACATGGTCGCAGGTTATATTTTGAAAAGGAGTCACACTGATATCGGGGTGGAAAACAGATTCCCAGAGAGCAAGAGGGGACACGGGGGAGTTGGTGAGGACGTGATTCTGAGAGTCTGGTTGAGAAGTAACTGCACCTTGAATCAGGGCGGCTGCAGTGGAGATGGAGAGAAGTGGCTGAGCTTGAGACCCACATAGGATGTGGAGCCAGGAGGTCGGGGGGTGGGCCGGACTGGGCGGCTGCGGGAGAGAGCACTGATAAAGGCCCCCGAGCTTGGGCTTGTGTGCACGGATCGGGGGTGACCACCACCGAGATACAAGGGCTGACTGAGGAGCGTTTTGTTTTTGTTTCGGCAAGGGGGTTGGCAATGGGGAAAGACCACAAGCTCAGATTTATGCGTTTGAGTTGCCTGTGAGACACACAAGTGCCAGTGCCAGGCTGGAAGCTGGACGCCGGGCCTGACCATCAGAGCTCTGCCTGTGAGAGCCACGGCCCACGGCGGGCACGTGAAGTTCGGGCACGGGGGGGGGTCTGAGCCTACAGTCAGGGCCAGACGTTCGTCTAAGAGTAAATCGCTGAGGTTAGAGCGCATGGAAAGAAAATCCACCGGCAACAGTTACTGCGAAGAGTATATAGTCAGTGGTTTGTTTGTTTTTTTTTTTTTTTTGAGTCAATACGGAGTGTTTGCTGTTTCTATTGCAAAGTTGTTCTTTTAACTTTCTTTTTTTCATTATTTTTCATTATTTCTGTTATTAGTGTTTCCTTGCTTTGTCATTTTCTTTTATTAGTATTGTATTTCCATCTTCAGTTCCAAGGGCCAAGTTTTCCTCTTTCCTTCCCTTTCCTTTTCCTTCCTCCCTCCCTCCCTCCCTCCCTCCCTCCCTCACTCCCTTCCTTTCTTTCCTTTTTTCTTTCTCTTCCTCCATCTCTCTCCCTTATTATTAATGAGTTTTAATACATTACTTTAATGATATATACTTAACTCTTAAACTTAACTTAATGATATAAACTTAACTCTTAACATTTGGAATCTCACAGCCCACGCTTTTATAACACAAACTCTCTTTCTGAGCTGTTTATTTGATTCAGTTATCAGTGGGGGGGAGTATGACAAAGTCCATGTTTTTAGTTGAGAAAGAGCAGGAAGATGTCATGCATTTGAACACTTGTACATCTAAGAATGTCTTTCTCTTGCCTTCACACATAACGATGCCAAGGCAGGGCACAAAATCCCTGGGTCGTAATCTTTTGCTCTCAGAACTCTGCTCAGGTAACTATTGCTCCGGTATCTGCTGTCATTAATGACAGACAAGAAGTCATGAATTGATTTGCTCTTTTTGCCCCAGGATGCTAGCAAAATTTTGTGTGTGTATTTTGAAACTTCTTGCTGAATATGTCTATGGATTGAGCAGGACTGACCAGCAGGGGCATATATTTCATTGGTGGAAAGAAATGTATTGGGGGCTGTGAACAGAAAAGAATCTGTGATGTCCTTGAGGTCAGGGACACTGAGGTCAGGGACACTGTAAAGTCAGTGAGATCAGGAGAAACAGACACAAGGGTGGGCAAAGGGGTCGATGTGGTGGGAACTGCAGGTCTTTCACTCATGTGCTCACAAACACAGGACGGGGAGGGAGGCAGGGAGGGAGCGTTTGGTGAAGGAGAGGTTTCGGTGAAGCCGGAACGGCGGATCCATCATCCTGACTGTCAGCGGGGCCCACGCCTCCCATTGCAGAGAGGCAAAACCCACACGCACATCAAACACATCAGATGAGTTGAGGTCGGACAGAAGGAAGGTCTCAGGAGGAGTCAGGGAAGCATTTGGGCTGCAGGCAACGATCATGACTTTGTGAGAAATGAGTCATTATGTGGGTGGGCAAAAGTGGGTTAATAATAGATAATACAATAATTAATAAATGAATAATACAGGAATAAATGCTGTGCTTTGCGTACTGATACTGTGAACCTACTTTTGCCCACCCTGTACATAAAGGCTCTGGAAGAGCTTGGCCTCACGAGCAGCTAGAGTCCCACACACCTCTTCGGTTTCCACTGCGACACTCTGGTGGAAGTCAGAGCAGTTAATGAATCATGTCCCTGGGAGGTCACACTGCCTCTCTCACTCCACGGGTTGGTGACACTGCTTCGCAGGACACTGGGATGGGACACAACAAAGCAGGTTCCTGGTGGCCTGGGAGTCCGGTGACGTATTGACCGGATGCTTCTCCCAGGCCCCATGGGGGTAGAGAGCAGAGGATGATGGGAGTAGAGAAGGAGTGGCTAGAAGTTTTTTCCCTAGAACTCTATGAGACTTTTCTATCTATTACTTGTTGAGTTTAAAAATAAAACACTTTTAAAAGAAGTCTTTTGACAGGATCGGGCCCAAACCTGCCAGTGTTTAGTGACTTGAGTTTCTAACTTAAATCTGTAAAAAGCTATTTTGGGCTTCCAGGTGTTATTGTCAGATGGGAGGTGGACCATCCTCTCCATCACTAAAAACACATAGCCTAGGGTTACCGGACTGTTAGGAAAGTTGGAGTAAGTGGAGCACCTGACCTTCAAGTGCTAACTCACAAACACCGCGGGGAAGCCCCTTCCCTCTCAGGCTGTGCTCTCCTTGTCTCTGAAACAAGGACTTCGTGCAGGAGATGGGCCCAGCCCTGACCCTGGAATCTGTGGCCACAAAGACAGTGTCACCACGCACACTGATGGCCTACCCCTGACTGTCTGGCCAGCCTGGAGGCTCACACTGGCCGAGTGGCAGCCTGTGCCCTGTGGAAGGCTGTGATGGAGGGGCCAGGCACAGGGTTTTCAGGAGCACGGGCCACCCCGAGCTCCTGGCACCATCAGCCGCAGAAGTGCTTCTTTAGGAATTCACTCCCTAGGACGGAAGCCTTGTTCTTGTTAGGGCTCAGACACCCGGGAGGAGTTAAATGGTGATCTAGCCATTCTAAGCACAGAGAGATGACTCATTCACTCACTGTAAGGACAGTTTTTGGAGAGTAGAGCTCCCTGAATGGGGGACAGTCTGGGGTGGGGGTGGAGGAGAGGAAGAGCAACCTTGAAGCGCAGGCCCTGGCCATGGAAGAATGGAGGGTCCAGCTGGGGAGGGGGCACAGGAGACAGCTCTGGACATCTGGGACGCACCCATTTGCCGAACCACGGCTGCGTGCTGTTGAGAAGGAAGGGCTCCGAGGGTGAGGCGGGGGCGCAGAAACAGCGCTGTCCACCTTGGTGGCTGCAGGCAGCTCGAGGGTGTCTGTGAGGCATCTCACCAGGCCCATCTTGGGGAGAGTTTGGACTTCAAGGCCCTTGCTTATGGAGAGGGTCAAAGTCTGCCTGTGGCTGCAGGGCCAGCCCGGTCAACCGGCCTGCAGTGGCCGGGGTGCCCCGGGTGCTTCTGTCTGCCCGCCTGAAAAAGCTGCTCATGGTAACGTCCAGGGTTTGACCTGAGACACCAGTTTCACCAAGGAAGCTTACTGCCTGCACAGCCCTGTGGCCTGTCCCACTGGCAGACACAAGTTCTGAGAGGCGGAGTGGGAGAGGGGGAGAAGACAGTGCAGACTGCAGAGGGCCAGGCCGAGGCCCAGCGTGGAAACGGGGTCTGCACACAACCTCAGGACCACAGCCTAGCCCTCCGTGGGGTCTCAGCACACCTCTGTGGGTCCACGATGGCAATGCAGAGAGGAGGCTATGGGTGCACAAGGCTGACCACTCCCTCCTGGCCAGGGCCTCCTGTCTCTGTGTGTGATAGGGTCAGCCCCATTTCTGAAGATGGCATGGAAAAGGAAGGAAAGGCTCTCAGTGTCGGGCCGACCCAGGGCAGGACGCGGGGTAATGGTACCTGTCTGGGTGCAGGGCCCAGAAGCAGATCCTGAGTCAAGGCCTTGAGCACAAGTAGCCTATTGGGAGGTGAGCCCAGCAAGCACCAGTATGGGATGAGGAAATGCAACAAGGAAGAGCCAGAAAGCGTCCCGGGGCACGTTAGTGAGCAGGTTATCACCACGGGCAACAGGGACTCGAACCTGCTGAGCAGGCCCCATGGCGGTGGAGGCAGAACCTGCCTCGCAGGCCACCTGAGGGGTGCGGAGCTGCGGCTTATCTATCAGCTCTCACACACTGTTGGCAGACGGCTGCTTCTGGGGACACGAGTGTCCCAGCATTTCTGACCTTCTGAGTGCACTGACCAAGCCTGACCCAGCATCCAGGGAGTGGCAGAGAGCACCACAGACACCTTTGGGGGTCAAAGGCACCGTTGGCATCTGCTAGTGGCCAAGAACAGTTTAGTAAAGATTTCAGAGAGGGAGGGTCAGTGAGGATAATCCTTCACCACAGAGGACAGGGCACGGGTTGAGACCTGAATGGAGGCCTGAGGCCACCAGCATCACTGATGCACCAAGTTACCGCCCCCGGAAACTGAGTTAGGATGCAGAGCTGGTTGGGGGCAAGGTGAGGACGGGGGTAGCCAGGCCTGCGGACTCCCACCCTCAGGGTTGTCTCACACCTCCCACAGGCATGCCCCAGTGTGGCCGGGCCTGCTCAGACGGGTCACATGCCCACAGTATTGTCAGTGAAGGTCACTGAGTGCCTGGTGAGCCCTACTTCTCTCTGCAGGGACTCCAGTCCAGCCTGGCAAGGCCTGGGACAGGTAGACGCTCGGGGTGGAGTGTGACGTATCTGTGTGGGCGTGGCAGGCCACACTGGTCAGCCAGTGAGCTGCTGGCGTTGTCCCCCTGATGGCTGGAAGCTGGACGGATAGGGACAGAGACCTGCTTCCACTCTGTCACACAGAGCCCAGAGGGGTCCCATTCCCTGGATCTGAGCTTCTGACAAGTGCACCAGGTGTGCCCATCAGAGGCGGGGCCAGGCCGCGTCCTCCTGGGGGCGTGAGGAGGCGTCTCCATGCAGTCTGATTTGATGATCTGAGGCAGCGGTACCCTCTCCCGATGGCTAACTGGCTGAGGGCAGCTCTATGTACGCACCAAGGGCTAACGAGGTCCCAGCTCTCTTTCTCTCTCTGTCTGGTTACAAGAAGGTGCGGCCAGACTGTGGACCGATGGCCCCAACCTGTCCCTTTGTTGCTAATTGTACAGTCATGACGGTCCACCATTAAGCCCTCAGGTGAGATGAAGACACCACTACCTAAGTGCACGCTGGTGTGGAGTCAGATCCATTTTTATTGAACACCTCTTCTGAAGCTTTTCTTGAGAGATGCGATGTTGATTTTTAAAAATCTTTTTTTCAAGATGAAGGGGGAAAAACCCTCGTCTCTTTTTGACCAGAGTCAATAAAAACACGCTCGGTGGAACCAGCACAATGCAGCAGGGGCGCCATCCTGCGGTGCATCCCTTAAAGAGCTCCCGAGCAGTGGTGTGCTGTCCCGGACTCCGGGGGACACGAGGGGAACAAGCACAGAGGTGTCCGTGTGGCGGCCGGCAGAGTCCCAGGGCCCCGCACCTCACGTCTCCCCTTCTGCAGAATCCGACAGGCTGGGGGACACTCTCAGAGTCACCAGACAACACCAGTCCCTGCGTAAGTCTCAGTCCGCCATCAACCACAGCGCCGGAGTCTCCAGAGGCCACGCGCCATTTCGTTTTCCCACGTACGATGGCCCACTGTGTGCCTTCTCTACAGAAAACAACAGGTTCTCTGTATATCTTGCTAAATAGGAGCAAATCACATTAAGTCCATCAGTGGTTTTTAAAAAGATCTTTGTGAAGCTTCTGTTTATCAGAAAATTGCTGCCTCTAAACGTACCTGCAGACGATCACTCTCGCTCCACATGGGCCCCCGTCTTCCCCACGCACCCCCAACCTCGTGTGCAGCGGGTCTCCCGCACAGCGTCCAGTGCTCGTAGGTGAGTGCGGCAGTCTAATTAGAAATCAAACACGGGTGGTGGAGTCTAAATGGGGAATTTAAATTAACTCTAGGCCCAGAAATATCTGATCGCTCCTGTCTGAGGTTCTCCAGGTGCAGGAAAGTGATAAGGGGGTTCGATTCCTCTAATGTGACTTAGAGGAAGGAATAGCAACATTTAAAGATTCCCATCTGGGAAAGAAAAACCCCAACTGTTCTAAACACCCAGTCCGAACAGAATTCTCACACTTTCTGGTGTTGGGGCAACTCGTCCTTGGTTTTGGGAGCCCCTAACCCCTTCTGCTACACTTTCTTCTCAAAACCAGGTGGGAGGCTGACCCTCAGACCCATCCTGTTGGTAACAGGGGTTGGGGGGACGAGGCTCCTCCCAGAAATGGCCACTTGTCTGATGATGTTCTCTGACCTGGACCTGGGCCTGGGCCTGGAGTGGGTCGGTGATGCCCCAAGGCACCTTGGTTAAGGAAGCCCACCCACCCTGGCCAGCCCCTTTGCAGGTCAGCCCGATGTTCTGAGGGGGCTCCCAGCATGGGTAGGTCAATTCTTGCCCATGGGCACCCTCCAGCCTCAGGAGGCCCCACCCCATGTCGGCCCCTTGCACCTCATTCCCACCGGACCTGACGGCCTGCAGCATGCCACCCCCACTCTGAACCAGGCCCTCTGCACCGGGGCCTGTGCACACCCACTGTGCCTGGTCAGAGCACTCCCCTCACTCCTCTGCCTCACTCCCTGGCTTTCAGTGTGGACATCTTGGCCTCTGAGACGCTGCTCCTGAATCTCCACTTGGGATGAGGACTCCTGCTGGGCGCCCCCACAACACCTGCTTTCCCCCCGCTACCCCGATGAGCCGCAGCCCCCAGCCCGGCCACGTGCTGGACGGAGTCACGTCCACACCAGGGACCGAGCAACCCCCAGCTCCACACAGTCTTTGCTACATGGCTAAACAGCTGGAAGGAGGGGAGAAAGGAAAAGCAAGCATGTCAACATGGACAGATGAGTAGGTGCCTTCTAGCCGCAGCCCCTGTTGTGGTCTGAATGGGTTCTCCCCAAACGTGTATGTTGAAACCTAACCCCCAAGGTGGTGATGGTAATAGGACATGGGGCCTTTGGGAGGTGACTAAGTCACAGGGTGGTAGCCCCCATGAATGGGAGCAGTACTTTTATAAAAGGGGCCCCAGGGAGCCACCACATGAGGACACAGCACGAAGTCTGCAACCTGGAGAAGGGCCTCATCAGACCCAACCACGCTGGCAGCCCAATCTCAGGCTCCGAGCCCCAGAGCTGTGAGAAAGTTATTTGTGGTTTGTAAGCCACCCAGCCTATGGTATTATGTTCCAGCAACCCACGCTGATGGAGGCCGCCCCCACGGGCGGGTGCCCAGGGCAGTCAGGAGCACTGGGCAAAGCTGGGCCAGGCGGCTGCCCAGAGGCCCCCCACCAGCAAAGGCTGGCCCAGGAGCACCAGGGCTG
This sequence comes from Trachops cirrhosus, assembly GCA_028533065.1. NCBI lineage: Eukaryota > Metazoa > Chordata > Mammalia > Chiroptera > Phyllostomidae > Trachops > Trachops cirrhosus. Next base: position 30,443,820 of record CM052546.1, on the reverse strand, counting down.
GGCCCCGCCTGCAGCCCAACTGCATCCCGCCTGCAGCCCGGTCTCCCTCCTGGGGGACCACATGGGTCCTCCGCTCAGACACAGTTCACTCACCACCCACGCATGAGGGGACATCCATGTAAGGGACATGCAACCAGGAAGGTCCCTGCTATGCCCCGGGGTTTTCTCTCTCTCCCCGGATCACTGCCAGCTGCCCTTGCTCCCTACCTCGGCCCTGGCCGTCACTGGCAGTGGCTGCAGCTCCTGAGCTCTGGGTCCCACCTCCCCCCAACACAGCCTATGTGCCCTCAGGAATGGCTGGGAGTGAAGGGGAAGTAGCAGCTTCTGAAGGCCACTTGGGGGAGGGGGCGTACACATCTGAGGTCTCGAGACGCCCCCTCACCTGCTCCACTGGGCCCCAGGGGGAGGGTAAGAGGCCTGATCGCCTACAGTCCCCATTCAGTCTCCACAGTGGCCCACTACTGCCGCTGGCCTCGGTGCTCAGCTGCAGAGCAGAAGCGGCCTCGAGCTGGGCACAGACAGCACATGGAGAACACAGGCCCTGTGCCCCCCTCACAGGTCTAGACTGGAGACACAGCGATCCAGGTCCACTTCTGAGCTCATTCACTTCACACATTCAAGTTCAAAGAGCAAGTCTGCCTTCCTCCCACCAGAGAAGCACCACCTGCCTTTAAAAATCAGAGAAAGGGGAGGGGCATCTGCTAGCTATCAAGGCCTTGCTGCATGAGGGTCGTTCTGTGGAGACATCCATGTAAGGGACATGCAGATGCCCTCAGATCGCCACCCCCACCAGCACAGACTGTGGAGCTCGGGTCCAGCCTCGTCGTAGTCACCGCGGCAGGCTGCCACGCATCGGCCCTGCCTGCCCGATGCCTGCCACACCCCTGGGCGCCCTGTCTCCTGGGGACAAAGTGCCTCCCCTGCAGCCAGTTAGCTCTGCCTGGGGGCTCCCATGGAAGGCTAGAAAATGGATAATTTACACGGGGAAGCAGGTGGCAGCTGGGTGCAGTTCGGGGAAACCATGTCTCCCCAGCGGTTCCTCTTCACGGATACCACAAGTTTACATGTGCTTTACAAACTCGAGGGCTAGTGATTCCCCTGAGTGATCGATCGTAGGGTATAAAAATGCTAATGGCCATAGCCCTCCTTTTTCCCAAAGAGGTTCTCCTTTCCTCCTACCCCGCCCCTGTTCCAGGGGCACCCAGAGCAACGTGAGCCCCATCAAGGCCCCTAGACTCTTGTCCCCAGGCCAGCTTTGCTGGCCACCTGCTCCAGACCCGTGGCTCCCTTCTGTTCCTGCGTACTCGGACATCTATGTCCCCCAGCTCCAGAACTGCATCCCCCTCCTTCCAAGCTCACTCCCTCCCTGAGGGACACCCAACTCTCCTTCCGCCCCGTATCAGGAGCCCCCGGCCCTGCCCGCCCCACCCCAGGGCCCTCCGCAGTAGGAGTCCTGAAGCCAGACCTCCCCGAGGCAGCCTGCCCACGGCCTACCCCCTGCCAGTGTCCTCCGTGGAGGCTCTCACGTCAGTGCAGGCCCCCGTGGGATGGGCCTGCTCTTCAAGGTTCCTCCCTTTGGCTGGGTCCAGGCTGAAGGCCTGGCCCTGGTCCTCTCTAGCTCACCTCCTGTCCCTTCCCAGCCCCCCAGTCTCTGGGTGCTCTGACCACCAGTGATACGGTTGTGGAGTAGTTTCTGGGGGACCAGGCAGCACACAGAGGAGAGTGCAGGTCTACAAGCGTTCAGAGCAGGGAAACCAGGGAGAGGAAAGATGGCTCCTATTACAAAGTTTCACCTCCTTTTAACTCTTCAGCACCCAGTGACATTGTCCTGTCTGGGCTCCCACCCCCGCCGCAGAGTTACTGCCGTCTGTGTGTGCCGTGGCAGCAGGGGGCCGGCGGAGGTCGCAGGAAGGACGGTGATGGTCAGGGGTGCAGAGGACTTGTGTGCTGGGCATGTGACAGCTTCTATGACGAGGCCAGCATCATTACCAGCCCACATTACATTTAGGGAACCCGGGGCACAGAGCAAGGAAAGGACCAGCCCAGGCTGTACAGGCCACTTGGTCCCCAGTTTCTGTCTCAGCCACTGTGCTCGTCCGCCTTTCGAGGCACACATCACGCACCTCCCAGATGTTCCCAAACCCAGGGCTCCAGAGGAGCGCCTGGCTGGCCCCAGGAAAGGATAGCACGCTTGGCCACACCCAGGGCCCGGGCTCCAAGGCTCCAACTCCACGAAGCTCAGAGACGTGCAACGAGCAGTGGAAACTTCCTAATTTTTCAACAGAACTTCCCTTTATTTTCTTTCTTGGACCAGATGGCAAGATTTTTATCTCAAATAACTTCCGTGAGGGATTTTCATTCCCTCCTTTGTCTGCACGTGCGAGCTGTCATATATTAGCATGAGAGTGGCTGTGTTCAGTCTCTGCTCACACTGGAGAGGCGAGAAGACACTTTGAATTAAGCGCTCTCAGTAAACAGTGCTCATAAAGTAGTGGGGAGACAGCGTTCTGCTAATTTGGCGCCTGACGAGCCCATATGCCACCCCTCCCGGAGCTGCCCTCCAAATGGTCTCTGCAGACTCTGTAACAGAGTCTCAGCTTCGAGTTATTTCTCTACACCCGCTTCCTCCCAGGCCCAGCGACCTTCCCCGGTGACCCAGGAGAGCACAGGTGCAGCACCGGCCTGTCGGAAGGGGAGAAGCACCCAGGGCCGCACGGCTAGGGTCTGGGCTGCCAGCTCCCCACCCAGAGCTGTGAGCCACAGCCACGGGCGGCCTGTCCCTCCAGGTGTCCCACAGGTCAGTGCCCACGGTGCAAGGTGCTGCCCAGCTCCTAGGGCTTATGGGGGGCCACACACCGGGTAGTGGCCACTCCTCCATCAGCGCTCGCCTGGCTTCTGTCAGCCTCCTCTCAATGACACGGGCTGGGGCACATGAACACCTACTTAGAGTCTGACTGAGGCCAAGCGGGCTTGCTGAGAACTCCCCAGCTCAGACTCTCCTCTGTTTCTTAAAGGGAGGCCTTGACCTCCCACAGACCTTGTTACAAAATGACCTACTGCTGCAGGAGCCCGGGAGGTGGGGCTCTGAATGTCCTGTCTTCTGCACAAAGCAGCTTGACACCCACTAAAGGAGATGACAGGGATTTAAATTTAGGTCCCCTTATCTGGTACTCTTTCTAAACCACAGCTGCCACCACTGTTTCCGGTGATCGAGGGACTAATTCCCACCCAGAAATTTAATGGCCCATTGACTAATCCACACTGAGGGGTAGTTCTGACAATGGTTTCACAGGTTTTCCCTCCCGATTACATTTACACTGAGCGGTGGCCTTTAGGCATGGAGACGAATACTGGGATGGTGGAAGCATCCCCAAACCCCCACCTCTGCTCCGATCCCCCACTGCTGTCCACACCTGTGGGACAGGGAGGCCGTGTCTCCGCTCAGCTCTGCACGGCCGAGCTTCGCCCCAGCCCAGCACTGCCAGTGAGGGAGTGTCACACTCAGTGACCTGCAGAACGCTGGCCATCTGGCCCCAGCTTGAAGAGGCCCGTGGAACTAGGAGCCTCACGGAGGCTTCAAAGAAAGGCAGGCAGGACACGACGGGGCTGGAGAAACACGGCAAAGCCGGGTGGAACCACTGTCCAAGAGTCTAGGTGGTGCGGGCCGCGCGTGGAGTCGAGAGCAGTGGGCTGTCTCCTGGTAGAGGCAGGTTTTAGGGCTCGTGTCCGGGGCGACGGGGTCAGGAGACAAGTCTGCAGTCTGTGATTCAGTGAAGTATTTCGGAGTGACCTCTGCCTGAGGAAAACCTGCGGCACACGTCGCCTGGGAGGACAGGGTCCAGAGAGAGCCTTCCGCAAACACCCACCCCAGGTGGGGTCCGGGCGAGGCGCGACCCCACAGTCATGGCCTCTCCAGCATTTCAGGGCCCACGCGGGTAGGTACCAGATTCATCTTTCTGAGGCAGCTGAGTTTCCCCCGGGGGCTCTCCTTTCTTCTGTCTCCTCGCAACATCACCGTGCCATTCATTTTCCCGGAGGTCTCTTAAGTTTGGCAAATGTGGGAAACTCAGAGAGAAGGAAGTGGAGGCCAGCTGGACTTCCTCCGGAAATGAAAGGGGTCTATGGCCATTGACCGCAGGCCCTCTGCTCTTGGGATTGCCCTAAGACCAGGGGTGTCCAACCCGTGGCCCAACACAAAATGGTAAATGTACTTAAAACCTTTTTGTTTGGCTCACCAGTTTTCTTTAGTGTTTGTGTATTTAATGTGTGGCCCAAGACAACTCTTCTTCTTCCAGTGTGGCCCAGAGACACCAAAAGGTTGGACACTCCTGCCTAGGCCTTTACTAGGGACATTCTATCAGTTGTCCAGTTGAAGTTACAATCCAGGCTCCTCCTTCCAGGTTCAGGTCAAGTTCGACTCAGAAATGTGAAAGGTCTTCTATGTTTAGCATCCACTTACCAACTGACTTGGAAAGAAAACTTCTTTCTGCTTACAGTTCCTTCAAGCACATTAAAAAAAAAAACAGCCTTTCCTTTATTTTGTGCCCTGGGGGGAAAACCAGGAGGCCCATCTACAACCTCAGAGCCAGTTTCCATGGGAGGAAGGGGGTTACACGCGGGCCAACTGCAGAGTCCATCGTGTTTATGATTCGAGGCCTGCAGCTCCCCAAGGAGGGTGCCGAGGGGGTCACCTGAGGGTGACCCTGCTGAGTCGCAGTGAGGGGCATGATGGGCCCTTCAGGAGCTGGGGGCTCAGCCAGGACGGTGCCTTAATGGGCGGCCCCTTAGCCCTATGTGCAGGGTGAGCAGGGGCTGCTCGGCACACTCACTGCCCACGGGGCCCAGGGGAGCCCTGAGGAGCATCACCAGGCTTGTCCATCTCCCATAATTCAGGAGAAGCAGGATTAAAAAGAGTGCACGAGCAAGCGACATAGTTTATACACTGCAAGTGGACACGCTGGCGTCCCCTCACACCATGAAGCTTGAGTAGTGGCAGGTTTAACACCGGATGCAAGAGCAGCTGTCTGGGTGGAACACCGTTGGCTCCGTCATGACAGGAGAGGGTGCTTTTTCCAGATTGCCATCCCCAGGAAGACATGGCACCTGTCATCTCAGCACCCCAGCAGCTGGCTTGATGCAGGAGTCTATGGGCACCCTTTCAGATCCGACTGATCAGGGAGCCAGGGCATTCACAGTGCAGGGGAAACGAGGCTGCAGCCCCACTGGGAGGGAGGCCCAGCAGCTGTGCCAGCACTGAGAGCACACGGGGCGGGATCTGGGCTCCACGTATTCCCACACTTGTCACCCTAGAGGAGGCGTGGAGTGTGTAGATGGAAAGAATGGGAGGAAAGGAGAGGGAGGGATGAGGGGAGGAAGGGAGGAGAGAGGGGAAGAGACAGATAGGAAGACAGGAAGAGGGAGGGACGAGGCAGGGTGAGGGAGAACAGAGCAGGAGGAAAGGGAAGGAGGGAACACAAAAGGGGAGAGAGAGTGAGAACCTGAGCACCTGGCCAAGGAAGCCCCCCACCAGTGTTGGCAGAGTCCCTCAAGGGCAGGTTGGATTGATGTAAGTAGGCAGGGAGCGTGCATATTGATTAGTTACACCTGCACTGGCTAATAGGCAGGTTTCCATTCCAATCAAGAAATCTTCAGAGGGCCAATGATTATACACACAAAGGGGAAGCTTGAGAATGTCAGCAGCAGTGAAAGGCCAGCAGGGCTGGAGCAGAGTTCCAGACACACCTGTGCGCAGGACACCAGCCAGGCACATGCAGTGCTGTGCTGGGTGCAGAGCGGTCTCCGCCGCAGGCGAGCGACGGAGGCCGGGCCGGGGAAGGGGCTCCCCCAGGCCCCAGGGCAATGCAGAAGGAGGCGGAACACTCAGAGTCAGGCAGAAGAACTGGGCTTTTCTATTTCTCTGGCAATGAACTTGCTCTTTACCAAGAAAAGGGCATTGAGGTCACTATGAACTATGAGCATCAAGGTGGCTGCCGCCGAAGAGGGGATCACCTGTCCCACTGGGTGCCTGTGCGTGACTTCCCCTGGGCCGGGAGGCACTGCGGCTGCAGACACCAACCACACAGTCCCTCCTCCTCCAGGAGCCTGCCGCCCCGTGCTGGGAGGTGGCCCTGCAGAATCCCTGGCGGCCCAGACTACAGGGGTCCAGCGGACGGAGCCCCCCCTCAACCTTGCGGGGAGGGGTGGATGGTGGCGGTGAGGGTCAAAGGAGGCCCCTGACAACACAGCGGGCTCCAGGGGCCAAGCCAGCCTCCTGTTAGCCCACATGGGGGCCACATGGGAGACTACTGCCTGGGTGTGGCCTGTGAGGGTGCCAGACCACTGGGGTGGAGAGCTGCGGCCAGGACCCTGATGGCAGCTGTCGCAGGCTGTGACCTGGAAGAACACGGCGCCAGGAGTGGAAGATGCCAGCACCCCCAGGAGCGTCAGAACTCCAGCTGCACTGCTGAGCACCACTCTTGCTGGCCTGCTTACCCGGGGAGCAGTTTGCCGAAGAAGATAGAGGCTATTCTTGCTGCATCATCCTTTGTGCGTATCTCTCAAGTACCAAACCAAAGAATTGAATTTTAAGAGCTGACAAAGGTATTTGTGTTGCTCCGAGCAACGAGAGGAACACAACACAGGAATACTTAGTGGCTACTGCAGCTGGGGAAGTTTTCCTAAGTGGAGAGATTTCTGTGCAGGCGATTTCTATAGACATTTCTCATTTAAATGGAAATTCCTCCTGAAACACTAACAACAGTAACACAGCCAGAGCTTCAGCAAGAGCTGGGCGCCGTTCCCAGAGCTTGGTGCGTAGTAACTCGTTAACCCTTGCAACTACGTAGGGGGTTTGAGCTTTACAGATGAGGGAACGGGGGCTCCGAGAGGTTACCGGTGAGCAAGGGGCCCCAGAGCACTCAGCTCGTGAGCAGCAGAGCCAGGACTTGAACTCGGGTAAAGGATCTATCGTGAAAGCATTCGATGCACTTTCAGAAAAACCGCTCAGAGTTCCAATGGCCTCTACAGCTGGTTCGGAGGGAGTTAGTTACTTTTAATAGTTCTGGATGCAGTTAGTTGTGGGGGTCGATCTCAGAAGGAGGAAGAATGGAACGGCTGTGCATAGTGAACCTCCTGAGTCCTTCCGCCACACCAGGAAGGAGTCAGTGGTCTCTCTCTGGGGAAGCAGGGCCCCGGCAGCCCAGCGGTTCCTGCCAGAGCGCGCACACTACACAGCGCTGCCGTCCCAGACCACAGACACGATGGTGACAGCGCTCCACTCTGCCACAGGCTCACTCTGGGTCCTGTCTCCTTTAATCATCCGGTCCTCCCAACAGCCCCGTGAGGCGACTGAGATGCAGGGGTGAAGTGACTTGGGGAGGCAATACGAATAGCGCCTCATGAACTTGGACTCACATCGGAGCTTAGGACAGTGCCTGAAACACGTACGTGCTCAAATTGAATGAACGAAGGCACGAACGAGTCCAGATCCCAGCCCAGACCGCGCCGCAGTGAGCTGCACTGCATTTCCTGCACTACTCTTCTGCGTCCAGCGACAACATAGGAGGTGGGACGGCCGGGCAGGAAGAATAACTCTTCCTCTCTCCCGCAGGGCCTCCTTCAGGGGCGGGAGGGGCTGGAGGCTCCGTGATGCCACACTCCCCTGAAGTCGGCAGTCTGTCATCGTGGTCATCAGCATCCCGTGGCCTCCGCAGGGCAGAGTTCTGATGGTTCAGCGACTGGGCTGTAGCTTCCCCAGTGCTTGTATTGAGGCCAGATGGACGGAGCGCCTGCTCCTGCCCCCAGGCGGTGGCCACCTTCCCTGGGGAAAGTACTCTGCCACACCTAGCACAGGAGCCTCCCAGAGGAGGCTGTGCCCGACTCCTACCAGCTGCTCGAGGCAAGGGCCTCCTGGGCCCAGGCTGGCGGCTGGGGGTGATCCTTGACCTCGGTCAGGCCCCGCGGCTGGCCTTGATTTTTGCTCAGCTCAGGCTGCCAACTTGGGGAAGGAGAAGAAAGAACAAGCTGCCTTCTCAGAAGTGTCCCCAGCTGAGTCCGTGGCTGGTAGTCACAGCACACACCCAGGCAAGGGTGGGTGGTCCCAGGGAGGGGCCAGCATGCAGAGCACATGGGGGTGCCCGCCCAGTGAGGACCCCGGGATTCATCTCACGACTCATTCGGGAGAGGGGCCAGGCTGAGGGGCTGGAAGAGGCTGGCGGCGGAGGGGCAGACCAGCCTCCGAGCAGTGTCCTGGAAGTGTGGAAGGCCACCACACTTGCCTCTCTCACAGAAGTGGAAATGACTCATTTGGGCAGGGATGAGGCATACCAGCAATGCAGCAGCTGTCAGAAGAGAAGCATAAACCATTCTCGGCAATAGAAATATCACGTTGCTTCCTCAATCAGCAGGTGTTAATTTATTTATCTCGCTGAGCAGTGATGGGCACAGTCTGCCCAAATATATTACATGGGGATAATGCAGTCTCTTATCCGGGAAACCACCGTATTACAGATACTATCGAGCTACTTTCTCAAAAGTGTTTGGTACCCTAGCAACCAAAAAAGGAAAAAATAAAACAACTAAAACATAAAAATTACGTTGCATCTGCAATACTTTGCTGAAATTGGTTTTGCAATAAAGCATGTATTGTAAAAACAAAAGTTTAATGATACATCAGTTTGGTGAAAATCTGATTACAAAGCAAAAACACGTACATCTAAGTGAAGCTGCAGAGCTTTTAAAAATGAAACTTGGCAAGGAAGACCTGGGCAAGCTCTAGCTGAAAGAGTGCTGGCTTTGGTTTTCCTAAATGGTGGCTCCACACCAACAAGACTCTTCCTCCACACCCAACTCTGTGCTGCAGAACTCAATCCTGAACCTGAACTTGAGGCAGAAGCCTCCAGAGTTCAACTTATATGGGTGGCAGATGGTTGCCTGGTCATATAAACCATTTGACAAGAGAGTAAAGTTATCTCTGTCCTGAAGGTGGCAATTCTCTCGATGAGGAATTACATGCAGCCTGGGCGCATGCGGGGGGTGGGGCCAGCCGGGCGCGGTGGCACCCTGTTCCAAGCAGCCTGCCCGATTCTGTTGACCTGCACTTGGCTGGTGACCCAGAGTCTGCCAGTTACCAGCCGGGGTGTGAAGGCTGCTGTGCTGTGACCGGTCCCTCAGCAGCCAGACTGAGCCTGCAAATGTGGAGACCCCCAGCTGCCCTATCCCAAGGTCTCTCTTTGTGGTGTTTTGTTCTGTAATTTTCTCTGTGCACTTCCAGTTCCCCTGCTGCAACTCATCATCGGATGAAAATGCCAGGCATCCTGTCCTCAGAGGTATTTTTATTTCCCAAGAAAATAATAGGCAGGAAATGCTTAACCTGAAAGAGTCAGTGGGAGGGTGTCAGGCGAGACCTCTGGATCAACGTGATAGATGCAGCGTAGCTGCTACTGCTGACACAGCAGAAGGTGACAGGCGTTTGTTTTTCAAACGTGTATAGTACGCACGTGTTCCTCACTGATTATATTTCTTAACCTATATTAATTGCTTTTCCAAGTGAATTCATCCTTTGGGAAAGCGTCAGGACGGCAGACTCCACCAGCGGAGGCTGCGGGCACAGAACCTTGGAAGGAGGCCTGTGAGAGGGAAACTTTGTCCAGAGGGAGAAAGCAGAGGAAAATCTCAGGGAGGCTTTGGTCAGCTGGAGACCACACTCAAGGAGGTTTCCATGGCAGGGGATGGTGCTCCAAGTCCTGGGAGGGAAGTGAAGAGGAAAAGGCAGAGAGCAGGTGGCAAGGAGCTCCGAACAGGCCCCCGGCAGCCTGAGGATGGGGCTCACTCCGTGAGATCAGGAAGGGAGAGAGAGCGCGTGAGAGTGGGCCACTGTCCACAGGCTGTGCGTGCGTACGTGTGTGTGCGCGCCGTACCCCACCCCGAACCTGCAGGGCGGCTCCCGGAGGGCTTCCTTCTCAGCCCCTACCTCCCAGGGCCCCAGCCCTCCTGGCGTCCTCACATCAGCCGGTTCCACAGGGGCTGCGCTGTAGGGTGGGGACTGTTCTTCTAGGGACAGGCGCGCCAGCATCTTGAGTATTTCCGGACAGGGGCCTTAGGCATGTGGATCAGGTTTGGAGGCAATTTCCTGATCCCCTGGGCCCTCTGAACCCTGCATTGCATCTCGGGCATGCCATTCACATGCATGCACACACACACACGCACGTACTCCCCAGACCGAACTGCGGCGGGCGGAAATGAAATCCGCTGGCTGGGAAGTAAAGTCCAGCTGACAAATGTGGACAACCGGCTGGTCCTCTGCCTCCTGACCGCACTGCCTGAGACCCAGATGCAGGCTCTCACAGCTCAGGCTGACCTCCCTTGCTGGTCACTGACACTTTGGGTTAGGACCCAAGAGTGGGAAGCTCCATGCGCCCCCGCCCCGCCCCATGGTCAAGGCACAACATCACACAAAGTTTTGCTTTGAAACAAAAACAAAACCAAACAAAAACCAACCCTGCAGCACAGGTCAGGAGCCACATAAGCCTGAGATCTTTACTGTAGCTTTGGCCTGGCACAGGGACAAGCCCCGGTGTACCCCACCTGCGACCTGAGCACCCGCTCTAAGTTGCGATGCACCAGAAGCACCTTAGAGCGCACCTGGCTGCTCACCTGCACTCTTCCCCCCTGTGGCTCCATTTCCACCCTGGAGACCTCCTGTGTTTGGTCTTCGATCCCTGCACAGTGTGCAACTGGTTGACAGGCCTCCTGAATGTGATTGGGGAGGTGGCATTCCACAAGCATCTTAGCATGGTCAGAGCTAAAAGCACTGGGTGCAATGTATGACATATAATGTCCTGTAACATGGTTCCCAGGGTAGGGAGGTAAAGCAGGTGAAGAAAGAAAGAGAAGAGAAGAGAAGAGAAGAGAAGAGAAGAGAAGAGAAGAGAAGAAGAGAAAAGAAAGCTCAGAGGAGGAAATACCATTTCAAACTCATTCATGATTTATCCGCCCCCTCAGAGGCTGCAGGGGATTTTAGCCCCGCTGCAGGGTGGCCTGGGGCAGGAGCTGCAGGCCATGGAGCTGCAAACAGTTCTCCAGTGACCTTAGTCTTCCCTTGTTGCTTCCAGCCCTCCCACTGCTGCTACGAAGCCTCCATCTGGTCTCAGCAACTGGGCAGGACAGCATGGGCCTCTGGGGCACGCCGGTGGGTGCACCCCGGTGGGTGCACCCAGCCCACAGAGAGCCTCCTCTGCCACACACACAAACAAAATTCTCTGGAGCCAAAACGGAACAAAACATTTGAAATCTGTGTCCTTTCCGATGCTGCTGCTCTCTCCTTTGAAATGCCATAAAGCCCTGAAGGGAGGCGAGTGTGGTGCTAAGGAGCCTTTTAGAAATGTCAGTTTCCACGTTGGTGAGCCAGGGCAGCCAGCCAATCAAATGCTGCGTGGCCGCCTGTGTCATTTGCCTACGGGCACCATCTACAAAGGAATCATCAGCATCTCCTGTCTGCCTGGCCCCTCGCAGTTTATAAAAGCCTTTCCTCATACATTTATTTCCCCACTCAATCCACTTCTGCCATTTAATCAAGGGTTCTTTAACTTCCAGAAGAAAAGGGGACATGGCGACCTTGGAAGGAGTGGATGAGGTCGTTAATCAGTGGTTCTCTGCACAAGAGTGAGGAGAGGCCAATTCATACAGCTGAGCGTCAGATTCCAATTAGTGCACAGGACCGTGTCCTGGGAGGAAGGGGTTAAGGCCAATGTCAGTGGGCAAAAGAAACGTGGGAAAACTCATTCCCACAGCCTGGCCTCGGACAAGCACCCATCTATCTATACATTCAACTCAGCCTCCCCTTCCCATTCTGCACAGTGAACAGTCATTGTTTAAAAATGTCACGATACTAATCAGCTTTTGCGGCGAAGATATGAAAAATGTATTGCAAGATCAAAAGGAGGATATTGTCTCCCTGCGGATCACACATTCCGCCCACAGAAAGGGCTAATCTGATGTCCTCAGAGAGGAAATCGGTAAACATTTTCAACATTATTTCCACCTGGGTTTCATTTCTTTGAGCCTGCTCAAGAAAACAGTTATTTATGTATAAATATAAAGGAATGATTTCGCCCTTAAGAAATGAGTAATGGAAGCCTCGAAATATCTGCCTTGGCTGTTGCCACCCCGGCCAGGACACTCACGAGGAAAAACAGATGTCGTCGGCTAATCTTCTTGGGGACAGGCAGCACCCCGACTCCTCCCATTTCCGTCTGTCTGCCCCTCAGCTTGAAGTGAGCCTTGGAACTGGCCAAGGCAGCGCCCCGCCCCATATATTTCACACGGTAGAATGGGCTTCCCTCGATGGCACTCCAGAGAGGTGCCCTGGGGCTGGAATCCGGCCCCCGCTGCCCACATCTGCCAAGACATCTGTCCTGAGCCTGTGCCCAGCTGTGAGATGGGGACGATGGGCCTGAGGGGCGTGCCCAGGATGACGGGCAACTGCTGGCCGGCTGTGAGGGCCTTCTCAGCGAGCTGTCATCTACAGGAGTGTTATCCTCACACACTCGGGGGGAGCGGGGGAGGGAGGAGTCCAAAGCTTTGAAACCTGCAACTTCTGAGCTGGCGTCAGCGAGTGTTTTTTGGAATGACCTGCTGTGTGCAGAGGCCCTGGCCAGCCCCTGGGAAGGATGTGAAAGGGCATGAAATGTAGAGGACAGTCTCACATATTCGAGAAGCAGTGGGCAGAAAACTCTGAGGGGGGCTTCAACACCCCAGCTTCTGTGGCCTCGGAAGTTGAACGTGGAGCTGGGGCTGACGGGCAGCTTGGATCTCCGCCTCTCGAAGGGGAAGTGCGTTCTCACCTCCTGGTCCCTGTGTGGCAGGCAGCACACCCCAGCCGCCTCCGAGTGGGGGGTGCAGGAGGCTGAACCCTGCAGGGGACCCTTCAGCCAGCAGACTCCCAGAAACCGAGGGGGTTCTGCCGTTTGCTCCTGTTTCCTTGGGGCATCAGTGGCCACACTGCCAAGAGCCTGTGAGTGGAACCGATGCCACAGCAAGAGCCACTCAGTACTGGGGACCACCCAATGTGATTAGGATTAGATCATGAATTCTAGAGTAAAAAAATTGTTTTCTTTAGCCAAAGAAAACAAAAACACTAAATCAAAAAAGATATATGCACCACTATCTTCATCGCAGCCTTATTTACAATAGCCAAGATATGGAAGCACATAGATAGCAATCGACAGATGAATGGATAAAGAAGAAGTGGTACCTATATTCGATGGACTCAGCCATAAGGAGAGTGAAATCTTGTGACAGCACGGATGGGCCTGGAGAGTACTGTGCTAAGTGAAGTAAATCAGACACACAAACACTGTATGATCTCACATAAGTGTGGCATTTAATACACGAACAAATAAACTAACTAGAAACAAACATACAGATACAGAGGATAGGCTGATGGTTGCCAAAGGAGGGGGAGGAAAATAAAAAATAAACATGTGTCTAGAATTTCAATATAAATTTTAAATTTTGTCACTTTAAGATACTGTTTTGCTCTCAGAAACCTACTTTCAACTCGAGCAACTTCCATCAGTAGCGACAGTGTCATCAGACGCCTGGTGAGAGGACGCAGCGAGTTGAAGACGAATTACAGCACGGCCACTCTGAGGCAAGGGCTCATGCAGAAGAGGAGGAGACACTCGGGTGTTTGGGGCCCGAGGCCGGAGGGCACGGGAAGGTCATGTGAAGGTCAGACGAAATGCCAGCTTCTGTTCTGTGACGTGAGACGCTTCGGCTTGTTTTGGCCTCGATGTGCTCTGGGCTACACACCCGTGACTAGTGACCCACATTTCTGGAAGACCCTCATCCCTTTCCTTTGTCAAGGACTCATGTGACACCCCATCCCGGGCACACAGTCCCAGGACAGTGCTCTTTCCCACAAAGGCAGCAACTGAGCTGTGTGGCGGTGACAGCGACACCTGGTGGGGAGATCTGCCTGCTGGTTGCCGTTTCCCACACAAACACACCTCTCCCTTCTCCATTCTGTCTGCAGGTGCTCTTTCTGGAGAAGCCTGTTCGTAGCCCTCAGCCCGGTCTCCATTTTGAAAGGAAGGAACAGGATGTGTTTTAGAGTGAAACTGGGAATGACAAACACCAAGTGGGGCCCAACAAAACCTGGAGGACCCTAAATGTGTCTGACAGTCTCTTGGGAAACTTGCCACCGGCATTATTGCCTGGCCAGGGCCTGGGTCCTAGTCGCGCTGGCTGGCTGTGTGGCCTCAGGCCAGACACGGTGCCTCCCTGAAACGCAGGCTCCTCCTCTGACAAACAGCAGCTATCTCTGAAAGCCCTCCCAGTCCCGCCTGCTCAGGGGTTAGCCAATCAAACCCCTCACTGGGTTCTCTGATATCAGCTGCTCATGCAGAGTATTTTTAACTACATGAAGGGTTGAACAGTTTTGGAAACTCACCTGTGAACCGACCCCCACTCTGGGGAACGTGCCTGTGCGAACCGCACTGTCCTTTCCCGAGGTCCAAGCCGCAGGCTGTGGCAGACAGCCGGGAGCAAAGCCCTCTCGTGAATTGTGCATGGACTGCTTGCACAAACCACTCCCTCAAATTCCAACTGTCGACACTGCTACGATATTAAAATTCTAATCTGGAGGAGAAGGCCGCACTGCTGTGGGTTTGAATCCCCTGTCTCAATATTGGGACCTGCCATCCACCCTCCCGTCATAGCAGACTGACTGCCTTCCAGGCAGGTCTCCGACGGTACCAGGGACGGGAAGATTCGCACATTCTCAGCAGTTTGGTTTCCTGCAGGGACTCCGTCCAGTCCCTACGTAGCTCGCTGGGGCAGTGACCCATGTCCTGCTCCACGCCCCAGCTCCACAGGGCGACCTCCCGTGTGAGCTCAGCATTTGTGGCTGCAAACCTGTCCTGAATACATCTGGAGATGAGTGAAGATTTGGTTCCCAGACACAAATTTAAAAAAAAAAAATCCAAATTTCCAAAGAAATTCTGTGGCTACAAATTCTGTTGCTGAGAGACCAGACAAATCCTGGGGCGGGTGGTCTGCATATTTCACACCAGCGCCCTTGGAGGCGGGTCGGGTGCTCGGTCCTATTCACTATTATGCTATTCATATTTAAGTATTCTATAGCATTTGGGTGATTTGTTATGCCTTTAGATCAGCCTCCGTAATAAATCTCGTAAGTTTTTTTCATTTTAGAACTCAACCCATCCCAACACATTTAGAGAGAAAGGATCACCTCCCCATAACCACCTTCGGAACCTGCCAGCTCTCCGCCACGCGGGTGCTGAGGAAGGGGCCTGCCAAGCACATGAGCCCCTAATGAGAAGTAAATGGTGGTCTCCACTTTCACAAACCATCTGGCCTGGTCCTGAGTCATTCACAGAGGTCACCATCCCAGACGGGGGCTGTGGCATGGGGGACGCAGTCGCAGGTCCTCCCGGACACACGCCCCCTGGGCCAGCCAGCCAGTGACGTCTGCTTAGGCACTGAGTGCCTGAAGACGGGTAAGAGGACAGGAAGGACCAGAAGAGGCAGGTGGAGGTTGGCGAGGCAAGAACAGACTTCTTTGCCTGCTTTTTCCATTGGTTGCAGGGATGGCCCCAGCCTTCACGTGCCAGACAATCCCCCCAGGTCTGCACTGGCTCCTCATTTTGGACTTAGTCCCAGTCACATCCCACTGGGACAGTCACTGAACATGCAGTGTGTGTTCACAGGCACATCACAACTGTCTCCCGCACGTCTCCAGGGTCTTGCAAATGCCCTCCCTGGGCTCTGAGCGCTGCCCCCCCACCCCCATGCATCAGGGATGTTAAAGCACCTCCTGTCCTGCAGCCTCACAAACCCCACAGCCCAGCACCCGCCTCTGTCTGAGTGTGACTCCGCCAGGCCAGGGTGAGGGGCGAGGTCCCCCCAACAGCGCATTGCTGACTCTAAGGCTGCTGCATTTCTCCAACGACAAAACCAAGCTTTTCTGCTGACTCTACATGCAGGTTTTTCTGGTGAAATAATGAGATAGTCCCTCCACCCCAAACACCCTAAACAAAACTACAATCCAAGCTTAAAGCATTCAAGTTGCGCAAAGAAAGTTGCTCTGTTTCACAAGAGAGAGACATTTGCTAGTTTTACAACAAAGCATGACCAGAGGGGCCAGTCTCGTGGGCCAAGTTCACTTGATGGCAGCGGCAGAAGCACTGGGGACACGCCCTGGCTTTCTGTGGTCAGCAGACCCCGGCCTCTCCACCCCAGGGGACCGGTGCACACCAGCCAGGAAAGACAGAGAGAAGCCACTGTGCAGAAATCGAGGGGCATTGTGACTTCAGGGCCAGGAGCCAGGGAATGGGTTGACCCAACTGCAAAGTTTGAGGGAGAAATTCTCAAAGGTTATGTGAAAAAAGGGGCCGTTTTTAAATGTTTTATGCTTTTCCTCTAAAACACAGCTGAATGATCAAGAAATGTAAAGCAGACTTTTCTATGACCTCTGATCTGCCTTTAATTTGGATAGTCTATGCGCTAAACCACAGCCCAGGCACTCCTCCTCCACCCGGGAAAGGATCATTTGCCCACAGGGCGGACTGGCCTCTCACTGTCAGCCCCTGAAAGGTGCCACCACGCTGCGGTCCCCTGGCCTCTGCCCGTGCCATGTCACTGCTCCCCTGCTGTCAGCACCTCCAGCGGAGCATGCACTCCACTTCCCTCACGCCCTGTCCAAGCCCTCCCTACCTGGGTCAGCCCACATTCGTCCCCTCTGGGCTCCTCAAGGCCATCATTCTGTTCCACGTAAATGTGGAATAATACACCCCACACTGGCCTGTATGACCCCCTATTACTTCCCGCGTGTTGCATTTTCCCCAAAGAGAGAGTGTGAGCCCCAAGGGCAGGTCCCATGCCACACCCCCGAGAAGCCCCCAGCAGGGCTCTGAGCCACAGAGGGTGCTGAAGCATATGGGACAGTGGGGGATGTAGGGGGAGGCAAACCAGTACAGAGAGCCTGAGCTCCCAGGCACAAGTGATCCAGAACCAGTGCCCCGTCCCCTCCCTGCTTCCTGCTGGGGAAGGGGTGGTGAGGTCCGCCCACTGACCCACCTCCCACAGGGGAGCCCATGGGGTGGCCCCAGTGGTGGGGGAAAGGTGACCCCTGCCACTTGAGGCCCCTGTCATCTCCAGTGGGCCCTCAGCCTGGAAACTGAGTGACACCAGCTGTGTGGACCTGAATGAATGAAAAATGGCATCTGCTGGAGGTGGCGGGGAAAAGCCTAATGATACTCCTGACCAAGTGGCACTCAGACAAGGGCGACTGAAATGCATTCTAAGCAGGATGCAGGATTTCCACGTAATTATGTCTACCGTGGAAGACGCAGGTAGTTTTGAGGGTGTGGGGAGCAGGAGGGGTTTCTGCTGAGGCAGGAGAAGCAGATCAAAGAGGAGGGGCGAAGGCTGCTGAACCGGCTGGATGGGTTGCCAGGGTCAGGTCTGGGGCCTCCCAGACAGAGCGGGACACATATGACTCAGGTTTCTGTCGTTTTAAATTCTTTCCAACGGACCCTCGGAATCTCTCAGGCAATGAGTCTAATTCTTCCCTTGCGTAAGAGAGTTCGGAGGTGCTAGTTTAAAACACCCATCCTGGATCCCATCCCAAAGATTGTGATTCGGCAGGACGGGGCTGGGCCCCCAAAGCTGGTGTGTGGGAAGCCCTCCCAGTGGGTCTGGGCAGGCGGGCGGTGCTCCGGGCATGAGAGGCCTGTGGGTGCTGAAAACAGCACAGACCTTCTGGCCGCGCCTTCCTCTGTTTTTCTAACCACGTAGTCAAGGACAACTCTAAATAGATGGGTGTTTCTGTGCTGCAGGGTCTTCCTGTGGGGACACAAAGGGGTGGCTAGCTCGTCCAAGAGATCTGACCTCCACCCCGATGCCAACCAGGCCTCCAGCACTAAAAGGAGGGATTGAGTTGGGATCTGCACAGTTTTGGGTGATGGAACTGGGAGAAAGGCTGATTGGTGAACCCCGTGTGGCTCTGAGTGGAAGGAGAGGGCGTGGCCTCTGCTATCACACTGCTCACAGGCTCTTTGGACAAGGTTCTCACCACATTCTGGTTCCGCACAGGAAAGGGAAGGGTAGTGGGGAGGTGGGGTCCCCAGTGAATCACTCCCTCTCCCTCTTCCCTGGGACGGTTTCTGATTTCGAGCAGGTTGAAGTGGAAGAATTCCCTGGGACAAGAGCATTTACCCATCCTCCGGGCTACTCATTCATTCACTGCCCATCCATCTACCCATGTATCCATCCACTCATCCAGCAGCTACTGAATTATCTCTGAATGACAGATCCTTTGCCATATGCTAGGACCGTAAGTGAACAAGGCGAGGCCCCTCCTCTCAGCTGCTCACAATCTGGTGAGAGCACCAGTGAGACCAAAGAGCAGACGTGAGATCAGTCCCAGGCCGGGGGGTGGAGCACAAAGAAGAAGGCACCTAATGTCTCTGCATGGTAGAGGAGGCTTCCCAAAGCAAGGGTGCGTGGCCTGCAGGTGGGGGATGGGGAGCAGTCCTAGGTCACAGTGTGTGTGGGGTGCACCACGCCCCACTGGCAGGCCGGGCTCCTCTCTCCCCGGTGCTGAGGGTCTGGTAGCCTACGGAAAGCCATAAAAGGCTGAGAAGTGGTGACTAGGTCCCCGTTTATCCTACTTGTGTTTCAGGCAGCCCCTCCAGTGGCCGTGAGGAGGGTGCTGGGAGGAAGCCAGGGAGTCCAGCTGGCAGCTGCCTTACTGTTCCCAGCCACAGAGGAGGAGCCTGAGCCCCGTCAGCAATGAGGGGAGTGGGCAGGGGGACGTGGGACCCACAGGCCTTACAGGCAGGGGGAGAAGGGCAGGAGCCCCAGACGGCTCCTGGGCCTCAGCAGGACCCTGACTCTACTCAGAGGTGGCCAGGAGTAGAGACACCCCCAACCCCAGTGTCCAGGGGCAAGCTGCCCAC
Organism: Trachops cirrhosus; assembly: GCA_028533065.1. Taxonomy (NCBI): domain Eukaryota; kingdom Metazoa; phylum Chordata; class Mammalia; order Chiroptera; family Phyllostomidae; genus Trachops; species Trachops cirrhosus. Next base: position 30,424,837 of record CM052546.1, on the reverse strand, counting down.
CTCACAGAAGTCCTGACTGCCACGGTGCCCTGTCCCTTGTGCTGCTTTCAGGCTGTCTGCTCAGACACTGCTGGGTGTGAATTAATGCTCCTCCAATGTTTCTTATACTACATCACTGACGTTTTTCTGCCCTGAAACACTTGGGTGGTTTAATTTGTTTTCTGAAATAACAAAAGCAATTAGACTAATTGCCTTCAGAATGGGGCACTCATAGGGAACAGCCTCAACACTGCGCAGGAGGTGCCCAGCAGGTTCCTTCCAGGTTCGTCGTTTTCAGAGCAATCTGCCCATCTCGTCACAGGCAGGTGTCTTGGCAAGAGCAGGGTGTGCGGGTGCCAGGCGCTGGGCAGCGCAGCCCCTTAGCGGCTCCTTTTGCTGGGAGGATGAAAACAAGAGACGGTACTGCCCACCGGCTTACTGCTGGCACAGTAGCTCTGGCACCAACAAGGGCTCCCGGGCCTTGCCTGAGTGCCACGTGGGTCTCGCTCACAGACTGCAGATGGCTCTGTCATGTAGAGTTGGACCAGGCCCCAGGGACTACCAGGCCAGCACGGCTGGGAATGACAGCCTGGACTCAGTTCCCAGCTGTTGGCATTCTGGCTCACTCCTGAGCCAGGTAATCGGCAGCACAAGGGAGAGCTATGAGTTAAGGATGCTGGATCGGGGAGGAGCCTCCATCACGTCTCTGTGTTTTCACAGAGGCCACTGAGGGGCCTCAGAGAAGCTTGCTTAAGCTGCCTGCTGAGACAGAGGCGTGCAGAGCTGGGGACTCACGGCCTGTTCTAGCTGCACCCAGATTAGCATCCTAACACTCGGGCACAGGGTGCACCACCCAGTTGACCACACCCCCAGGCCTGACGTCTGGGTGCCAGCCCTGAGAGGTTTTGGGCACCAGCACTGGGCAGACTCCCCTCATCTGCCCCCATGTCCACTAAAGGGCTCCCAGTGGGCAGGCCAGCCACAACCAACATCCTCTCTCAGATCTTACAGCTCAGTGGGGGAAACACACCTTCCCACCCAACACCCAGGTACGGGCAGATGACCCATGAGCTACAGCAAGATGCACAAGGGAGGAGCTGAGAGAGTCCATCCAAGTGTCGGGGTGCAGGCGACCCCCCAGGGGAGGGGAAGCGTCATCCAGGCTCTAAAGCACGGGCAGGATTTGAAAGGCACGCGTGGAAGAGAGGGCGCCTTGAGCTGAACAAGTGCGCAGATGTGTGGAGGCAGAAGACGTTTCTGGGGTGGCTGGGGGTCAGAAGGTCAGAGGGCAGGAGGCAGAGCAGAGGGAGGTAAGGCAGGAAGGCACGTGGGGACCAGACCATGAAAAGGCACAAGGGTGTACCAGGTAGCTGGTTCTCCCTTGGGTCCTGGGAGAGCCAATGTCTCTGGTTCTGACGAGGGTGAGCTGCAGTGGTCAGGGATGCAATGGAGGCCGGAGATCTGCCAGATGCGCCCAGCCGCCCGTGCCCTTGAGGCTGGTTGAGACACCCCCACACTGGGCATCTGCTCCCTCGTCTACCCCTCAAACCTTGCTGAGCACACCTGCCTGGCACCATGCAGGGGACACACCGGAGAAGAAGGCCAGCCTGACTCCTGTCCTCTGGGAGCCTGTAGTCCAGAACACTACCCGATGATGAACCAATAAACCACACCATCTGAGTTGTTTGTATGCGCAGACCAACTGGGGCAAGGGCTGTGAAGGAAATGAGTGGGTATGGGTGTAAGGGAAAAGGGTTGGGCAAAACCTACTTAGAGTGAGTAGACTTCAACAGTGCCTGAGGGTGAGAAAGAAGGTGCGTGGTCACTGGAGGAGGCCAGAGGGGCTGGAGCCCAGAGGCAAAGTGGGGAGTGGGGACGCTAGCTCAAGCAGAAGGGCCTGCTGGGGACTTGGACTTGACTGACAGGGCGATGGGAGAGATGAGCTGGGACTACCTTTTAGGTGGCTCACTCCACCGTGGGAAGAGTGGGTGGTGGGGGTAAGGCTGGCGGGAGGGAGACACGGGCTGGCTTGTCTAGGTTGGTGGCAGTTGGGGGTGATGTGGGCAGATTTCAGATACAAATTCAGAAACTAGAGCCATGCGGACTTGGGGTTGAGGGTGGAAAAGGGAGGGATGATGGACAGACAGCTCAGCTCTCCTGCTTGTGCAGGTGGGTGGATTCAGTGCTGTCCCCGAAGTGGGCATGACCGGAGGAGAAGCAGATACTTCTGGGGGCTGGCAGCGAGGATGTAACAGCTTTGCTCCGGGCACTTGAAGCCTGAGATGCCAAGCGCAGAAGGCCAGGTCTTCCACGCAGGTGGAAACAGAAGAGGTGGGTTCAAAATGACGGGGCAGGCACACACACTTCTTCCTCTTCCTGAGTCTCACTGAAAGTGCCCGTAGAAGAATAAATCACAAAAAGAGAAGAGAATGGGACAGCCACCCCGAGGGAGCGTCTCTGGAAGACCCTGCACTGGTGAACAGAGCGGAGACACCTCAGCCCTCAGCTAGAATGTGGGCAGAGGGGGCGGCCGCCGAATGACACCTCCCCCAAAGGCAGAGCCGAGATGGGGACGGGGTGACAGAAGGACTGTCTACGGAAAGTCCCCTGTGCAGAGTGAAAAGCAGCACAGGCCACTCCCCCTGCAGCGGCAGCGCCGGACGACAGGGCTGCCCCGCACAGTCCAGTCAACACCTGCGCCTCCGTCATTCTGGCCTCTGACGGGTCAGCCACGAGTCGGCGGGCCCACCACGTAGAACAGGCAGAGCGAGACACAAGCACACTGAAAACAGGCAAACGAAAAACTGACAATAAAAAAACACATACAATGATCATCCATGTGAAAAAAAATGCCTAAGAGTAAAAGCAGAATTTAAACAGAAAACCAAAATTACTGACTCATATCCTCAAACAGGTTCAAGAAAATGCTGCTTCTAGAAAGTCAGGAAAGAGGAAGCTTGGAAATTAAAAGCATAATATTTTAAATAAAAAGTCTGATACTAAGAGTGAACAATAAAGCCAAGGGAATTTTCCAGAATATGGAATAAAATGATACAGAAACAGACTTTGAGAGAACAGGTGAGGCAGGAACATTGATCCAGGAGGACATACAGCCCATGAAGACACCCCAAAAGACAGAAGAGCACACCAAGAAGGGGGGATGCTCTTAAAAAAAGGGATTCTACAAGGTCTGTCCAGAAAGTATCCCACCACATAAAATGAAAAACAGAGACATTTATTGAAGAAGACACAGGAAACATTGTACATAGGACAATGACATCTCAGTCCCCTTCAAAGTAGGCACGTTGGGACCTCACACAGTTCCCTTAGTCGCCATCAGCTGCCCCATCATATTTTCCTGAATCTCATTGACGGTCTGAAATCTCTTCCCTTTCAAGTTGATTTTAGTTTTGGGAAAAGCCAGAGGTCGAAGGGCACCAAATCTGGGCTGTAGGCAGGGCTGAGTCACCTGGGTGATTTGATGTTTTGCCAAAAAACTCTGCATGAGACATGATGTATGAGCAGGTGTGTTGTTGTGATGAAGCTCCCAATCATCCAAATAATTTTTGCAGAGGAATGTTCATGCTTAATGCAAATTTGTTGCAGATTCATTGTTCTACTCACTCAGTCATTTTGAATGCGATGGCTACACAGTACACACACTCCCTCAACGGTGTCTACCGCCCCCAAGTCCACTCTCCTCGGCCATCAGGTTACATCAGTGTCCACAAACCATTCTTGTTATGTTAACAGTGGCTGGACTTTTTTTGGACAGACCTCCCACTTGTTTTCATTTGAGGAAGGGTTTGTACCTTTAGACTGAAGAGTCCTTGAAGGGGCCACACAGCCAGATACCTCACTGCAAAATCTCATAACACCAAGGACATGAATTATTAGTTTGCTCACTGTGAATTTTTGTAGTAATTTCTACTTTGTGAGATACTGCATTAAAGTATTATTATTTATTATTTATCTTGATTCCTATGTTTGTGTGTTGGAGGCGATGGCCTCAGTCCCCTAACCCTAATCCCAGCCCTGTTACATGCCAGGCGGGAGGTCCTGGAGATAAACTAGTAGTGACCTTAAAGGAGATAAAGAGATAAACTTCCAGATAAATTAAAGCAGCTCACTCACAAGGAACGAAATCAGTCTGGCACTGGACTCGCTACCAGAGACGCTGCTTGCTTGAAGACGATGCCTTTACAGGTATAAGGGTAGGCATGGTTTTTCCTTCCTGCACTCCCAAACTGCACTTCCCATGCACCTGGGGTGCCATCTGACCAGTTCTCACAGAGAAGGCGTGAGATCGGCATACCGCTTCTCAGCTGTGTCAACGAACGGCTGGTGGGCCTTTTCGGTGCTCTCTCTGTCATCCGTGTCCACAGCGACCTTGGAGGCCACAGGATACAAGGAGTCTGTCTACACAAGCTCCCTGAACCGCTGTGTGGAGCAGGGAACACCTGCATCCCCATGTGACGGAGGAATGGGCAGGCTGTGATGGGGACTCTGTCATGACACTGATGTGCATCCTCCCCTGGCTATTATAAGGAAAATTTCACCTTGGGATTCTAAATCCAGCCAGTCTGTTGAGTAGGAGCACAGAATAAAAGCATTTTCAGACTTTCAAAGAACAGAAAGTGGGACTCCTATACACACTATCTTAGGAGATTACGTAAGGGTGTACTCCAGCAAAAGAAAAGCATAAGCCAAGAAAGAAAGAGTTAGGATATCCTGAAACAGGGGTGCAACCTGAAAGAATGTTCTAGATTGGAGCGAGACAAAGAGACTCCAAGAGAGGACTCCAGGCAAAAGAGACAACTGACGACAAAAGAGGTGATGTGAATGAATGTGAGGATGTGCGAAAGGCGGGTGATGGAAGGTGAAAAGGGGGATCTGTCTGAACCTGATGCAGGAAAAAGTCTTCATTGCGTGAAACCCGGGGTCGGTACGCCAGAGGCACAGAGAATGCAGCGAGACACTGGGGCATGATCGGACTCTCCAGGGAGCACGAGTTTGTAGTCATAATAGTATGAATGTAGTTTATTTGTCCTCAGCTTTGAGAATCAGCTTACAGGTAAGTGATGGGAGGCCATCCGCATGTTGGCATGGTGGGGACAGAGCTTAGTTATTGAGTCCCACCCCCAGCTTTTAAAGGTGAATAAGCCAGAACTGGAACAGGACTGTGATTTCCCCAAGGCCCCTCAGAGTGGAGCAGGGACCGGAGGACAGTGGCCGTGGCCCCCGTGCGCCTGCCTGCTTTGTGCCCTTGGCCTCCCGTTGTCCCCCTTGCCTGGGTTCACTGTCGCCACACCGGGGCGGGGCCCTGCCTTCTCAGCAAAGGCTGCACTGGCTCCTGCAGAGTTGACATGCAGTCCAGTTCTGGCAAGCCTTCCCCCACCCGAGTCTTTGGACACTTCCTCCCAGGAGGGGCAGCTATTTCCTCTCTAGAGAAGGGAACCCTGCCCACCCATGTGGTCTAACCCAGGGCTTGGTTCCTAGAGTTTTCGGCTGCCTCTTGAGAGACTTCTGTTTGAAAGGAGAAAGTGGTCAATGTGTGCTTTATACAGATGACTTCTCAAGGCACGCTAGCCATGCAACAGTTTGCCCGGCAGGCAGCCCCACGCCTCCTGGCCTGCCGAGTCCTCCTGACAGAGCGTGTGGCTGGGCCTGTCGGTCAGCGCTGGACAGAGCAGCTCCAGGCTGTGCAGTGTGTCCCTCCTATGGACTCTCTGAGTCTGAGATTGGGGACAACCAGGCATGCTTGGGTGACAGCTGCCCAAGTGGCTATAGCATCAAGAGGTCAGCTAGGCCAGTCCTTTGCATCCAGACCAATGCCACTACCTATATGCTTCAATGAGACGTCTTCTAGAGAAATCTCGCCACGGGAGCGGCATGATCTACTCCACTGCAAAGAAAGCAGACTTCAGGTCTCACCTCGCCTCCTCCTGCTGAACGTCCTTCCCACTCTAAGTCAGTGAGGCCAACAGCGAGCTGGTCCCCACCTTCCGTGCCACCTGCATCACACCTGGAAACTGAGACCCGCAGTGTGCAGCATCTAGGGTGGCATCTCGCACACAGGTAATAGTACCTAAGAACCAATGACTGCAGAGCGGGGCACACAAACACACACACACAGCCTCTCTATGGCCCCTGTGTCATCCTCCCTCACCATGCCCGGCAGCTCCAGCCAGCTGCCTGAGCAGAAAGCACATGGGGAAGAGGTTGCTGAGAAGCAGCAGGTGTGCAGGGCGCCACCGGAGATCCTGGCACCTCTGGAAGGTGGGCCCAGACTCCGCTGGGGATGGGCCCTTCCACTCCAGCCCAGGTGAGGGAGTGTGGCCAGCTCCACCCATGCAGCCTGAAGTGCCCGGGCCGCCAGAGACTGCCAGGGTCTGCCTGTCTGTGTGAATACTTCTCGTCAGTGGCTGTCATCAAGGGCATTCTGTGCTCAGGGGTGGGCAAGCCCCTGCGGCTCTCGTGACGTATAGGCAGGCATTGCCATGTTGAGCCGCTGTTTGTGAAGAAGGGCCTTCATTTTCCGCTTCCCTACGCTGGCATCAATAAGGAAAGCACATCCCGTTGCCAAGAATGGTTGACGCAGTGAGAGAAAATTCTGAACGTCAGGGTCAGTGGAAAGGGCTGGTGCACCAATAATTACTCCTAAATTATCTCTGCTCTGTCTTAGCAGCTTCCTTTAGTGGCAGTAAACAAGCAGCAATTCCTCTGTGGTTTGACTGGTGACCATCTCAGTGAACTAGCCCTGTAACCCTAACCGATGGTCCTCACTCCCACCACCGGGGGGGGGGGGCAGGGGGAGGCAGTGCACAGGGTCCCCCGGGGAAGCCTAAGTCATCCAGGGCCCTAAATCGCCCCAGTGTTCAGTGCTCCGCTCCCACGAGGGGAGAGGCTGCAAGGGAATGTCTGCATGTCTCCGGGGGCGGTGGGGCTCCTGTCCAGGCCAGGCTGGTCCCAGGACGCAGGCTCCGCAGGCACCCACGGCAGTGGGGGGTGGGGGATGAGCGGTGGGGCAGGGAGCGTTCTTAGTGAAGAACTGAAACGAAGCTCCAGCTTTCAACTTCCTGAGCTGCCCGCTCCCTTCAGACCACAACTGCAATGACTTTCCCAGTTAACTGCCAACAGGTGGGGGAGGGCGCACAACACAATGTCATTTGTAATTTAAAGTTCGTTATTGAAAAGGGCTCTGCGGCGATAGCCCTCCTTCAGTCACGTCAAAGATGCCTTCGCAGAGGAGGCCCCCACATTCGAGATGAAGGGTCGGGTGGGTTTTCCAGCGGGCCCTTCCTCCACCCGTCCCCCGCCTTCCTGTCAGAAAGCTATTTCATCTCTGGGCAAGTTATATGCCAGGCATATATGACCAGAATACATGAAGGTCTTTTAAATTTATTTTCAATAGCCCTGCTACTCTCCTCTCTCTGAAATATTTAGTGTTTAACTCGTTCTTGCGACGGCTAGCAAAGTCTCAGGTGCAGGTACGTGGCTTTGTAGCGTTGGCAGAATGTCACGCCAAGGTAATTGTTTCTCTTAACTTCCTTTAGATAAAGAAAAGCTGGCAAGTCTGAATGAATGGGCAGCTATTCCATCACAGGCTCCAGCGAAAACATAAACCAGGAGATTGAATTCGGAGTGGTCTGCATAATCAGCTCACCCGCTCCCTACTTTAGAAACTTGCCTGAGATGGACCTACATTCTCCAGCCACTTCTGCTCGTGCGCTGTGATGCTTCCCACCTTCCCGAAGCTCTGAGGGGCGGCACTGCCTCCTGACATCCAGCCTCAAGGAGGGTCAGGGCGGCTGGGATCCCTGCATGGGACTCTCAGACAGGGCTGCAGAACGGAGCAGGGGATGGAGGCAGGCGTTAAGTCCGGCAAGGAGGAGGTGGAGAGAAAAGGCGAGGAGAGGCAAAGCTGCTTGAGGTCAGCGGGGAGGTAAATGCATGAGGCAAGAGCAGAGAGCACAGCTCCCAGACGAGAGTCTTGATGGGTTTCTGAACCTAATGGAATCGACCCCCAAACTTCGTCACTTAGCTTCAAGTAAATTACGTGGAGCTCCATCACAGACAGATGGAGGACGTGGACAGCCCTGACTGGTCCCTGTTGGTACCGAGGGGCGGCCCGTCAATTTCCTTATTGTGTTATGCCTAATTCAGGGTTAACGTCAGCCTACTCCGGCTTTAAAGGAACCGTAGGCTAAACACTTGGTTTAGCTAGAGTTACTATCTTATACCAGCACTCGCATAGCTCTCAGAAATGATTTGAGACTGAGAACAAAGTTTGTTTTCCCTCCTCCAAGCATTTTAAGCAGAGAAGACATAAATATTCATGAGTGATAAGAAAGCTAGCTACAGAGATGTTGTGGTGAAGAAAATAATTCTGTGAAACTTTTACAGCCCAGCCACTTCCTCTTACCAGAAAAAAGTACATCAGACGTCAGATCCGCTATCCTCACCAGTGGGCGTCCACTTTCTGAGGAGAGAGAAGTCTCCGTCCTGCAAACGCTTGCACCACCTTTTCCTGCGTCCTCTTCCCTCCCCCTCCTCCATCACTGTTCCTCCATTCAGGTCATCCTCTGTGGAGGGTGGGCCTCACTGACCCCCTGTCTGCGGAACTGACAGAGTGATCTTCAGATGTAGGTACACATATTAAAACTACATTTGGAAGGCTGATTCGTAAGTTCCTTCTCATGCCCCAGCATGAACCCCAGGATGAGGTCAGGAGCCAAGCTAAGCCTGGGTCAGGAATACTCAGAGCCTGGGGTGGCGGGTGGGGAGTCATGGGATCCTTCGGGTGAATCAGCCGAAGCCCAACTGACTGGGCTGAAGATTATAACTATGACCTTGGCCCCTTTGGCAAAGTGTTGTAATACCTGGGGCTGTGCCTGGCACATAATATGTGCTTAGTAAATCATTTGCATTATTGAGATTTTTGCGTGTTCTGTCATCGCCGGCCTGCTCAAAGAGCCAACAGACTAATACCATTGATATGCGAAGGTTTACCCACTGTGTTTAAAGTCTGGTTTAAAATAAGTTCATACCCTGGCTGGCATAGCTCAGTGGACTGAGCACAGGATGCAAACCAAAGGGTCGCTGGTTTGATTCCCAGTCAGGGCACAAGCCTGAATTGCAGGCCAGGTCCCCAGTGGGAGCCACGTGAGAGGCAACCACACATTGATGTTTCTCTCCCTCCCTTCCCTTTCCCTTTAAAAATAAAAAAATAAAATCTTTAAAAATAAAATAAGTTCAAATAACTCTAATTGTCAGTGAGAATGAACCATGCAACCAATTCCACAATTTTTTTCTATTAAAATCAGGGAGGTGGTTGTGGGGGGTGGAGGGAGGGAGTTAAATACATTCCTTAAATCTGCTAATAGCTTAATTGGCCTGTAAGAATTTTGCTCTGATTTCACAGGAGAGGGAGTGAAACTTCTCACGCAGATCCACCATTTTCTCTCTTGCTCTCTCTGCTATGGTAACAAATTCCGCTCCTTCCCTCTCTGTCCAATAGATTGCCATCACGGCGAGCACTGACAGCACGCTGGTTCCCCTGCTCAAGGACCTCCATACCTGCGTTGACTCCTCCCAGCCAACCCTCGGAGACAGGGCTTACAGGGTCCCTGCCTTGCACAGGAGGAAACTGAGGCTGGAGAACACAGGTGGCTTGCCCTGGGCCACAGAGCTGGCCAGCCCCAGGGCTGGGGATCAAACGGTTTTGTGGGAATCCTGATCTCAGCCAATTTCTAGTACTTCCCTCTTCAGGAAGCTTCTGGGTGACAGACTTGGCCCTTTAAGGTTTTGTCTGCTTCTCTTCCCTGAGCGAAGAACCTGCTGAAATTTTAATGGGCTTGGGTGTCAACTTTGCCAAATGCATTTTCTTCAAACTTTATCTCCAAAACTCTGCAAGGTCTTTTTTTTTTCCCTGAGAATTGCCAGTTTTTCAGAAAATTCAGAGAGAAATTTGCCCAGATCACTGATAACTCTGTTTTTGGATGCTGAAGCAAACCTCTCATTGGGGTCATTTTACTGTGCTTTGTACTTTGATTACCGAAAAGTTCCAATTGTCTGGCTTATGTGACTTTAGCAGCAATGACACTCGAGGCAGATGCCAACCCGGTCACACCAGTGGGACAATTTTCTCTTTCTGACTCTCGGTCTGGTAGATGTGATTGTATGAACAAGTTGCATTGGGAGCAAATTATGCTCTTGCATTGAAGGCCCCCACTGAGTCCCAAACCACTTCTCAAGTTCCTCCAAGGTTTTGCTGATGAAAAACGCGTGGGAATGAACCACGTAACCAATTCCACGATTATTTTTCCTCTTCAAATGTATGCTGTGTGAAGCCCACACTGTGGCCCCAAATGGGTTTAGACTCACGCAGCTACCTCCATCCTCACAATCCATGGCGTGGCGGTACACACAGACCTTCTAAAAGGACCACGGCTGCTCATCTGAAATTCTGACTTTCCTGGTGAGATACAAGTCATCTGTCTCTGGTCCGCTTCGCTCGCCGACCCGGGCTGGAGCCGTGGGAATGAGCGTCCGTAACTGCGGTTACAGGCAGGGGATGAATAATGCATTTTCAGGAGACAGCCTTACTTTGTTGCAGTTATAGAATGAGTCCCCAATATTACAGGCCTGCGGCTTTAATCTTAATTTCTTCTGTGATTTTCTCTTTAAGATTCTCCATTGATCCCCTGAGTCGAGCAAATGCGTAGTTTATTATCCGCCTGATCAACAGTGGCTGAGTTCACCCGAGTTGCCTCATCCGTTTCCTTGCATCAGATCAGGACAAGATTTTAATTTTTCATGAAGAGCAGAACTGTGGCTTTCTACACGGCCAGAAAACTGGGGGATTTGCTCTCACACACTGATGCGGTTTCGGCTGGAGCTCCTGAGGCCTGGGAGCTGCCCTGAGTACGGACTGGAAAGGACGCTGCCTTCTCGGTTGGAGGGAGTGGGGTGGGGGGTGATGGGCGCCATGCCCTGCCCCCTCACAGTGCAGAGACAAGCCACATTCTACCCACAAGGCAGTCCATGGTTGCCCTCGAAATACACATATAAAAACGGTCCCTTCTCTCTCAAATCTTTGAACATTTTCCATGTAGAGTGAAATTATTTGGATAATTCTTTAAGCAAAATAGAAATTTCAAATGCTGGGGATAATATCCAGAGATGTTTAAGCAAAATGAAAATGCTGAGCAATGTTCTGAACTCCCTGTTACATGTCCTCACGTTACCTTATGTCATTTGCTTCCCAGCACACTCACCGCTTCCTGACACTTCGGTTTGCTCGCTCGCTAACCGTCCCCCTCCACTGGACTGACAGGTCCGTGAAGACAGGGTCACAAGGCCACAGAGTGTTTGAGTGCATTTATGTGAAACGCCCGAAGAGGCGGATCGATAGAGACGGAAAGAGGGTTAGCAGTTGCCTTGGGCCGGGCTGGGAGCGGGGGGTGTCTGCAAATGGGCATGAGGTTTCTTTTGGGGGTGACGGAAACCTTCTAAAATTGCATTGTCGAGATAGTTACACAGTTCTGTAAGTACAGCCAAACCTCACTTCTCCCAAACGTCTTGTTTCTTGAACAGTTCAGCTCTTGACCCAGTTGTTCGTGGAAAAAACGAACAAAACTTTGGGTCTCAGTCCTCTACCAACACCCCTCTCCGGCTGACGCCTGTGTGACCAGTCGCACGTCTCTCAGGAGGCAGACAAAGGAGACTCGGTTTTCGAGCAGTTCGCTTCTCAAACAGTTTTCCGGAATGAATTAAGTTTGAGAACCGAGGTTCTACTGTACACTAAAAACATTGCATTGTACAGTAAACACGAATGAATTTTATGGCGTGTAAACTGTTCTCAGTAAAGTTGTCTTAAAAATGAAACACTCAAATGATCTTAAGAATGAAGCCTTGGGTCTGCTGACCGCAGAGAAAGAGTTCTGGGCCAACTGGAGACGACACCTGGGCCTCGGCTGTGTTTCCGCTCCAGGCCCAGAAAAGCGGTGAGGCCGGCCGGGGGCACCATGGCTGGCGTCGGGACCCGCTGTGACGTCTAACGACCCCTGCCCTGGCGCTGACCAGTCAGTGGAGACCACAACCCCGTAAGGACACACCTGGAAAGCTGATGAATATTCTACCGACATCATCCCCTGAGACCTCCAGAGAAAAGCGCTTACTACCTAGTCACGTGCTCCAGTCACCCGTCTCACGACCCTGGCTCTAGTTTGGGAGGTGGACCAAGGGGAGACTGCTTGACCCAGGGAACCTCTGGCTGCCACTGCTCTCCCCCACAGGCTTCTGAAGAACTGGTTTCACCAGAGGGAAAAACAGCAGCCGTCCAGTTCAACAGAACCAGATTCCATCAACGACACCTTTTGAGGAAGGAAGTTCCTTACACTGCCGTACTTCCGATTTCAAGAGGGCCACCCGAGCTCTTTAAAGGAGGCCGCCTTCAACTTTCTCCTTTTCTTAGAGTTTTTTTTTAACCTGGACGTGATGCACGAAAGGACCCAACAGAAATAGAACTGAAGGCGTTCTAGAATGGAGAACCACACGGCGACAGATGGCACAGCACCCACAGCACCAACCCTCGGTATCTGGTGGAGATCATTTGGACGTGATCTGTGAGTCCAAGTATTAGGCAGAGGAGTACTTTGGGCTTACGGCTGAACTTGTGGTCTGTAAAGCCATGGAGTTAAGGTTTGTGGGTGGCATGTATGGTAGCAACATAAAGCCAACGCCCTTTCTGTGTTTGACCTTGAAGATGCTTCAGATTTAACTGGAGAAGGATACCATTGCTGAACTTCTAAACAATGAAGACTTCCAGTATACCTGCTTGTTGGGAGTGCTTTACCCGAAGCTGACAAGCAGTGCCATTGATAGCTGCAAGTGCTTGGGACATCTCCGTACAATGACTATAGAAAAACCAGGAGCCAGGACCGAACTGGGGAGCTCAAACTGACGCACGCCGATGAGTTCATTGATGAATGACCTCGAGGTGAGAGTCTGTGATGTCACTCTGCCCTGGTGACACAAACGCTATGTGCTAGAGGAGGCTGAGCAATCGGAGCCTCGGGCGAGCACTCTAGAAGCAGACATGGAGGACGCGGAGTACAGTGAAGAAGAGGGTGAGAAGTTGGAGAGAGCACCATCGTCCATCACCACAGAGAAACTACCGAGACTGGGTCAGGCCCTGGAGCTTTGCACTCCCAGGGAAGTAGGGGCTGTCTCCCAGGGACAGAGTGGGTTTCCCAAAAGGAGGAGTCCCTCCCCTCGCCGAGAAAGGCATATAGAGCAGGAGCACAAGACACCACCACAGCAGGTCCCCGACAGGCAGCCCAGATCCCGTTCCAAGTCCCCAGGTGATCAATGCAGTCACAGACACAGGAGCCCCTCGGGATCTCCTGAATGACCTAAGAAAAGCCACAAGAGCTGGGGAGGGAGTGATGACTCAGTTTGTCCAGATGGCCCCCTGCCTCTCTCTCTCTCATGAGGAAGGATTAAGATCTGCTCCAGAGGCAGCTATGAGAATATTTTAGGTGGTTTTTTTTAACCTAAAAGTTTCTTTACTTTTTTTTTAATGAAGGAGGTGCTGAGTTTTGTATCTCCTTTGAATCCCAGTGCATGTCTGAGGGACAGTGGTCCCCGAGGGCTGCTTTGGACTCCTCTGTACAGCCAGCACTGCAGACTTGAGGGTGGAGGGTGCGCATGTCCAGGAGAGGATGTGACCCCTACTGATCCTTTGTTACTAAATTTAACACACCAGTTTCAAAATAAATAAATAAATAAACAGAATCAGATGCCTTAAAAAAATGAAATACCATGTTAATGCCCTGAGTTCTTTCTGTGGCCTCTGGGAAATGCATACTGGTGAAGCTAATATTCCTTTCATCTCCTTAAAATAAATTTCGTACAAGACTCAAAAGTTTTTTAAACAGAGGGTGACCCTCTTCCCTCCTCCTCCATGAGGATTGAATGAGACCGTGTTCACGAACGCATTTAACAGGCAGCGCAGGAGGGAGAGCTGCGACAGACGGGTGGGGGGCTGGCCCTGCCGACGCACAGCCCAGCTTGGACCCCACAAAGCGGGAGGGACGTGCATCGGGGGCTCAACCCCTGGGTTTGAGTCTGAGCTCTGCCGTCCACTCGCCCTATGACCTCAGGCAAATTTCTTCCCCTCCGTAAACCTCGGTTTCCTCACCTGTAACACAGGGACTTTATTTTAACACCGGCCTCATTGTCCTCTGCTCTGAACTGGTGCAGTAAGCCCTGTGTTAATACAGGGTGGGGCAAAGCAGGTTACAGTCTCGAGTACAGGAAACACAGAGTTTGTTCTTGTATGATCATTTATTGATGGCTGTATGATTTTCCATATGAACCACTGTAAACCTGCTTTTGCCTAACCCTGTATCTGCCATTACTACTACTCTCTGAGACTGAAGAGCCAAGCGCCACTCCAGCCGACTCCAGGGGGAAGCGGAAGACGTCGGAGAACGATGGGCAGGACCGGAGCCGGGCGGCCTGCCTGCTCGTGCAGGCCCAGTTTCACTGGACCCGATGCTGATTGGTGCAGAAAGGGGGAAAACACCACTTGAGTTGTTTGAAAGGACAAGGAAGCCAGACTGCACTGCCGAGAGACAAGCTCAGATCCAGGGTTCTGGCTGGGGTCGCTCTGGCGCTGCTGCTTCCGGAGCCGGGGAATGCACGCAGCTGCGAACAGCGTGTGACGCTGTTAGAGATGGCCAGGCTCTGGTGAAACGTCGCCAGCATGGGTGGGGCTGTGCAGGGGTCGGTGTGGGCTCAGCCCTCGTCGTCCCAGGCCTTCCACGCCGGGCTCTGCTATCCCTTGCTCCCATCCACTGCCTCCCAGATGGACCTCTGCCCACATAGTAGGTCCCAGCAGGTTCTCTGTCCCCTGGGTATGGCACCTGCTCTGCTCCACAGCAAATGGGGCAATTTCTTCATCTCCCAGACACGGACCCTTGGAGTGAATGAAAGGCGGCAGACAACAGGAGGAAAAGAATGCCAAACAGGCGGCGGCACACATTGCGGGTGCCTGCCCTTGCCCGTGTGGGGTCCGCCTAACTTGGCCGCCCTGGGGGTGCCGGGTGCAGACAGACCTACAGGCAGGATGGGCTGTGAGACTCAGAGTCCCGGGTCAGGCCTCCCGTGCTCACGTCCTATGGGGCTCACCAGGCGCCTTCGCCGGGTGTCGGGAACGTACTTGGTGTCCACCTGCCCTGCGCAGCCTCTGCTGGCCCTTCCACGTGGTTTGTTGGCGTGCTGGGTTCCAGGGCCAGACCCGCTTCCCTGGGCACAGCCACCGTCAGCAGTGCAAATGGCCACAGTCCTGGCAAAACAGTTCTGTCCTCAGAGGAGGTGTCCTGGATAGGTCTCAAGGCTTCTGCCTACTGGCTACTTAACCTGAGCAAGTTTTCCTGCCTGAGCCTCCATTTCCCCATCAAACACAGTAATGTTACTGCACGTGAACTTGTGGAGCTGCCTTAGGGCTGTGTAGTCCGAAACCCCTCCCCCCACCCCACCCCAGCCAGCTCCAGCTCTGAGACTCCCAGCCCTCCCTCCAGGGCTGTGCGTCTCCCTCTCCTGGCTGTGGCCGCAGCCCCTCCCTGGGGACCAGCAGTATGCCTGTCAGCTGTGAGGGTCACCCCGTAGTTTCTGCTTTCTTAGCTGAGCCAGTGAGAGTACCTGTGATGGGTGATGAGTTTTCATGGGGACACACATTTTTCTTCAGCTTATCTCCTTAAAAGCAGTTTTAGACATGGCTGACGAGTGAGCTGGTTTTAAAGTGACCGAAGGCCAGGACAAGGAAGGAAATGCCTGCTGGAGAGCAGTCCCCTCCTCCCTCTCCTCCTCCCTCTCCCTCCTCCTCTCAGTCTCCCTCTCCTCCTCCCTCTCCCTCCTCCTCTCAGTCTCTCCACCCGTCTCTCGGTCACTCCCTGTGTCTGTGCTTCTCTCTCAATGTCTGTCTTGCTTGCCCCTCGGGGTCTCTCCTTCTCTTCCTGCACACCCTCCTCTCTCTCTCCTCTCTCTAGGTCTCTCTCATGCTCTCGGCGTCCCTCTCTTGCTGTCTTGGTCTCTCTCTCTCTCTTTCATCTCTTACCTACCTTTCTGCCCCTTGCTCCCTTTTCTCTCTCTGTCTCCATCTTTGTGTCTCAGCCAGCTCTGTGCACACACACATGCACACTCAGACCCCACACCTCACTCCCTCCCTCCCTCCCTCATCCATGAGATGACGAGTGTGTGAGCGTAAGCTAACCCTCCTGTGATCACAAGTACCCCCAGGGGCAAGCATGTGCCGCTCACCGTGGCAACGTGTCCATTTACCGACAGGAAGACAGTCACAGAGTCCAGCGTGGAAGAAAAGAGGGGTTTGCCCTTGGAGGGGAGTTTGTCGCCTGCACCCCCCACCCCCCAACAGCCGGGGCTCAGGAGCAACCTGTGCTCGCTCGAGAACAGCAGACCTCGGCCACTTTGCCTCCCTCAGCTGCGGTATCTCGATAGCCGGGGACCCTGAGCGAGGTCGGCACACCTGCCGCAGAGCGCGTGTCTGCCCAGCAAACCCGCCCGAGACACCGGCTTGCTTGCTGCTTGCCCTGGCTGCTCCCGTGTGCATAGTTGCTTGGAATGTGCTGACAACAAGTCATTTCCCACTTCTACAGTGTGGGTGAAGGACCTCTGCAGGGCAGCAAGTTCTGGCCATTTCTAGTTTGAGTTGCTGCAAAACTGAGGTTAAGTCAGATTTCACGTTTGACATTCCCAAATCCAGCTGCCGCAAACACAGCTGGCCACCCGCCCGATTAGCCAGAAGTGGTGAGGTTTGCCTGCACGGGGCAGGGTGGGGCGGGGCGGGGGTGCGGTCAGCACCTTTACCTGCCCATAAAGGGCTTTCTCCTGCTTCCTCTGAGTCTCCAGGCAGGTATTTCTTCAGCATCTGCTCCCGGGAGCTGGCTACACGTGCTCTGCCTCCTTGCTTGTTCCAAATAAGGGAACCCGTGTTGCCACAGCGGGGCTGCTGCGGCGGGGCTCTCTGCGGCCACGGAGATAAACTGGCGCTCTGGAATGCCTTCTAAATATTTTTTTCTGGGTAGATAAATGGCACTACCTGAGGCAGTCACATCTCATTTTTAAACCAAAATTCACAGCTACTATCAAGGGTAATATAAATGTATTGAAATCCTTGACAAAGAGATAAAAACAAAAGAGGAGCCAGGAAAGTTCTTCGGGAAGAGTTACTCTGCAAATGGTCCCTAACCCGAGATTTGGCCTGAATTGCGCAGCATCTCTCCCTCAGCAATGATAAGAATTGTCGATTAATAAATACAAGGCATTTGCATTAAATGGCTCTTACTGTCCTATTCAGGGTCTCAACTGAGCCTTGTGACGACCATGCTAAGGAAGAAGGGAGGCACCCCCTTTTACAAGAGGGACACAGGGGCCCGCATGCTGACATCAGTTGGGGCTTGATTTGAAGTGTCCTGACTGATGGCACCAGGCTCTTGTCCCCGCATTGTCACCAAGAGATAGCAGACAGTGTCGCTGAGCACAGTGTAGAAAGAGCCACCAGGAAGTGCAGGTAGAGCAGCAGAAACCTAGACAGTCAAGGTGACTCTCCTCCTGGGTGGGCGCAGGAGGCTGGGAGGTCCCGGTGAGCCGTTTGAGGTCGCCTACAAGAGCAGGTTTCTCTTCGACACCCGATGGTTCTCCTCGCATGTTAGCGAGTGGGAATATTCTACTCTTCCTTTCCTCGATAGTCAAGGAAACAGGAATTTTAACTCTATTTCTTAAAAAAAAAAAAAAGACTCTATTGTGCAAGTGGCCTCTCTTCCGGTGCTGTCTTCAAAGTTCTGTGCAAGGAGGCCTTTGGGTGAAACATCCTTCCCAGAAAGCCATCTTCTCTCTCTGTTTCCTTGCAGATGATGGAGCGGGAGCTCCCCTGAGGTATCCCAGTGGCTTCGAGCAAGCTGCTGCCTCTGCGCCTCAGGTCCTCACTGTGAAATGTAAAGCTCCTACCTTACCGGGTCGGGGCAAGCATGTCCTGAGCTCGTGATGTGAACATTTCATCACAGTGTCCAGTAGATGGCAAGTCCTCCCTCAGAAAGGAGAGTCCGCCGTAGGGAGAGGCTGCTTCCCCCACTGTGGGCACCACAGTATGCCCCAGGACCCCCGCTCGCCCTCCCTCGCCAGCTCCCACGGCCTCAGCCAAGGACTACCACCTCGGCCACCTCTGGTCTCTGGAACACCCCGGGAGACCTGGGTCGGCCTCCAACCCTGCTGCTGTGGGCCTCGGACTCTCCATCGCTAGCACCTCGTGGAGGGCGCCACGTCCGAGAGCAGTGGTCCGGCCCGGCACTGTAATCTACAGCTGGGAAATCGGATGTTCCGAGGCCGGAGGGTTTGTGCCTCACACGGACAGTTAAGGAACTAGGCATCAGACCTCTTCCCACACACCTGTGTTTTAAACGACCGGAAGCTAAACTAGAAAATCTGCTGCCATAGATATAGGGTATATACACATATAGTTTTTAACTGGCGTTTTCTAATCTTGATTTTGTTGATACAATTATCTCGTGTTAGTTAGGATTTTTTTGGAATGGCCAGGACAAATGAAAGATGCCGTCTTTTTTGTAAGAAACCGATACAGTTTAATGATGGATCATTTCCTCCCATGTGTAGGATGGAGGTTGTATGGGTGAGAAACATTATTAAAAATGTAGATTTGGAAGAAAAACTCCCAAACCATTGCTGATTTCATTCTCAAGGACAATGAAAACATCGAGGCAAGAACTTTCTTAGGGGAGTGGGGGTGCATGCCAGGCTGTGAACGCCCATGGTGGGCTTCAGAGAAACCTCTGCACCCTAACCTCGCAGGGCCAGAAGCTCCCCATCTCCAAGTGAGGCACCTCACCCCTCCCACTGCTTCCAGACTCCTAACCCCACTCCTCTGGTATCTGGTAACCCCTCTGGGGTGGCCTGCAGAGATTCACAGAGCTCAGGAATCCCAAGACTCCTGCTGTAGGATCTGCCCGAAAGGCCGCCTCACCAAGCCCTCCTGGGCCAGAGGCTGGGGCATCAAGAGCGGGCGTGTAACAGGTGTTTGTTAAGCACGGCTGGTGCCCCCGGAAACCTGACTCCCTCCTTTCCTGGAGCCCCGTCCTGACACAGGGAGCCACTGAGCAGGCCCAGAAGCATCTGGGACTCTTAAAAGTAATACCGAACTCTGAACCTCTGAAATGAAGGGGCGGGCCTGTCAGGACAGTCCATGTTTAGCTCGCCTCTGGGGAACATCCACCTAGCCTCGTCTGCCTGGTTCCTGTTCAGAAACTCTCACTGCACTGAGGGTGGGAAGGGCCAGGGGGAGGGAGGGAGGGAGGGAGAGCCTGACCACGTGACAGTGTAACCATGGTGGGCATGTGGCAGCTGACACAGGGGACTTCCGTAGAGACGACCACAGGCGTTCCTGACGGAGGCCTCCATTCCCCACGTGAGCAACCATCGATGTCTTTGAGGTCTCACCCAGAAGGCACCGTCATCTCAGGAGAACCTCAGGCTGAGGCCCCTGAAATGTTCCCAGGTGCCGTCAGCAGCTCGGCGACCAGAGTCGGCTCTGGGGGAGAACTTCCCATTTAGAGCACACCCAGCGCACTGCGTCTGGGCAACGGGCATATCACATGTCACCCCCTGCAGAACCCCTTCTATCTCCTCAGCTCCACGTTGCCCAAGGGGGCTCCCCCACGTTGCCAGTGTGGCCCTGAGCCCTCCCTGAAGGTTGACAAAGGACAAGCAGCCACTCGTCACTGGCATTTGAACAGATGCTCGTGCACACAGGACGGGCCCCAGGCTTGCCCCTGCCCTGAAAGCAAGTCTCCAGCAACCAGCGCCGCCGCCTGCTGCAGCTCCTCCCGTCTGTGGGAAGTGTCCGCTGCCCGCTGACCTGGACTGCCCCAGCGGTCATCGCATCCCCGGACTCCTCTTCCTCACCAAACGTGTTTCCCTTTTGAAGTTTTATTTAACTGCCCTGGTTTGGGTATATTTGTACCCTGTCATTATGCAAGTCTCCTCCCAACTTTTTCCCCCCTCATTCATGTTCTTGTTTTGTTTTGCTTTTCTAAAAAATCTACACGGTACCACAGAAAAATGAAGGGCTCCAGTAGGAGAGTTTTGCTCAGGTCTCCCGGAGTAGCACCAGGAAGCCCCATTACATGCTTTTACTCTGCTTCACTTCTTCTACCTTCCTGCCTTCCACTGAATTGATGGAGTGTTATTTATCTAGCCCCCGCTTTTCCATGCCTCTGTGTTAGAAGTTATATTCTAGTCCTATCTTTTATATGTTACCCTTAAATTTTTAATATGCATTTTGACTTAAAATCTAAGGTTTATTAAGGCCTGTTATCTTTTAAATAACACAAAATCATAAAATGCTTTAGTACTGGCCAATCATTACCACCTCCCATCTCATATTTAAATACCCCGAAACTAGTTATCGTATTACTGGTGTTTTTCTATAGTCATTGCTTTCCTATATGGGAAAAAAACCCATATATTTGCCTACTGGCCTTTCTTGCCAAGAATTTTTGTGTTCTGTCATTATCTTCTGGGTTTGACTGCCTTCTTCCTAAAGCGTGTCCTTCAGTGGTTCTTTCAGAGAGGGTTTGTGAATGACAACCTCTCAAATCTTTATCTGGAAGTATCTTTGCCCTCACTCTTGAATAGAATTCTAAGTTGACTATTTCCCCTCCCAATTTGGAATATATGATTTGACTGCTTTCTAGCCTCCACTGTTGCAGATACAAAGCTTGCCGTCAGTAGCTGTTCCTCTGCGGTGAATCTATGTCTCCCTTTTGGTTGCTTTTTCTCCTTGGTGTTCCATAGCTCGCTGTGCTGCAATTTGTATTTATTCTGTCTGGGACTTGGTGCACTTCCTCAGCCAAGGAATTTATACCTTCCTTTAATTCTGGGAAATTCTGAACCATTATTACTTCCTTTCCTCTACGCCATTCCCTGTATACTTTCCTACGGGCTTTCTTATTCTCTCTCCAAAAATCTTAACAGTATATTTTAATAAAATCCCTTAACAATGTCTTAATATTTTCTCTCAATATCTGCTTTATATTTTCCATCTTTGTGCCTCTCTGAATTCTTTTCTGGATAATTTCCCCAGAGCTATCTTCCAGTTTAAGAATTCTCTTTTCAGCTATGTCTAATATGCTTTTTTAACCCATCCACTGAGTTATCAATCTTAACAACTTTAATCTTGAGAAATTCTACCTTCCCAAGTTTACCTGTTTTCCCCCTCCATAACTCTTTTTATACTTCTCTCTTTCCTATTCTAATAACTTCAAGTGTGAATTTTTAAGTAGCGTTTTACATTGTTCTACTATCTGAAGATTCTGAAGGACCTCACCCTCCAGTGTGTGCGTCTCCTAATGTTTCCTCATGGCAAGTGACTCCTTTGTGATCTGCAGTTTCATACTTTAGGGTCAGCTTTTCCTTTTTCCCGTGGGCATCCCATACATTATGGCACGGTGGTGTTTTTTTCTTAAATGAACGTGTTTCTTTAGTTGCATTTCTTCTAAGGTCACTAGTGCTTTTACTGATCTGGGAACTCCCTTCAAGTTCACTTCTAGGGTTAGAATTTCAGCACCGTGTAAGTAGTATAAATTCAGACGCCCACTCCAATGTGATCCAGCAGATCACAAATTACTGGCCCAGGAGGTAAAATTTTCTTAGTGCCGGGTAGCCCCCCAGGTTTCAGCCTGTGCAGAGGCCTGGGGTGTGGTGCAGGCGCTGCCCGGCAGGGATGTCAAAGCCCCTGCTACCACCCCTGGGGGCGCAGAGCTGGGCCGCACAGTGTCCCCCGGGGCTGCAGGGCTGGCTTGTCTGCCCAACACTGCCTTTGAGAGTTCTGTGTTCATTTTCGGCACCTAGGAATTCCCCTTACCTTCAGGTTCAGCTATCTTCAAAAAACAAACTAACTAACACACACACACTTTTCCCCAGTAATACTTGATCCACATTTATATGTTTGGAGTGGGGATAGTGAAGGGGCCTGGAGTGAGCTCGGACCACCCATCTGTCAGGAAGACATTTCCTTCCAAGGTGAAAACCAGCCCCTCGATAACTGTTGCTTCAAACTCCACAGAGGAAGAACAAGGAAGGCTGCAACAGTAAAGAACAGAGCACTAGCTTGTGTAATAAGCATAGCAGCCCTACTATGCACCAGACACTGTTCTACACACTTCGGCCACACTAAGACATGTGCTCTCCACGACAGCCCTGTGGGGTGGGTGTTATCATCCATTTTACAGGTAAGGGAACATACAACAAAGAGGTCGAACACACGCAGTAGCTTCATGTGTAAGAACTAAACCACAGCAGAAAGAAGGAGAAATGGAGGGTGTTTCCACTTCCCTAAGTAGGGACAGCTGAGGGTTTCATATGTGACAGTCTTGCAACTTTTATCTGCCGCTGAGGCCTCAGAGCTGGGTCATCCCGCCGAAGGTGACACTCACGGTGATGTCTTTCTCGCCATACTGCGTTTTGCAAGTGTGCGATTTGATTTCCTTGAAAGCGATCGCAGTGCGGCGTGACCCAGGAAGGAGCTCCCTGAATCGCCACACCGTTCCCGATGACCCAGGGGACATGGGCACGCACAGACTCACACTGGAGACACAGTATTTGCAGACGTGTTTGGACGCCCTGCCAGCACAGAGCGCGCTGAGCGGTAGCGGTTTTTGAAGACAAAATGTTCAACAACTGCGTCCTCAGACCTTGTGGGATTCCTAGCACAGATTTTGATCAGCGGAGTCTGAATTTCATGAGGCTACAGCACATCTGAAAACTCTGAAATCCCAATGTCGCTTTGAAGAGCGTGGTCTGGTTATGCACACATTCATTTCCTTTCCAACAGTTAAAGGGGGAAGCCTGTGGCCCGAGCCTGGACAAAGCCCACCGGTGTGACTGTCCCCTGCACGTGCCATCCGAGCACAGAGAGGCATGCACTCCCCTGTCCAGGCGGCTCATGCAGATGCTTTGATCGACCTGGAAAGGGAACTGTGTTTCTTTCCCTCCTCTCAGCCCTTGTAAACCGCAGGTTGCTTTCATTAAGTATTTTGACTGTCGAGCTATAAACAGCTGTCTGCACTCTGAGGCAGGAAAACCAAACACATCCGTGTCGAACAAACAAAGCGGACAGGAGGATTCCTGCCAGGGCCCGTAGCGTCTTGATGGAAATCAGTCCGGGGAGCAAGCCGCCAGAATCATTCATGAGAAGGGTCAGCACAAAGGCTAGTCCGCTGGCGAACCGGCTGGGACTCAGGGACTGCAGCTGATGTGAGAGACTGGAGGCTCGGGCTCCTAATGAGCAAGGCTGGGGCTTGCCCAGCCCCTGCGGGCACCGGCCCGGCCGCGAGTGGGAGGGCTGTTCCTGAGCTCCCAGAAAAGCTCCGCAGCTACTTCTCAGGCTGTCCGCCATGACCGTGGTGAGAGAGCAAGGGTCTCAGGTGTGGGGGTCACACCTGGGAGGTAGATGTTCCTATCAGTGAGGGGAATGAAATGAAACTGAAACTTCAGCCCTGGCGAGTAAGCGCTGCAGACCACACCCTGAGAGCAGCACACCCTGGATGTGTCTAAGGGATGAGCAAACCTGTTTTCCTCTAGCCTTGTTGCTTTGTGTGCTGTCCCTACACTGGGGTACTTCACATTTCCAGGCCTTTTACAAAGAACCAAGCAGCCTCTGGTGCTTTATGGAGAAGTCAGGTTCTTTCTAAACCAGAGCATGGACGGTGAGTCCCAGGGACAAGAAACCTTCTCAGATGTCACCTGACAGAGGAAGAGGTGAGAGAAGGTGGGATGAAGCCCAGCGGTGGTTCTGGGAGAGCTGTAGGAAGAGAGATTGCCCTGGAGGCGGAGGCACCTGAGGATTTTTCTGGAAGCCCCTTTGCACAGCACAGCCCCTGCTCTAAGTCAGAGTGGTGTTTTTGGAGGAGGGCTGCAGAGCTTGTGGGAGTGCCTGGGCTGCCCTCCCCGCCACACCTCGGGGCCACCGGTGAGCAGGCTGGCTGCCAGGGCTGCAGGCACACCCTGCGCATCACAGACGAGCGGGGCGCCCAGGCCACGGAGTGCGGGTGCAGCAGAAGTTCCCCGTGGCTAGATTCTTTCACGGGACTCTCCTTCCTTGCCGCCTTCCCCTAAATCCTGGCTTTCCTGAGAGCATCTCCTGCTTTAAAAAAATAACATAAAATTTAACAGCCATGTTCAACTGTGCCTTCCATTGAATGAGTGAGGGGGAAGTATCAGCGGGCAGAACAGGCAGGTGCAGAGACTCAGGTGCAGGAAGTTCAGGCGTCTCGGCCTGAATCACGGCCCAAGTCGATCAGAGAGATGTCGGACGTCAGGGTGTGGTGGACACGGCCCCCTGGTGCCAGGCCAGATGCTGCCAGCTCAGCACTGCGGGTGCGTGAGTGACACACAGATTCTGGGTCTGACAGGGACGCGGCATGCCTTTTCCTTAGATGCTGCCCACGAGGCTCAACGTCAGAGGCCGAGGCCGGATGAATGGGGCAGGGAACAGGCCCTGGGACTGCCTGGGCCAGACCAGAGTGGGAGCTGGGGTTTCTCCACCCACCTCAGGCAAACAACAGTAACATCATCACAGCCACAGGGGCGGTGTACTGAGCGTCTACTAGGAGTTAAGCAGTGTTCTAAGGGATTTCCATTTATTATTCTCTTTTTACCTTTAAAATTTTTTAAAGTTGATTTAGAGAGAGAGGAATGGACAGAGAGAGAGAGAGAGAGAGAGAGAGAGAGAAACATCGATCTGTTGTTCCACTTATTGATGCATTCACTGGTTGCTTCTTGCTTCTTCTATGTGTCCTGCCCAGGGATCAAACCTGCATCCTTGGCCTATCAGGATGCTCTAACCAACTGAGCCACCTGGCCAGGGCTCCATTTATTATTCTGATGTCCACAGTCCTCTCTAAAGTAGGCTTTGTTGTAGTCATCTTGCAGGAGAGAAAATTCAAGGACGGGGACCACTGCAAGGTCACACACTTCCTTAAGTGGCAGAACCAAGACTGAATGAATGAGCCCAAAGCTCCAAGCCCTGCTCCTCTGTAGTGGGGAAGGGCAGGTCTTGGGTAATTCTGTGCTGGACCACTGTCCTCAGAGCTGGGCTCAGTGGCAGTGCCTGTGAGGGCTGAGTCCAAGGGAAGAGGTTTCCGTTGTTCCTCTGTCAACAGGTGTCTTCCTCGTTTAGAGGAAATGCCTACACAATCACCTGCCAGGAGGTTTGACAGGGAGTATAGGAACTACTCGAATCCCCAAAACTCAGCATGTTCTCAGTGTCGACACATCACACACGCACATGCACACACACGCGCGCGCACACACACACACACACACACAGTGGTGTGGATGAGCAGCGACCAGTCGGAATGGACCCCAGCCATGAACGCTCAGCTCAGCCACGTGCTTGCAGACTGGCTAAATGTCAGCCCTTCTCCTAGCCGTGTTTTAAAAACCGCACACAGGGGATCAGTTAAGCAGCTCTCATCACATCACTGTCTAACCTGCTCCTAACACGGCTGGTTTAAAGCTAGGAAAATAGCTCTGAGACCAATCAGAGGCTGAGTGTTCACTGAAATCCCGGCAGGGATCTGACCATTTGATCAGAGCCTCCTCAGAGTTTCACACGTCACTGGGCCCTGGAAGGCCCTGGGGGTGTGAGAGGGGCCCGGTCTCGCAGGTGGAAGGCTCATTCTCCTGCGGGTCCAAGAAAAGGTCGGCCTCCCTCACCAGGGCTTCGGGCGGGGTCTCCAGGGAAAGCTTGCACCAGCTGCCATTGCCAACTGCTTCCCCCAGTTCAACCCAGGAACGAAACAACCCGCCAGGCTTCAGTTCAGCTTCAGATGTCCTATTCATAACAGTGACAGCTTGTCCTTGCTTTAGCGAAGCACACCCTTACATGATTTTAAATTCCTTCCGTGACTGAGCCAGGGCTCCGCCAATTAGTCCTGTGTTGGGGATTTGGGGCCCCCAGACAGGCTGCTGGGGCCACGCCGCCCCATGCTGCCCTCTCACCCCTTTGAATTCCTTGAGGCGGCAACATCAGCACCCAGCCCCTCCTCCCACACACACATTTAGCTGGATCACGGGATTCTGGGAAGGCAGGGCCTAAATCCTGCCTTCTCATATTTGTTTGACACACATTGGCTCGATCAGCCAATATGTATGCCTTGCCCATCCTGTGCAAGTCTCCTCTTTTATTTCCTTTTTCTCACCTCTCACGGGCCAGCCAGAGGCCAGGGATGGAGAGGCCACTTCAGAAGCTCTGAGAGCATTGAATGGAGATCCGTTCTGCTGTAGACGGGACTGGAGAGGGAGTCGCAAAGTTGGAGGGCCTTTCATCTCGTGGGTCTTTTCCTTTGCTGATGATGGGAGCACAAAACCAGTCGTGTTTGTAGGGTGGGAGCGTTCTTTCTTATTGCTGCGTCTTGTGCCAACCGCCACAACCGGCCCTGGCAGTAACCGCCTGGGCCTGGCCCTCGGGAAAGGGTGCTGTGTGGCCCATTAAACAGTTCTGGGTAGCAGGCAGACAACACCTTCCACCTTCCTCCTCTCCCTCCACCTTCCTGCTTTCACTTTCATGAACTCGTGTGACCCTCCCGGTGTCTCTATAAGAAAAACTGAGCCCTCACGTTGCAGAGAAAGCACAATGTTCACAACGGTTCACTGACTTGTCCCCGCTTTGGACACCAATGAGCCTCAGGCAGAGTCGGCACTCTCTGAGCCTTGGTCTTCAGCTCATTACACTACGTGACTCTGCCACCGAGCACAGGGTTATTAACAAGACCAAGGTGGAGGGTTCAATTCCCTCCTCAGAAGAAGCCCTTCCCCTCCCTGTCTTCACAGAATGACCCACCAGGCAAAGCTCTGATCCCAAAGGGCTCAGGTCGGAGCACGCGTGTCCGCTAGCGGCAAACAGGCCCAGCCTCCCGACCCTGGGGGTGTTGTGCCATCTCGGAGCGTAAAGACCAGCATGCAGACACACAGATAATGAACTCGTCAATTTTCCCAAGCTTGTAATGCTCTCTGAGGCTATTTTTACAAAATACCCACGTTATAAATAACTGATTAACACATTCACCTTTGAGGATATAAAAGCTGATACAATAACCCAACCCATTTCCGAAAAGGATTTCCTAATGGCTCATTCTCCTCTCTAACCTTTCTGGTTACAGTAGGCGATCCTATGATGATTTAGCATAATTAAATTCTCCAGAAGACATTGCCCAGGAGAGAACAGACGGGACACACAGTGGGAAGCCATTCCGTTCGACATTCCCGTACAACACAGACACCAGCAGGACTCCCGCTTGCTTCATAAAAGTGTGGGCTTTAACTTTTGAATTTGCTTGGCATCTAGAGGAGGGGGGAGATAAAAGAGAGACTCTAAGTGCCATGAGATTCTGGCCATCACTCACAGTGGGGAGTGAGCTCCCGGGAAGATGGAAAGGCAGGGCCGTCCGCATTCCGCACACGTGCCCCTCCCAGCGAGCTGCAGAGGCAGCCGGCGGGACGGTGGCAGGAGAAAGCGGTGTCCTCCAATCAAAACGCACAGGGAGACACAGAGCAATTTGTTCCACAGTTTACAATCTTAAGAAAAAATAAACACTAAGAACCAACTTTTCCTTTGCTGATGATGGGAGCACAAAAGCACTGTGTTTGTAGGGTGGGAGCGTTCTTTCTTATTGCTGCGTCTTGTGCCAACCGCCACACCCGGCCCTGGCAGTAACCGCCTGGGCCTGGCCCTCGGGAAAGGGCGCCGCGTGGCCCATAAAACAGTTCTGGGTGGCAGGCAGATGACACCCTTGAAACTGGAGGAGGTGGAACAGGTGTGAACCGAGGCTATCCAAAAAGGGGCCCTGGGTAGCATGGGGTCTATTTTTAGGAAAGTCAGAAATGAAGCAATGCCTTAAAGGGCATCTTTGGAGACCAAATTAGGCAAGGATTAGTAAAATTACACCCCGCCCCTCCCCCAAATAGTCCATGCCCTAATCCCTGGAACCTGCCAACATGATGAGGTGCCATTTCTGAGGTGATGTTGTTATGTTACGTGGCATTGCTAAGGGTTGTGTTGTGTCCCTCAAAGAAAGATACTGAAGTTCTAACCCCTTGTACCGGTGAATGTGACTTTATTTGGAAATAGGGTCTTTGCAGATGGATTCAACTCAAGATGAGGTCACTAGGGTGGGCCCTAATCCAAAGGGGACTGGTGTCCTTCTGAGCAGGGGACTTGGAGGAACAGACTCACAGACACAGAAAACAAACTGAGAGTAGCCAGAGGAGAGGGGTGTTTGGGGCCTGGGTCAAAAAAGTGACGGGATTGCGAAGTAGTACAGATTAATTCGTGTAATTAAAGATTCACATTTAGAAGTGGCAAAGGCCACACACAGGTAA
Organism: Trachops cirrhosus; assembly: GCA_028533065.1. Lineage (NCBI taxonomy): Eukaryota > Metazoa > Chordata > Mammalia > Chiroptera > Phyllostomidae > Trachops > Trachops cirrhosus. The sequence goes on along the minus strand of CM052546.1, from coordinate 30,396,376 downwards.
TTCTTAAAAGAGTAAATACATTTGTAGCCAAAACCTATTAAAGACACTCAGCCTCAGGCAAGGGCAGATGGAAGGAGCGGGATCTATTTTGCTCATCAAACTGGCAGAAAACAAGTTTGGCGACGTTCAGCACAAAGGTAAGGAAGCGGGCGCCCAAGCCGGTGCGGGTCTCCGCTGGTGGAGCCGCATCATCC